>OY755039.1:103640675-103988146 GCA_963576565.1 Aspidapion aeneum
AAATGAGAAAATGGAAATGGAAAATGGAAAATGGAAAATGGAAAATGGAAATGGAAAATGGAAATGGAAAATGGAAAATGGAAAATGGAAAATGGAAAAATGGAAAATGAAAATGAAAATGGAAAATGGAAAATGGAAAATGGAAAATGGAAAATGGAAAATGGAAAATGGAAATGGAAAATGGAAAATGGAAAATGGAAAATGGAAAATGGAAAATGGAAAATGGAAAATGGAAAATAGAAAATAGAAAATAGAAAATAGAAAATAGAAATAGAAAATAGAAATGAAAATAGAAAATAGAAAATAGGAAAATAGAAAATAGAAAATAGAAAATAGAAAATAGAAAATAGAAAATAGAAAATAGAAAATAGAAAATAGAAAATAGAAAATAGAAAATAGAAAATAGAAAATAGAAAATAGAAAATAGAAAATAGAAAATAGAAAATAGAAAATAGAAAATAGAAAATAGAAATAGAAAATAGAAAATAGAAAATAGAAAATAGAAAATAGAAAATAGAAAATAGAAAATAGAAAATAGAAAATAGAAAATTAGAAAATAGAAAATAGAAAATAGAAAATAGAAAATAGAAAATAGAAAATAGAAAATAGAAAATAGAAAATAGAAAATAGAAAATAGAAAATAGAAAATAGAAAATAGAAAATAGAAAATAGAAAATAGAAAATAGAAAATAGAAAATAGAAAATAGAAAATAGAAAATAGAAAATAGAAATAGAAAATAGAAAATAGAAAATAGAAATAGAAAATAGAAAATAGAAAATAGAAAATAGAAAATAGAAAATAGAAAATAGAAAATAGAAAATAGAAAATAGAAAATAGAAATAGAAAATAGAAAATAGAAAATAGAAAATAGAAAATAGAAAATAGAAAATAGAAAATAGAAAATAGAAAATAGAAAATAGAAAATAGAAAATAGAAAATAGAAAATAGAAAATAGAAAATAGAAATAGAAAATAGAAAAATAGAAAATAGAAAATAGAAAATAGAAAATAGAAAATAGAAAATAGAAAATAGAAAATAGAAAATAGAAAATAGAAAATAGAAAATAGAAAATAGAAAATAGAAAATAGAAAATAGAAAATAGAAAATAGAAAATAGAAAATAGAAAATAGAAAATAGAAAATAGAAAATAGAAAATAGAAAATAGAAAATAGAAATAGAAAATAGAAAATAGAAATAGAAAATAGAAAATAGAAAATAGAAAATAGAAAATAGAAATAGAAAATAGAAAATAGAAAATAGAAAATAGAAAATAGAAAATAGAAAATAGAAAATAGAAAATAGAAAAAGAAAATAGAAATAGAAAATAGAAAATAGAAATAGAAAATAGAAAATAGAAATAGAAAATAGAAAATAGAAAATAGAAAATAGAAAATAGAAAATAGAAAATAGAAAATAGAAAATAGAAAATAGAAAATAGAAAATAGAAAATAGAAAATAGAAATAGAAAATAGAAAATAGAAAATAGAAAATAGAAAATAGAAAATAGAAATAGAAAAATAGAAAATAGAAAATAGAAAATAGAAATAGAAAATAGAAAAATAGAAAAATAGAAAATAGAAAATAGAAAATAGAAAATAGAAAATAGAAATAGAAAATAGAAATAGAAAATAGAAAATAGAAAATAGAAATAGAAAATAGAAAATAGAAAATAGAAAATAGAAAATAGAAAAAATAGAAAATAGAAAATAGAAAATAGAAAATAGAAAATAGAAAATAGAAAATAGAAAATAGAAAATAGAAAATAGAAAATAGAAAATAGAAAATAGAAAATAGAAAATAGAAAATAGAAAATAGAAAATAGAAAATAGAAAATAGAAAATAGAAAATAGAAAATAGAAAATAGAAAATAGAAAATAGAAATAGAAATAGAAAATAGAAAATAGAAAATAGAAAATAGAAAATAGAAAATAGAAAATAGAAAATAGAAAATAGAAAATAGAAAATAGAAAATAGAAAATAGAAAATAGAAAATAGAAAATAGAAAATAGAAAATAGAAAATAGAAAATAGAAAATAGAAAATAGAAAATAGAAAATAGAAAATAGAAAATAGAAAATAGAAAATAGAAAATAGAAAATAGAAAATAGAAAATAGAAAATAGAAAATAGAAAATAGAAAATAGAAAATAGAAAATAGAAAATAGAAAATAGAAAATAGAAAATAGAAAATAGAAAATAGAAAATAGAAAATAGAAAATAGAAAATAGAAAATAGAAAATAGAAAATAGAAAATAGAAAATAGAAAATAGAAAATAGAAAATAGAAAATAGAAAATAGAAAATAGAAAATAGAAAATAGAAAATAGAAAATAGAAAATAGAAAATAGAAAATAGAAAATAGAAAATAGAAAATAGAAAATAGAAAATAGAAAATAGAAAATAGAAAATAGAAAATAGAAAATAGAAAATAGAAAATAGAAAATAGAAAATAGAAAATAGAAAATAGAAAATAGAAAATAGAAAATAGAAATAGAAAATAGAAAATAGAAAATAGAAAATAGAAAATAGAAAATAGAAAATAGAAAATAGAAAATAGAAAATAGAAAATAGAAAATAGAAAATAGAAAATAGAAAATAGAAAATAGAAAATAGAAAATAGAAAATAGAAAATAGAAAATAGAAAATAGAAAATAGAAAATAGAAAATAGAAAATAGAAATAGAAATAGAAAATAGAAAATAGAAAATAGAAAATAGAAAATAGAAATAGAAAATAGAAAATAGAAAATAGAAAATAGAAAATAGAAAATAGAAAATAGAAAATAGAAAATAGAAAATAGAAAATAGAAAATAGAAAATAGAAAATAGAAAATAGAAAATAGAAAATAGAAAATAGAAAATAGAAAATAGAAAATAGAAAATAGAAAATAGAAAATAGAAAATAGAAAATAGAAAATAGAAAATAGAAAATAGAAAATAGAAAATAGAAATAGAAAATAGAAAATAGAAAATAGAAAATAGAAATAGAAAATAGAAAATAGAAAATAGAAAATAGAAAATAGAAAATAGAAAATAGAAAATAGAAAATAGAAAATAGAAAATAGAAAATAGAAAATAGAAAATAGAAAATAGAAAATAGAAATAGAAAATAGAAAATAGAAAATAGAAAATAGAAATAGAAAATAGAAAATAGAAAATAGAAAATAGAAAATAGAAAATAGAAAATAGAAAATAGAAAATAGAAAATAGAAAATAGAAAATAGAAAATAGAAAATAGAAAATAGAAAATAGAAAATAGAAAATAGAAAATAGAAAATAGAAAATAGAAAATAGAAAATAGAAAATAGAAAATAGAAATAGAAAATAGAAAATAGAAAATAGAAAATAGAAATAGAAAATAGAAAATAGAAAATAGAAAATAGAAATAGAAAATAGAAAATAGAAAATAGAAAATAGAAAATAGAAAATAGAAAATAGAAAATAGAAAATGGAAAATGGAAAATGGAAAATGGAAAATGGAAAATGGAAAATGGAAAATGGAAAATGGAAAATGGAAAATGGAAAATGGAAAATGGAAAATGGAAAATGGAAAATGGAAAATGGAAAATGGAAAATGGAAAATGGAAAATGGAAAATGGAAAATGGAAAATGGAAAATGGAAAATGGAAAATGGAAAATGGAAAATGGAAAATGGAAAATGGAAAATGGAAAATGGAAAATGGAAAATGGAAAATGGAAAATGGAAAATGGAAAATGGAAAATGGAAAATGGAAAATGGAAAATGGAAAATGGAAAATGGAAAATGGAAAATGGAAAATGGAAAATGGAAAATGGAAAATGGAAAATGGAAAATGGAAAATGGAAAATGGAAAATGGAAAATGGAAAATGGAAAATGGAAAATGGAAAATGGAAAATGGAAAATGGAAAATGGAAAATGGAAAATGGAAAATGGAAAATGGAAAATGGAAAATGGAAAATGGAAAATGGAAAATGGAAAATGGAAAATGGAAAATGGAAAATGGAAAATGGAAAATGGAAAATGGAAAATGGAAAATGGAAAATGGAAAATGGAAAATGGAAAATGGAAAATGGAAAATGGAAAATGGAAAATGGAAAATGGAAAATGGAAAATGGAAAATGGAAAATGGAAAATGGAAAATGGAAAATGGAAAATGGAAAATGGAAAATGGAAAATGGAAAATGGAAAATGGAAAATGGAAAATGGAAAATGGAAAATGGAAAATGGAAAATGGAAAATGGAAAATGGAAAATGGAAAATGGAAAATGGAAAATGGAAAATGGAAAATGGAAAATAGAAAATAGAAAATAGAAAATAGAAAATAGAAAATAGAAAATAGAAAATAGAAAATAGAAAATAGAAAATAGAAAATAGAAAATAGAAAATAGAAAATAGAAAATAGAAAATAGAAAATAGAAAATAGAAAATAGAAAATAGAAAATAGAAAATAGAAAATAGAAAATAGAAAATAGAAAATAGAAAATAGAAAATAGAAAATAGAAAATAGAAAATAGAAAATAGAAAATAGAAAATAGAAAATAGAAAATAGAAAATAGAAAATAGAAAATAGAAAATAGAAAATAGAAAATAGAAAATAGAAAATAGAAAATAGAAAATAGAAAATAGAAAATAGAAAATAGAAAATAGAAAATAGAAAATAGAAAATAGAAAATAGAAAATAGAAAATAGAAAATAGAAAATAGAAAATAGAAAATAGAAAATAGAAAATAGAAAATAGAAAATAGAAAATAGAAAATAGAAAATAGAAAATAGAAAATAGAAAATAGAAAATAGAAAATAGAAAATAGAAAATAGAAAATAGAAAATAGAAAATAGAAAATAGAAAATAGAAAATAGAAAATAGAAAATAGAAAATAGAAAATAGAAAATAGAAAATAGAAAATAGAAAATAGAAAATAGAAAATAGAAAATAGAAAATAGAAATAGAAAATAGAAAATAGAAAATAGAAAATAGAAAATAGAAAATAGAAAATAGAAAATAGAAAATAGAAAATAGAAAATAGAAAATAGAAAATAGAAAATAGAAAATAGAAAATAGAAAATAGAAAATAGAAAATAGAAAATAGAAAATAGAAAATAGAAAATAGAAAATAGAAAATAGAAAATAGAAAATAGAAAATAGAAAATAGAAAATAGAAAATAGAAAATAGAAAATAGAAAATAGAAAATAGAAAATAGAAAATAGAAAATAGAAAATAGAAAATAGAAAATAGAAAATAGAAAATAGAAAATAGAAAATAGAAAATAGAAAATAGAAAATAGAAAATAGAAAATAGAAAATAGAAAATAGAAAATAGAAAATAGAAAATAGAAAATAGAAAATAGAAAATAGAAAATAGAAAATAGAAAATAGAAAATAGAAAATAGAAAATAGAAAATAGAAAATAGAAAATAGAAAATAGAAAATAGAAAATAGAAAATAGAAAATAGAAAATAGAAAATAGAAAATAGAAAATAGAAAATAGAAAATAGAAAATAGAAAATAGAAAATAGAAAATAGAAAATAGAAAATAGAAAATAGAAAATAGAAAATAGAAAATAGAAAATAGAAAATAGAAAATAGAAAATAGAAAATAGAAAATAGAAAATAGAAAATAGAAAATAGAAAATAGAAAATAGAAAATAGAAAATAGAAAATAGAAAATAGAAAATAGAAAATAGAAAATAGAAAATAGAAAATAGAAAATAGAAAATAGAAAATAGAAAATAGAAAATAGAAAATAGAAAATAGAAAATAGAAAATAGAAAATAGAAAATAGAAAATAGAAAATAGAAAATAGAAAATAGAAAATAGAAAATAGAAAATAGAAAATAGAAAATAGAAAATAGAAAATAGAAAATAGAAAATAGAAAATAGAAAATAGAAAATAGAAAATAGAAAATAGAAAATAGAAAATAGAAAATAGAAAATAGAAAATAGAAAATAGAAAATAGAAAATAGAAAATAGAAAATAGAAAATAGAAAATAGAAAATAGAAAATAGAAAATAGAAAATAGAAAATAGAAAATAGAAAATAGAAAATAGAAAATAGAAAATAGAAAATAGAAAATAGAAAATAGAAAATGGAAAATGGAAAATGGAAAATGGAAAATGGAAAATGGAAAATGGAAAATGGAAAATGGAAAATGGAAAATGGAAAATGGAAAATGGAAAATGGAAAATGGAAAATGGAAAATGGAAAATGGAAAATGGAAAATGGAAAATGGAAAATGGAAAATGGAAAATGGAAAATGGAAAATGGAAAATGGAAAATGGAAAATGGAAAATGGAAAATGGAAATGGAAAATGGAAAATGGAAAATGGAAAATGGAAAATGGAAAATGGAAAATGGAAAATGGAAAATGGAAAATGGAAAATGGAAAATGGAAAATGGAAAATGGAAAATGGAAAATGGAAAATGGAAAATGGAAAATGGAAAATGGAAAATGGAAAATGGAAAATGGAAAATGGAAAATGGAAAATGGAAAATGGAAAATGGAAAATGGAAAATGGAAAATGGAAAATGGAAAATGGAAAATGGAAAATGGAAAATGGAAAATGGAAAATGGAAAATGGAAAATGGAAAATGGAAAATGGAAAATGGAAAATGGAAAATGGAAAATGGAAAATGGAAAATGGAAAATGGAAAATGGAAAATGGAAAATGGAAAATGGAAAATGGAAAATGGAAAATGGAAAATGGAAAATGGAAAATGGAAAATGGAAAATGGAAAATGGAAAATGGAAAATGGAAAATGGAAAATGGAAAATGGAAAATGGAAAATGGAAAATGGAAAATGGAAAATGGAAAATGGAAAATGGAAAATGGAAAATGGAAAATGGAAAATGGAAAATGGAAAATGGAAAATAGGAAAATAGAAAATAGAAAATAGAAAATAGAAAATAGAAAATAGAAAATAGAAAATAGAAAATAGAAAATAGAAAATAGAAAATAGAAAATAGAAAATAGAAAATAGAAAATAGAAAATAGAAAATAGAAAATAGAAAATAGAAAATAGAAAATAGAAAATAGAAAATAGAAAATAGAAAATAGAAAATAGAAAATAGAAAATAGAAAATAGAAAATAGAAAATAGAAAATAAAAATAGAAAATAGAAAATAGAAAATAGAAAATAGAAAATAGAAAATAGAAAATAGAAAATAGAAAATAGAAAATAGAAAATAGAAAATAGAAAATAGAAAATAGAAAATAGAAAATAGAAAATAGAAAATAGAAAATAGAAAATAGAAAATAGAAAATAGAAAATAGAAAATAGAAAATAGAAAATAGAAAATAGAAAATAGAAAATAGAAAATAGAAAATAGAAAATAGAAAATAGAAAATAGAAAATAGAAAATAGAAAATAGAAAATAGAAAATAGAAAATAGAAAATAGAAAATAGAAAATAGAAAATAGAAAATAGAAAATAGAAAATAGAAAATAGAAAATAGAAAATAGAAAATAGAAAATAGAAAATAGAAAATAGAAAATAGAAAATAGAAAATAGAAAATAGAAAATAGAAAATAGAAAATAGAAAATAGAAAATAGAAAATAGAAAATAGAAAATAGAAAATAGAAAATAGAAAATAGAAAATAGAAAATAGAAAATAGAAAATAGAAAATAGAAAATAGAAAATAGAAAATAGAAAATAGAAAATAGAAAATAGAAAATAGAAAATAGAAAATAGAAAATAGAAAATAGAAAATAGAAAATAGAAAATAGAAAATAGAAAATAGAAAATAGAAAATAGAAAATAGAAAATAGAAAATAGAAAATAGAAAATAGAAAATAGAAAATAGAAAATAGAAAATAGAAAATAGAAAATAGAAAATAGAAAATAGAAAATAGAAAATAGAAAATAGAAAATAGAAAATAGAAAATAGAAAATAGAAAATAGAAAATAGAAAATAGAAAATAGAAAATAGAAAATAGAAAATAGAAAATAGAAAATAGAAAATAGAAAATAGAAAATAGAAAATAGAAAATAGAAAATAGAAAATAGAAAATAGAAAATAGAAAATAGAAAATAGAAAATAGAAAATAGAAAATAGAAAATAGAAAATAGAAAATAGAAAATAGAAAATAGAAAATAGAAAATAGAAAATAGAAAATAGAAAATAGAAAATAGAAAATAGAAAATAGAAAATAGAAAATAGAAAATAGAAAATAGAAAATAGAAAATAGAAAATAGAAAATAGAAAATAGAAAATAGAAAATAGAAAATAGAAAATAGAAAATAGAAAATAGAAAATAGAAAATAGAAAATAGAAAATAGAAAATAGAAAATAGAAAATAGAAAATAGAAAATAGAAAATAGAAAATAGAAAATAGAAAATAGAAAATAGAAAATAGAAAATAGAAAATAGAAAATAGAAAATAGAAAATAGAAAATAGAAAATAGAAAATAGAAAATAGAAAATAGAAAATAGAAAATAGAAAATAGAAAATAGAAAATAGAAAATAGAAAATAGAAAATAGAAAATAGAAAATAGAAAATAGAAAATAGAAAATAGAAAATAGAAAATAGAAAATAGAAAATAGAAAATAGAAAATAGAAAATAGAAAATAGAAAATAGAAAATAGAAAATAGAAAATAGAAAATAGAAAATAGAAAATAGAAAATAGAAAATAGAAAATAGAAAATAGAAAATAGAAAATAGAAAATAGAAAATAGAAAATAGAAAATAGAAAATAGAAAATAGAAAATAGAAAATAGAAAATGGAAAATGGAAAATGGAAAATGGAAAATGGAAAATGGAAAATGGAAAATGGAAAATGGAAAATGGAAAATGGAAAATGGAAAATGGAAAATGGAAAATGGAAAATGGAAAATGGAAAATGGAAAATGGAAAATGGAAAATGGAAAATGGAAAATGGAAAATGGAAAATGAAAATAGAAAATAGAAAATAGAAAATAGAAAATAGAAAATAGAAAATAGAAAATAGAAAATAGAAAATAGAAAATAGAAAATAGAAAATAGAAAATAGAAAATAGAAAATAGAAAATAGAAAATAGAAAATAGAAAATAGAAAATAGAAAATAGAAAATAGAAAATAGAAAATAGAAAATAGAAAATAGAAAATAGAAAATAGAAAATAGAAAATAGAAAATAGAAAATAGAAAATAGAAAATAGAAAATAGAAAATAGAAAATAGAAAATAGAAAATAGAAAATAGAAAATAGAAAATAGAAAATAGAAAATAGAAAATAGAAAATAGAAAATAGAAAATAGAAAATAGAAAATAGAAAATAGAAAATAGAAAATAGAAAATAGAAAATAGAAAATAGAAAATAGAAAATAGAAAATAGAAAATAGAAAATAGAAAATAGAAAATAGAAAATAGAAAATAGAAAATAGAAAATAGAAAATAGAAAATAGAAAATAGAAAATAGAAAATAGAAAATAGAAAATAGAAAATAGAAAATAGAAAATAGAAAATAGAAAATAGAAAATAGAAAATAGAAAATAGAAAATAGAAAATAGAAAATAGAAAATAGAAAATAGAAAATAGAAAATAGAAAATAGAAAATAGAAAATAGAAAATAGAAAATAGAAAATAGAAAATAGAAAATAGAAAATAGAAAATAGAAAATAGAAAATAGAAAATAGAAAATAGAAAATAGAAAATAGAAAATAGAAAATAGAAAATAGAAAATAGAAAATAGAAAATAGAAAATAGAAAATAGAAAATAGAAAATAGAAAATAGAAAATAGAAAATAGAAAATAGAAAATAGAAAATAGAAAATAGAAAATAGAAAATAGAAAATAGAAAATAGAAAATAGAAAATAGAAAATAGAAAATAGAAAATAGAAAATAGAAAATAGAAAATAGAAAATAGAAAATAGAAAATAGAAAATAGAAAATAGAAAATAGAAAATAGAAAATAGAAAATAGAAAATAGAAAATAGAAAATAGAAAATAGAAAATAGAAAATAGAAAATAGAAAATAGAAAATAGAAAATAGAAAATAGAAAATAGAAAATAGAAAATAGAAAATAGAAAATAGAAAATAGAAAATAGAAAATAGAAAATAGAAAATAGAAAATAGAAAATAGAAAATAGAAAATAGAAAATAGAAAATAGAAAATAGAAAATAGAAAATAGAAAATAGAAAATAGAAAATAGAAAATAGAAAATAGAAAATAGAAAATAGAAAATAGAAAATAGAAAATAGAAAATAGAAAATAGAAAATAGAAAATAGAAAATAGAAAATAGAAAATAGAAAATAGAAAATAGAAAATAGAAAATAGAAAATAGAAAATAGAAAATAGAAAATAGAAAATAGAAAATAGAAAATAGAAAATAGAAAATAGAAAATAGAAAATAGAAAATAGAAAATAGAAAATAGAAAATAGAAAATAGAAAATAGAAAATAGAAAATAGAAAATAGAAAATAGAAAATAGAAAATAGAAAATAGAAAATAGAAAATAGAAAATAGAAAATAGAAAATAGAAAATAGAAAATAGAAAATAGAAAATAGAAAATAGAAAATAGAAAATAGAAAATAGAAAATAGAAAATAGAAAATAGAAAATAGAAAATAGAAAATAGAAAATAGAAAATAGAAAATAGAAAATAGAAAATAGAAAATAGAAAATAGAAAATAGAAAATAGAAAATAGAAAATAGAAAATAGAAAATAGAAAATAGAAAATAGAAAATAGAAAATAGAAAATAGAAAATAGAAAATAGAAAATAGAAAATAGAAAATAGAAAATAGAAAATAGAAAATAGAAAATAGAAAATAGAAAATAGAAAATAGAAAATAGAAAATAGAAAATAGAAAATAGAAAATAGAAAATAGAAAATAGAAAATAGAAAATAGAAAATAGAAAATAGAAAATAGAAAATAGAAAATAGAAAATAGAAAATAGAAAATAGAAAATAGAAAATAGAAAATAGAAAATAGAAAATAGAAAATAGAAAATAGAAAATAGAAAATAGAAAATAGAAAATAGAAAATAGAAAATAGAAAATAGAAAATAGAAAATAGAAAATAGAAAATAGAAAATAGAAAATAGAAAATAGAAAATAGAAAATAGAAAATAGAAAATAGAAAATAGAAAATAGAAAATAGAAAATAGAAAATAGAAAATAGAAAATAGAAAATAGAAAATAGAAAATAGAAAATAGAAAATAGAAAATAGAAAATAGAAAATAGAAAATAGAAAATAGAAAATAGAAAATAGAAAATAGAAAATAGAAAATAGAAAATAGAAAATAGAAAATAGAAAATAGAAAATAGAAAATAGAAAATAGAAAATAGAAAATAGAAAATAGAAAATAGAAAATAGAAAATAGAAAATAGAAAATAGAAAATAGAAAATAGAAAATAGAAAATAGAAAATAGAAAATAGAAAATAGAAAATAGAAAATAGAAAATAGAAAATAGAAAATAGAAAATAGAAAATAGAAAATAGAAAATAGAAAATAGAAAATAGAAAATAGAAAATAGAAAATAGAAAATAGAAAATAGAAAATAGAAAATAGAAAATAGAAAATAGAAAATAGAAAATAGAAAATAGAAAATAGAAAATAGAAAATAGAAAATAGAAAATAGAAAATAGAAAATAGAAAATAGAAAATAGAAAATAGAAAATAGAAAATAGAAAATAGAAAATAGAAAATAGAAAATAGAAAATAGAAAATAGAAAATAGAAAATAGAAAATAGAAAATAGAAAATAGAAAATAGAAAATAGAAAATAGAAAATAGAAAATAGAAAATAGAAAATAGAAAATAGAAAATAGAAAATAGAAAATAGAAAATAGAAAATAGAAAATAGAAAATAGAAAATAGAAAATAGAAAATAGAAAATAGAAAATAGAAAATAGAAAATAGAAAATAGAAAATAGAAAATAGAAAATAGAAAATAGAAAATAGAAAATAGAAAATAGAAAATAGAAAATAGAAAATAGAAAATAGAAAATAGAAAATAGAAAATAGAAAATAGAAAATAGAAAATAGAAAATAGAAAATAGAAAATAGAAAATAGAAAATAGAAAATAGAAAATAGAAAATAGAAAATAGAAAATAGAAAATAGAAAATAGAAAATAGAAAATAGAAAATAGAAAATAGAAAATAGAAAATAGAAAATAGAAAATAGAAAATAGAAAATAGAAAATAGAAAATAGAAAATAGAAAATAGAAAATAGAAAATAGAAAATAGAAAATAGAAAATAGAAAATAGAAAATGGAAAATGGAAAATGGAAAATGGAAAATGGAAAATGGAAAATGGAAAATGGAAAATGGAAAATGGAAAATGGAAAATGGAAAATGGAAAATGGAAAATGGAAAATGGAAAATGGAAAATGGAAAATGGAAAATGGAAAATGGAAAATGGAAAATGGAAAATGGAAAATGGAAAATGGAAAATGGAAAATGGAAAATGGAAAATGGAAAATGGAAAATGGAAAATGGAAAATGGAAAATGGAAAATGGAAAATGGAAAATGGAAAATGGAAAATGGAAAATGGAAAATGGAAAATGGAAAATGGAAAATGGAAAATGGAAAATGGAAAATGGAAAATGGAAAATGGAAAATGGAAAATGGAAAATGGAAAATGGAAAATGGAAAATGGAAAATGGAAAATGGAAAATGGAAAATGGAAAATGGAAAATGGAAAATGGAAAATGGAAAATAGAAAATAGAAAATAGAAAATAGAAAATAGAAAATAGAAAATAGAAAATAGAAAATAGAAAATAGAAAATAGAAAATAGAAAATAGAAAATAGAAAATAGAAAATAGAAAATAGAAATCTATATTTGTACGTAAGCCATTTTACAAACGGATGTACATTGTCATGGTTGGCATACAAAAAAAAGTGCCATAGTAAAAAATTAACATCCAATACAAAGAAGAATACACCAAAAAACGTGAAATTTCGTACCCGTGAATTTAAAAATCAAACAAGTTTCATGGCTAATCGGGCAAAAAGGAGTTTTTTGTTTCCCTTATATTTTTCCGTGGGTAGCTTGAAAGCTTAACCTCACGAGGGTCCAAGATCTAATGGACACCTAATAAGTGTTGACAGTTAACTGTTTCGTCCTTATGACCAGCAGTGTTCTGAAGAGTCCCATAAGGACGAAACAGTTAACTGTCAACACTTATTAGGTGTCCATTAGATCTTGGACCCCCGTGAGGTTAAGCTTTCAAGCTACCCACGGAAAAATATAAGGGAAACAAAAAACTCATTTTTGCCCGATTATCCATGAAACTTGTTTGAATACACCAAAAATTATGGAAAAAAAAACAATAATAAAAAATACACAAATTTAAGCTTATACAAACTAACATCAAAACATCTACCTGCAATTAAAATGTAATTAAGAAAATATACCTAGTTAAAAGTAGAGTCCCTGTATGTTGACATATTTGTATCCAAATATGTCAACATACAGGGACTCTAGTTAAAAGTTACAGCTTAGAAATTCCTGTACAGAATAAAAACAATTGCTTGATAAAAATGCTATTATATTATTTTTAAAATCTGTGTCCGATAACATTTTTTTTCTCCTCGGGCAGTTTATTAAACATTTTTTTGCCTAAGTAGGAAGGACAATTTTCGAATTTTGATAAATTGTTAAGGCTTAAGACAAAGCAGTTTGCAGGTCTTGTGTTATACACATTAACGTATTTAATACGTTAATGGTTATACATCATCTAATCAAAAGGCTGGTAAAACATATACTTTATAAGAAATCCGTCGATTTCCCATTTATTGAGCAAGTGTAAAATGTCCTTCCTACCTTTTAGTTCACATCGGTACCCAAGCCCGAAAAGATCGAAAAACTGGAGAAGGTGGACTTTGTTATACACCTTCTCAATGGTACGTTATTTTAAGGGTCAAAAGGACCGGATAAAAAAATACCGGGTCTTAGGATCCAAAGGTATTCGAAAATCCGTGCTACTAGACATTCCAAACTGGCGTCCTTAGAATCCGCGAAAGGTTACTGTTACCAGAAAATATCTGGCAAGTGTCCTTGAGTCAAAAATTGTGAAATTTTTAAGTCTTTAATAGAGAATTTGAATTAGAGCCAGGCTATAATAGTACCAGGCACAATTTTGACACCTTCACATTGTAATATCAGCTGTGATATTTCAACACACGGGCTTTGTTTACTATATGAACCTGAATAAATAGTGCCTTCTTTTATTAATTGAAAATAAACGACGAAAGTTTTTAAATTCGACTTTGGTATGTCAATTTTGAAGGACTAACTGTCAGTTTTCAATGTGAATGTGTCAAAATAGTGCCTGGCAAAATTATAGCCTGGCTGTATTTCAATAATTCTCTATTAAGTTTAAGTTGGCACATTCTGCCCCATACCAACTGAACGTTTCTCGGACGGATCGTAGTAGAAGCTTGCGCAATGGAGGTCTTTTTGCATAGCACGTGACAGCTCGAAACTAATTTGAAGCTTGTCATTGGCCAAAGCATGAGATGGGAACTATCACATCGTTCAAGACTCAGAATAGCTCAGGTAGCAAGGGGTCACCAAATGACGTGAATTTTACGTCGAAAGTGGTCATTTGGATGACCAGGAGTTCTTCTACTAAACAATTATGTATTTAAAACGTAATTATTTTTACGTATTTTTGTCGTAAAATTTTGGGCGCCTACAATACATCATTTATTGTCCTACCCCCATTCAATGTCACATCGGCATTATGCAAGGCGTGAAGTTACAAATACAAATATCAATTTGGCTTTGCTTTCGCGCACTCGTGTGGCGGTGCCAGTACAGGTTTTTATTGTACTTGTACCTAAGGTCACTCATCGTCAAGCAAGCTTTACAGGTAGCGAAGCCTCACGGTGGATAGAATAGACCGGTGTTCGGATCTTGTAAATATATGTCGAATTTTAACGTCACTGATGGTCCAGCTGATTTTTAGAAACAAAAGTTAGATATGATATGAACAACTATTATTTTTTTATTTTTTTGTAAACTAAGGTAATTTTCCTACTATTTTTTAGTATATTTTTATAAAATAGTATTTTTCAGACATACCAGTTGTTATTCTTTTAAGCCCGCTTCATTTCTCTTTACACAAAAATTAAAATTCGAAGAAAGTATATGACCTACCTCTTTGTTTACTACCCAATAGTCCTCGGTTCACCTTTGATACGAAAATCACATTCAGTTTGACTTCTAGTTTAAGTTTTGTGTAATAAGAAATAAAGCGGGCTAAAAAACAATAGCGACAATACGTCTAGAAAATTATATTTTATAAGGATGTACTAGAAAGCAGTAGGAAAATGGCCTTAGTTTTCAAAAAATTAAAAAAATATTAGTTGTTCCGTTGTTCATATCAGATCTAACTTTTGTTTACAAAAATCAGCTGTACCACCAGTGACGTGGAATATATATATATATATATATATATATATATATATATATATATATATATATATATATATATATATATATGTCGAAAATTCCACGTCACTGGTGGTACAGCTGATTTTTGTAAACAAAAGTTAGATATGATAGATATATATATATATATATATATATATATATATATATATATATATATATATATATATATATAAGATCCGAACACCGGTCTATTCTATCCACCGTGGCGAAGCCTGACTCTAATTTTCTATTTTTGGGTTATAATATCTGACATATTTTCCTCGGTTTCGCATTGGCGGCTCGTTCTTATTTTAAAAATGTGATTTTAACACAGTCTAAAGATCTATTTAATAATGATACAGTTTCAAGATAGTTTGCAGCATAACTTTTTAATTCTAATTACATAAATATATATCGTTTAGGTACCTTCATACTGTGTAAAACAACATCTTTAAAATAAAACCGAACCGCTAGTGCGAAACCCAGGAATACATGCCAAACATATTAACCAAAAAATAGAAAGCCTGACGTTGGCTTCGCTTCGTATAAGGCTTGCCTTTACGATGAGTGTCCTTACTTGTACCTACCCACCTAGCATTGAGTAGTACCTATTCCAGGTGTTATAAGTACCTGTCAGTGTTACCAACTGCAGGCAATAACCCATGGATTCAGACGCCCTTTTCAATGCTACAAATCTCTATATTTCGATCTAAAAAACATAATTTTTTTTAGGACAACTTTGCACAAGAAGAGTTTACGTCACCGAAGCAGAAAGTTGTTCCTTTAATATTTATTCCAGAAAAAATTAACTCTACCTTTACAGAAATTCGACGAATATATGAAAAAAAAAACGACAATTTAGTTTTAAAGTACAAGGAATTGAAACATTTTTGGCCTCTTATCAAGAACAGGATGAATTTCTCAGTTTACCACTTTTTATATATTTTAAAACTATTTCCATTAATTGACAAATTGATGTAAATGACAAATTCTTGGCGAATAGGAACCAAAATACAACGATATTTTTCACTGAAGACAACTAATATTTTCCTAGAAAAAAAAAACCATTTATCATCATCATATTTATTATAATAACAATAAACAAAATCATCATTAAACAATTTCTTTTTAAGTCAATATAAAAAAATATAACAGTATACCGGTCTAACTTTAAGTAATGGGTAACTGGCTGAATTTTTGTAAAAAAATCAGTCAGCCTGTTACTTATCACTTAAAAAATAGACCGGTGTACTGTGAAATAAAATCTTCCATAGCACTTACTATAATAATAAAAAAATCATAAAATAATTTGTTTAGGAAATAGTTAAAAAATTATTGACAATGTGATATGCACTTTGGATGTTACCTTATTAAATGTTATTTTATAATTAAATATATATACATACATTTTCTGACTTTCTTCTTTAGGAAAAAACCTAAAACTGCACTCCCCGTATACATACATATAATACCGGTAATACCCAGGTGGTTTTGATTGTGCCCTCTCTGTATTGGGAGGCCTTATTAATTTTCCGTTGCTAATTTTCAATAAAGAAATATACTCATACACTCATACAACGCCAATGAAAATAACATAACCTATACTTGATGTTGTATTAAAGTGGCACCGCGTCATCAAAACCGGGATTGGCGGGAAGGGAGTAGAGGGGTACATACAGTGACCCGCACTTCCTGCAACTTTTTTGTTGGTATTGATTCCCAAAACGAGGCACTGCACTAATTAGTCATTAGCTTACTATTTTACTGGCTTTTTATTTATGTCTTCTTCTAAACGATTTTTTAGAAAGGAACATATATACTCCTGTCTGGTTTTTACGAACATATTGATTTAGCCGGGCTATGACGTTTTCTATTCGTTGTTGTTTTGACTTTTTTAATGTCAAACAAATTGGGACCGACTTTTTACAAAACAAATTACCATTTTTGCAACTAAATCAATATTTGCGCACATTTTAATATAATTTTGGATCCTCTTTTATGTTTCGAATCGTTATTTATCAGGTAAGTACCTATTTTATATCTCCTTTAAAAGGTCTCGGTGTTTTATTATAGACATATAAAGCGGCACACTTTAGGTAGAAAGTGAAACAACAATTTTTTGGGGCTTCTTTACATAGATTTTGCCGCAAAACTTGGTTTACCATAGCTATGACGCGGTGCCACTTATATACATACTCAACTATAGAAGCAAATTCAAGAATGACATTAATAGGCTTGTCGCGACTCTAATAAATACAAATATGTCAACATACAGGGACTCTAGGCTAAGCTATCCAATGGATGTCCATGTTAAGTCCATTCTAAGTCCATAACGCCCAGGACGTTCATTGTCCGAAAGTCGATTCGACCTCCAAAATCCATATCCATCTCTTTGGTATTTTGAGAGACGTGGACACATAAAATTAATTTTTTAAATATTAACCTAAGACAAACTTCGACGATTTAAGGTACCTAAATAAAAATAATTTAGTGTTTTGTGGTAAAATTGAATGAACCCAGGTAGCAAAAGTTTATCAAATTATGTGTTTTTGCATCGAAAGTGGACATTTAGATGACCAGGTGGTCTTTTACTAAAAAATTATGTATTTAAAACGTCACTTTTCTTGACGTCTTTTATGGTCACTACCCATACAGCACACTTTGCCCAGGTACGTACGTTCATACATTCATAGATAGCGCACCAGTCAATGTCAGTTCGTGAAGATACAAATATCAATTTAAACTTTAAGGCTTCGCTTCCGCGCACTCTTGTTGCGGTGCCGGTGTAGGTTTTGGTTTTAATTGTACAGTCAGGGACTTTTCAAGTTGCCATTGTATTTTTTCTGTCAAAAGTTATAATGTAAAGATATTGGAAAAAAGATTTTTTTATAATATGTATGTATAAATATAGAGGTAGAGTTCACTATTTTTTGGTTTGGTTTAAACTGGGTTTCCTAATTTAAAATAGGAATATTTTTTATTTTCAAGTGCGGCCAATTAAAAAGTCCCTGACTGTACCTACCTACCTAGTATTGAGTAGTACCTACCTATTCCTGGTCTTATAAATACCTGTCAGTGTTATAGTTTTTGCAAAGTCAGTTGAACAAAGATAAAAGCCGACCATCGGCATATCCTTTAAAGAAAGTGACATGGGCGGCGGTAGATATACTCATGAAAATTATTTCATTTAATAATGGCGTAAACTAAAGAAATAAAAATAGATAATAAAACTTTCTATTCCTACACCTACAGAAACGACACTGATTTATTTTTTAACTCTGCATACTGCCGACTAAAGGGGTCCCGCAAAGAACACCTGAAAGCAATTAAAAGCGCATCTCAAAAAAATCAGGTGCCGTTCATCCACCTGGGCCATTGAGTAAATAACCCATATAGAGGAGCCACCGGCGAGCTTTATCATATTGAGGGGTAGATGGCGCTGAAATAAATTCGTCTGATACGCAATATTCAGAGACAATTACTGTGATATAATGGCATTTGTATCATAGGAATGAGCCTCGGAACTCGCCCATGTAACTAAATCGTACTGGCAGTCCCTGAATATTGCGTACCAGACGAATTTATTTCAGCGCCATCTGCCCCTCAATATGGTAAAGCTCGCCGGTGGCTCCTCTATATGGGTTATATACTCAATGCCTGGGCACAGTCGGTTCAAGATTTGTTTTACTATTCATTAAGTATTAAAAGCGCTTGATTCCTGTTTCGCCTAAACTACCCCAAACCAATTCTAAAATATTTTTAGATCTTTGAGTACCATTTTATTAAAGTTTGACTCAAAGCCATTTAAGATTCGAATATTGGCCACTTAATCAGTCTCCAGAAACCACTGTGCATCGCCAAATTTAGTCTGAAATTAAAAACGGCGCTATACAAACGTAGTATATATATTTTAAAGGAGTTTCCTTGTAAAATAAACCACAGGTCTTATTAAAGTTTAAAAACTTCTTTCCAAGAGCTATTCATTCAACACATTATGGAGCTTCAAGCCCATACCTCTCTCAATCTTATCTTTAAATCGCTAATTTTCTTGAATATTGACTCTCGCAAAACTTCAACATTGGAGATTTAGGTCACGAAACTTTTCAAAAATGAGTTCTCAGGGTAAAAAAGGATACTAAGTACGTAATACTTTGTAGATGAACTAATATGAGACAAAATTAAAATTTCTGTGGTGGATTTATTTTACAAACAAAACTTTATCTGGGTATTAAACCACTATTAAGGAAATCTTTTAATTAAGAAACCACTGCGCTTCTTCTAGAAAAAGAAAAAGCACTAATTTGCCAGTTGCTTCTTAGAAAAAATTTGCCCAACAAAATTTGAAAAACTTTTGACAAACAACACTACTGCGACGTTTCGATTGTTCTTCTACAATCGTTCTCAAGCTCTTTAAATATCTAATCTTTAAATTATTATTTTTCACTAGGGGGGCAAAATGGGGTACAGGGGTAAAACGGTTTACCGCAGTAGGAAACTGCGCAAGAATAAAACCTGTTAATATCAGGTGTTTTATCCCTATGACTGGTTCAACAGTCTGCAATATTGGTGGTGCCGGTCGGCTGAGCGGGTTTTTGCTCAACATGTGATTTTGTGATGATGATAATGATGAAAATTTTTTTGAACAATTAGTGTGTTTATGTATTATTCATAATTAAACGCGTTGTCCGCAGTGGCGGTTTCTCCATAAGTGCACATGTGCACGTGCACTCCAAAATTTTACTTAAAAAAATATTAAACTTTGATCATTCCTTAATTTAATTCATAATTACCCCAACATAAATTCACTAAAGACTGGAATATTATCTAGGAATTAATACCTGGTATGTATGTGTTTGTATTCGTGTTCAAACCAGCCTTTGGAGAATGGCGGATGCGCTATATAGTTAGTATAATTCTTTACTTTTATCGTTGTACTCTCCATCAAACAACGCTTTTATTTACTGGAACCAAATTCTATTCACCGTAGATGGTGTGTCGCATGCTAATTACGAAACATAGAAAGAGAGGTAACATGTCCCAATAGAATCTTACAGTACATAGAATCTGAACCTTCCTTCGGCACAGTGCGTATACAAAAACTAGCCTCGATGCCGCCCGCACCCCCGTGAAAACGCCCCACTACATACCAGCGCCTATGCCGACAACTAATGTATGGGCGCAAAGAGAGGCTACACAACAACAAGCAACCAATCTTACTTGAAACGCACACGCATATCAAGATATTAGAACAAGACCCAGCACAGGAAGCGGACCTCCGCTAGCACAACTGACGATACTACAGATCGAATTTAAAGACCTAAACTCACTAATTAACTTTAATGAAGCAATCAGACCCCTCAGAGATTTTAATGCGACATTAAGACCACTAACAGACAAAGTAGAGAAATGTTTACCTCTAAAAGACTTCTTACAAGACAAACTACCACAATATACTTTATAGATGCCCATACTGCGCATATGCACCTGGAACGCCAATTCGATCCACTACAAAGTAGGAGAGTTAGTTAACTTTATTTTAGACAAAAAAATCAGTATATGCCTAATTAGTGACACTAGACTAACCCCACAACAGACAAATGTATTAAAACTTAAAAACTGCACAGCAATCAGAAAGGACATACTCCAAAAGGGCGAAAGAGCTGTAGCCTTCCTGATCAAAAAGACGACCCCCCACGAACAAAAAATATAGACACAACATTCAAAAATATTGCTGTCAAAATTTACACAAATTTTTGCATTATTTCAGCTTATAACTCCCCTCGCAACAACATAAGAAAAGCTGACCTACGAAATATTTTTGACCATTACCAAAAAGTTTTGCTGGTCGGAGATCTGAACGCGACACATACACACTGGAACAACACGGGTAATAACAGAAACAGCCACACACTACTCGAATACATACAACAAAATAATATCGCTATACATAACACCGCGCATCCCACACACTTTCCAACCAATGGCACGAATCCCTCTTGGGTTGACCTGGTTGTGAACAAGAATATAACGAGCCTTATTGAAACGATTGCAGTGAGCGGATTGTCTTCGGATAACAATCCGGTAATATTCTCAATAGACGTAGATATAACAAAAAATAAAGAAATGCCAAAATCTTATCTCTACAAAAACATTAACTGGACCAATTTCCGAAATATAATAAACAACGATTTACAGAATAATAACAGGAAGAGGAGGAGTCGACAAACTGACACAAACCATTCAAAAAGCAAGAAAGAGAATTGTGAAAAAGGTAGACATTGTCCGACACAGGATAGGGCACCAGAATACATACAGGATCTAACAAAACAAAAGAATAGGTATAGAAAACTTTAGCAAAATCATAGACGAGACGCAGGCAAACAAACATACATACGCTTAGAGATGGAAATAAAAGCTTAACTCTCGGAACACAAAAACACAGTCTGGAGAAACACCATCCAAAAGTTGAGTAAACAAAATAACTCAATATGGAAAATGACTAATCATATTAGGTGAAACTTTCCTGAAATATCCTCCTTTGGGGGTGTTATGACAGACTGCGACTAAGCTAACACACTAGCACAACACTTCTACACCGTACACGCGCCTAGGCCGAGTACCACGCCCACACAACAATACATAGACACCCAGCTAATAGAAATATCACGTCCCGCCGTCCTCAATAATCGTATTAAAAGTAAACTTCTCGTAATCCCCCAAGAAACTCAAAATATTATTCGAAAACTACCTAATAATGAAACTCCCGGCCCAGACGAAATTCACAATATTTTGCTAAAAAAACCTTCCTAGAAAAGCCATCGTACAGCTTTCTTATATATTGACGGCAATTTTTAAAATTCAATTTTTCCCGCCACAATGGAAACATTCCATTATTGTTCCAATATTAAAACGGCCAATATCCCTGTTAAATATGATGGCTAAAGTAAGCGAAAAAGCAATTCTTTCTCGATTACAAAAATTAGAAAAAGCAAATTCAAAAAACGAAAAAAAAGGCACAAAAACTAAGAACTGGACTTACAGAAATGGAAGATATTAACAGCAGAATGCTAACTTCAATTGAAACTTTGGATGCGGACAACAAGTTTTTGGCATCGGAGATAGAAAGCTTAAAGCAAATGATCTCAAACACTTTGGTAACATCAAACAATCAACTACCACCTTTAACAATCTCAAAGGAAGATGAAACATTTTTGCAAGTTTGTCAGAATGCTGTTGAGAAGTCGTGCAAAAAAAATCAAATTTTGGTGTTTGGTGATGTCAGCGCAAGGGGTGTCGTTTCTGGAATGTTGAACTACTTAGATTCAAATCAAATCAAATCAAAAATACTTTATTGTCACAAAAGAAAATAAATTTTCACAAGACAAAGCAGGCTAAATCTACGACAATAAACAAAAAAATCCAAATAATAACAACTAAGGGTGAGTTTCTATCCTATTAATAACTAATTATTGATTTAGTATATTTAGGATTTTTTTTTAATTGAATTTTGAATTTCCTTTTAATGCGCACTAATATAAATACATCAATAATTCTTAGGTGTCTAGGCTTATACTTGAACAAGTTACATACATATAAAAAAAAATTCAAGTTAAAAGAATCAAAAACTAAATTAAAGTTAAAACAAAATACAATATATAAAAGGTAAAAACATACATAACAAACAAAAAAATTGGGTTAAAAAGACAGTAAAAAATGTAAAAATTAAAATAGGTCACATCATTATTCATTTAAAGCTAAAATGTTTAAAAATTATAATATAAAAGTCATTAAAACTCTAATATAAAAGAAAAATCTGTCAGGACAAAAAAAAACACAAATATAGATAGGAAGCACCAGTTAATTTAAACATAAAAAGTAAAAAAAGGGAAAATCAATGTAGTTCAGGTACTTGATGACTAGACTAGAGGATTGTCATAAAATTCACTTAAATTATAATAAGCCTTCTTTAAAAGACTTTTTTTAGATTAATTCTAAAAGATGTAATGGTTTGTTGGGATTTTATACTACCCGGTAAATGATTAAAAATTTTTCTACCTTCATATATCAGAGAAGTTTTTGTTAGATTTGACTTTGGAATTGGCAGTGGCAAATTACCAGCCCGGCGGGTGCGACCCGATGCTCCAGATCCTCCAGCAGTGTTACCTTTGTTTTTATATATTAAGGTGCAAATCTCTAAAATGTACAATGATGTCATTGTTAAAATGTTTTGCGCTATAAATATTGGTTTGCAGCTTTCTCGTTGGTGAGTATTACTAACAAAGCGAAGTGCTTTTTTCTGCAACAAAAAAATTGAGTTTAATAAATATTTGTTGGTCGATCCCCAAAAGGCGATGCCATAACGTAAGCGAGACTCAAATAGAGCAAAATAAACCGAGCGAGCAATCCCCGAACCCAACTCACTCCTCACAATGCGTATAGCAAAACACGCAGATGACAATTTTTTGCCAAGCTGAAAGATATGATCATCAAATTTCAATTTGTGGTCTATTACTAACCCAAGGAACTTCGAGGAATCATTCTGCGTCAAAAGCTCGTCCGCCAACCTAGTGCCCGCCATGTCACAATTAAAGCCCATAATGTTGGTTTTCTTTATATTAAAAGCTAATTTATTAGCATCGCACCAAATTTTGATTTTTTTAAGGTCCTGAGAAATAATAGTTTTTAAAGTCTGGATGTCTTTATTGTGCCACACAACAGCAGTATCATCGGCAAAGAGAGTAAATATACCTGAAATGTCCAAATTTACTATGTCATTAATATAGATTAAAAAAAGCAGAGGGCCCAGAACAGATCCCTGGGGGACTCCGCACTTCACCCTCCCCGCCGACGAACCTCCCTGCGGACACAAAACAACTTGAGATCTTTCGTTTAGGTAAGATCTAAACCACCCAAGAGCAGTGCCCGTAACGCCATATTTTTCAAGCTTCCGCAGCAGTATTTCATGATCTACACAGTCGAAGGCCTTGGAGAGATCACAAAACACCGCTGCCGAAGCCTCTTTGTTATTAATGTTGTTATATACATGTTCTAAAAATTTAAAGATGGCATCATGGGTGCCCCTGGATGGCTGAAACCCGTACTGATTGCAACAGATAAGGCTACGATTCTTCAAATATTCCCAGACCCTTTTTTTAACTCTTCTTCTACCAAATATTCTATTTTTGGGGAAACCTGTCCGGGATACTCTATGAGAATGATGTCTCAGCGTGTTACTGAACTGTCTTCTTGCTTTGGTTCAAGAGATAATATCATTATCTGTTTGAATCTCAATTTTAGTTCTTTTAACTATGGATTTCTAAATAGCCTTGTCAACCTGGGTAAGTGTACAAATTTAACTTTCAGCTTGACTTATTCGGAGTGGGGCAGTAATAATTGTCAAAAATTTGTATCTATCTGCAGTGAGCTTCTAAATTATCAAAAATCTTCAATTCGTATTTTGGATAATAAAATAACTGGAGGTGGATTTAGGCTTACGAAAAGATCTCTTTGTAAAAATATGGTCAACTATGTTCATGCTAGTGTTATGCTTGAAGGTGTTTTTGTAAATTTGTGTTCAAATCAAAGTAGGGGATGCCTTGTTTCGACTGAGTCAAACTGTGTTGAGGAGAAAAATGTAAAAAGCATTTTAAATAAATCTTTTTTCTCCAAAACTCAAAATATCACCAGCATAAAATAGAAAATAGAAAACAATATAATTTTCTTCTCCTCAACATTCAATCTTTGAGAAATAAGGTAAATGAGCTGGATATATTTTTAAGCGATAATGATTATCCTAGCATTGTTCTTATCACAGAACACTGGTTAGATGAAAATGAACTTGTTAATATCCCAAATTACACTATATTGTCAAAGTTTTGTAGAGTGCAGTCCAAACATGGCGGTTGTATGATTTTTAGTGAATAATCTATTTTTGAACACCAATAACTTGCAGTCTATAGATAGATTTAATTACCTAATTAAGGAAGTTACATTTGAGTTCTGTGTAGCATATTCTAAAACACTTAATTTATATATTATTTGTACTTATCGCTCTCCTTTATCGAATTCTACAGAGTTTCTTACTGCATTAGACTGCCTTTTGGCTGAAATACCAACCTCAGCAAAAATAGTGTTGGCCGGTGATTTCAACATAAACTACCATGACAACAATGCAGCATCCGTTTTAGCCATAAAAAACTTGCTAAATTCTAATAATTTGACACGCTGCACCAAAACATCTTCAACTCTTATTGATTATATATGCACTAATTACAGCCCTAGCTCTATTGAATGTAGTGTTGTCAACGCTGCATTATCGGACCATGAGGCGGTTGTGTGCAGTATTATTGACTCTCAAATTTGTCTTGAACGAAAGACTGAGAAGGTTAGAATTTATAGTAGGGAAAACTTTAGAAGGTTCCGTGAGTCATGTATTGAAAATTACTGGTCTTGCGTTAGCTCGGCAAAAGACCCATTGGAGAAATTTCACACCATTACTTGTGAAATATTTAATAAAAACTTTCCTCTAAAACCGATGAAACAAAAAACACAAAAGCCCTGGTTTAGTAAAGGTTTAAAGACATCATCTAAAAATCTAAGAAGTCTACATAAAATTCGAAAATACACCGAGAGTCCTTTCTTTCATCAATATTTTAGTTCATATAGATCACTTTTTCGTAAATTAATTGCGGCCTCTAAGAAAAAATACTATGAAGATCGCCTTTTGAAGGCATCAGATAAGCAAACAGAAAGTTGGAAAATTATTAACAGTATCAGATCAAACAATACTGCAAAAACCACTATTGAACCTAAGATAACACCAAATGACCTAAATCAATACTACTGCAGTATTGGTCGCAAATTAACGGAAAATCTCAAAGCATCCACTGATCCACTGTCATACCTTTCAAGCATATCTGTTGTTAATTCATTTTCCTTTTTACCTACAAATCTACATGAGGTTAAAGAGGTCTTGAATGGTATAAAAAAGAAAAATACATCGGGAGAGGATGGGTTATCGGCCAAAATACTTCTTCATATGCCAGATATAATCTTGTCTGACGCTTTGGTTCACAGTATAAATACGTCATGGGCTACGGGTATATTTCCTTCTAGTTTTAAATCCGCCATAGTAATTCCGCTTTACAAAGAGGGTGATGAAACTAATCCTGCCAACTTCAGGCCAATTTCCTTGTTGTCCACACTGTCTAAGGTTATTGAGAAACTCACTAAAGTCCGAGTTATGTAATTTTTGGAGAAAAATAAAATTATAAATAAATCACAATTTGGTTTTCAAAAAAACACTGGCACCAACAACGCTATATTCAATCTACTTGATCGTATTTTTTGTGCTATTAACCGATCGGACGTGGCTGCTGCAGTATTTTGCGATCTGGCAAAAGCGTTTGACTATGTTAATCATCGGATACTTTTGATAAGTTATATCATTATGGCTTTAGAGGAACAGTTTTATCTTGGTTTCGTTCCTATTTGACAGGGCGCCTTCAGCGTGTTACAGTGGGTAATAAAATGTCTAGTCTAGGTGATATTGAATGGGGGGTTCCACAGGGTTCCGTGCTTGGTCCAATTTTGTTTTTATTGTATTTTAATGACTTGGCAAAATTAGAAATCAAAGGCAAGTTCACTATTTTTGCGGACGACACGACAATCTTGTGGAATGCTGTAGATATTGGGATATTAAGTAAAATAATACAGGAGGATATGGACAAGGTTAAAAACTGGTGTAGCGCAAATCATCTTACTTTAAATTTTAGCAAAACAAACCTTATCTGTTTTAGATGTCAAATTAATGATTTGGTGGTGGATGGTTCCTCTTTGGATAGTCGTGACAATGGGAAGTTTCTGGGACTTACTATCGATTCGCAGCTTAGATTTGGGAGCCATATTTCAACTTTAAGTAAAGAAATAGCATCCGGCTGTTTTGCGGTTAAAACCACAATTAAGGAATTGGGATATAGGTTTGCCAGGACAGTCTATTTTGCGTTAGTCGAGTCTCACCTACGCTACGGTATCGCCTTTTGGGGATCAACTACCGATAGTCTGTTTGACATGGTATTCGTTTTACAGAAACGGGCAATTCGTTATCTTTGCCGTGCTGACTTTAGAGAATCATGCAGACCTCATTTTAAATCAAAAAACATTTTAACACTGACGGGTTTATATATTCTTGAATCTGTATCTCTAATTTATATTCATAAAAATGAGTTTTTGCGTTATACGCCTAGCCACAATACTCGATCCTGTCAACAATTTAATCTTCAGCTTCCTATCCCTAAATCTTCTTTGGTTCACAAATCTATATATTTTAATGGAATAAAATTATTTAATCATCTTCCAAATAGTGTCAAACTTTCGCCAAATTTAAAAATTTTCAAAAAGAGGGTAAAAAATATATTGATTCATGGAGCCTACTACAGTACGGAGGAATATTTTAGAGATAGTTTCATAGCATAGCATATAGCTTGTAAACTTGTATTTACATATTTTGCCTTATTTAAAATATTTTATTTGAATTTCATGTTTACCATATTTAATTTTAACTTTATTGTGTTATTAACTTTTTTATTCAAGGTTTGGTCTGCAAATGACGAGCACTTCTTGTGTGTTTAATTTTACGTATTTTTAGTTTTTGTTTGTGGTACAGATATAGTGTATACATAATATGTGTTTTTTTGTTTTTTTTTTAGTATGTCTTTTAACAAATGGTAAATTTTAAAATTTCTCAGGTAAATTTTTATTTATTTTTATTTTACTTTAAACCATTTTTATATGAGTAGGTTAATTATATATATTTGACGCATCCTATAAATGGAAAAGTATATGCTTATAAATAAATAAATGTGTTATTTTTAATATAATTATTAGCGACATAGGTGTACGTTGTACCGCGAAGTTTTTTTTTTTTTTTATTTGTCAAACACACTGTGTTTTTTTTTATTACAATCTAGTCAGTAAGACTAATTAGCAATTTTGTTTTAACTTAATTTACTAGAAAAGTCAGATTTAAACTTAGGGTTCACTCAACAGTTCTCCCCGCTTTGTTTAGTCTGTAACTCACAATTGTGTTGTGTTTATAGCATTATTTTGTTTTATGTGTAATTCACTTAGTTTACTAGCTCAAACGGCTTCACTCTTTTTAGTCGTCGAACTAGCATAGTATTGTCTAGAAGCTGAATTGCTTCCACATTCACATGCCGATGGAGTCTATCTTCATGGCTTTTTGCGTACTTTTTTATAGTCTCTGCTACAGTTTCGATTTTTAGATCTCGATGAAGGTCACTATTTCGAACGTACCAAGGTGCATTCACAATATTTCTTAATACTTTATTTTGAAATCTCTGTACAACTAGAATGTTACTCTCTTTAGCACAACCCCATAGTTGAATACCATATGTCCATACTGGTTTCAGTATTTGTCTATAAAGCAGTAACTTATTATGAATTGTTAAATTGGACTTCCTTCCAATTAGCCAGTTCATTTTTCTATACCTTGTCTCAAGTTCTTCTTTTTTTTTCTTAACATGTGCTTTCCAGCGCAATTTGGCATCAAGTGTCATACCTAGATATTTTGCCTGATTCGAATATGGTACTGGAATGTTGTTAATTGTTATTTGTATGTGATTTATATTTTTGTTTGTAAAATCAACATGAATTGATTTGGTTTCATTTAATTTTATTCGCCACTTTGTGGTCCAACTGTGAATTTGGGTGACTGCATCCTGAAGTTTTTCTATGCATTTTTCAATAGATTTTTCTACCGTCAATAAACCAGTATCATCGGCAAATGTTGCTAAGTGACAATTTTCTGGCTTTGGGATATCACAAGTGAATAATAAGTATAGATAAGGGCCTAGTACGCTACCCTGAGGCACGCCTGCTTGAATTTCTCTTAAATTTGAGTATGAGTCTTCCTGTTTTACTCTAAAATGTCTATCAGATATGTATGATTCCAAAATATCCGAATATTGTTTTGGCAGAAACCTTTTTAGTTTAAAATTAAGGCCTTCATGCCACACTTTGTCAAATGCTTGTGCTACATCTAGAAAAACTGCAGAACAAACTTTTCCCTCTTCTAGTGCTTTTTCTATTATATTAGTAATTCTGTGTACTTGATCTATCATGGAATGCTTGTCTCGAAAACCAAATTGATGAGATGGAATAATTTCTTGTCTTTCTATGATGGGTTTTATTCTTTTAAGCAATAATTTTTCATAGAGCTTGGATATAATTGGCAGCAAAGATATTGGCCTGTAAGATGACACGTCATGGAGTGGTTTTCCCGGTTTTGGAATCATGATAACTTCTGCAACTTTCCACAGTTTAGGTACATACCTATGCCTAAATGACGCATTAATTAGGTTGCATAGTTTTACGATAGCTTTTCTGGGGAGTTGTTTTATGACTACCCCGTTAATAAGATCATACCCTGGGGCTTTTTTCGAATTAATATTTTTGATTTCTGTTAATATTTCTTTTGGTGATGTAAGCTTAATATGGTCCTCGATTTGATGGGGTTCATTTAAATGAAAATGTTCATCTGGTGCTTCGTGGGGCTGAAATGTTTTTTCTAAATGACTTGCAAAAATATCTGCTTTTTCTTCGTTACTCCTTGCCCACTGGTTGTTAGATTTTCGTATTGGTGGAATTTGGATAATTGGTCTTTTAAAATCTTTGGTTGCTTTCCAAAGGGAATAGTCGGTATTTTTATCATCTGTAAGTTCATTAAGAAAATGGTTAATAGATTCATTTTTTATTACTAGAATTTCTCGCCTAATGCGCTGCGTCATGTTGTTGAGATTTGTTTTGTCCCGAGGATCACGGCTTTGCTGCCACTTTCTTCTTAGTTTCCTTTTTTCCAATATAAGGTCTCTAATTTCCTTTGCATAGTTTTTTCCCTTAAAAATTCTCTTTGGTTTTGGACTGTTTTCCCAAGCTGCTTGTTGAATATTTGTAACAAAATAATCAACTTCTTTATCGATTTGTTCTGGCGTTTGCAATGGTACTGATAGGTTTATTTTTTCTGACAGACTTTGTTTAAAACTAATCCAGTCAGTCAGTTTATTAACTAGTGAGATATTTGCTTCTTTCTTTATTATGTTTTTACTAAGAGTTAGAATAATAGGTGAATGATCTGAGTGTAAATCAAAACTTTCTTCTATATCTACAAAACTTAAAGATATATTTTTTACTATAAAAAATCAATTAGATCTGGAATTTTTCCTGGATCTGTTGGATAGTATGTGGGCTTACCAGTTGATATCGGCTCACATTGATATTCACTAATAGCTTGCAAAAGTTCTTTTCCTTTAGAATTCGTCAGTCTAGATCCCCAGTAGGTATTTTTTGCATTAAAGTCACCTCCAATTATAAAACGGTTTCCTAATTTTCTGAGAAAATTAAGATATTGATTTTTCTTTAGTAAGTGCCTTGGTGGTATATAGACAGCACTTATGACTAATGTATATGTTTTGGTTTTTACACTTACTAATGTAGCTTGAATCTCTATGGTTTTATATCCCATCTCCTCATAGTGTGATATATTTTCTTTAATTATTACAGCACTTCCCCCATGTGCAGTATTGCTAGGGTGAGTTGTATGATACACTTTATAACCTTTAAATTTAATGTGAGACTGGTTAGTGAAATGCGTTTCTGACACAAGACAGACGTCAATTTTTTCTATGTCTAGAATAACTTGCAAGTCTTGCTGATGTTGCAAGAGACCATTGGCATTCCAAGCTAGGATTCTAAGATTACTGACCATTTTGAGGCATATTGGTAGCTCCGTTATTGCTACTTTCTAGTTTAGTTAATCGCTCATCAAGTTTGTTCAATTTCTCCAAAATTAATTGTAGTGTTTGTTCCATAGTATTTTGACTACTGATATTAATATCAGGTATAGTAGCTGTTGCTGCTACTTGGCTGTATGTCCTTGTCACAGAGTTTTGTGTGACTGTGTTTCTTGTCTGTTGGTTTTGTCTATTTGTACTCACGTTTGGTATGAGATTCGGTTTCTTAGGTTTATTTTTCAATTTTTGTATTTCATTAGCAACAAGGCATCCTCTGTAGTTAGCAGGATGCTTGCCTCCACAGTGGATGCATTTTGGCTCAGATTCTTTTGGTTTGGGGCATTCTACAGTAAGATGTTTCCCCGTGCATTTTACGCAACGTGGTTCTTTAGCGCAATATTTTTGCGTGTGTCCATAAGATTGGCATCTTTTGCATTGAGGGACTAACTTTGAGGTTTTTAGTGCTTTTATTTCCACTTCAATCCCAAGGATACTGGAAATTTCAAAAATTTTGTTGATATCTTCATCGTGGCTAAATGTGAGCATAAACATGTTAAGAGGTTGTCTTGTTCTCCATTTAAGTTTGTTGCTGGCCTCCAGTGCCTTAAAACCTTTTTTTTGTAGATCAGCTACAATTTTTTGTGGGTCACATGAGAAGTGTAGCCTATTCGGTATTACTCTAATTGGCCTTATTTGTTTGTTTTCGTATGAGTGCCGTTGATGCTTTATTTCATTAAGCATTTTAGTAACCAGCCGATAGCTGTCTGCGTCTTGTACATTTATTTTAATATTTTCGTTATTTAAAACTTTTATTTTAACTCCTTGTATGATATTTAACTTTTCATAAATATCATTAAAATTATTTACGCCATTTACCATAATCGGTGGAGGTAATGGAGCTTTTTTAACCTTAGTTGGGGGTTCTTCATTTTGTGTTTTATTGGAGGGCTCTCCAGTGCCCGAGCTTTGTTGTGGTGGTGAGAGTGAAGTATCCATTCGACGTTTTTTCCAACCTTTTCCTTTTTGTCTGATCCACTCAGTTTCTCTTGCCAGATCGTCCTCATCAGTAATGTAGTCCATGTCAGACTCTTCTTTTTTAGTGACTTTTGTCTCTAAATCTGCAAATTTTCTTTGCATACTTTCCAGTTGACTTCGGAGATAATCCACTTGTACACTAAGTGAATTTTTTTCGTTTTGGGATTTTTTCCATTCGCTATAAAAAATAAAACTTCTTCATTTTGTGTTCTAGCATGGCTATCCTGAAATAATTCGGCATTATCCATTTTTTCTTGATTTTGTTTGGGCTTTTCGCTAATTTTTAAAACAAGTTTCACAGGTGATGGTACACTTTTTTTGCTTTTAAACATGATATATTATTTATAATACACATTGTATATAGATTTTTAACAAAGGTATTTCGCGCGCGAGGTTTATTGTAAACAAAACAAACTTCGACTTTGACCTCGTTAGTACTATCATGCAGGTACGATGCAATATAACCGTACTGAACTGCGATCGAACGAATACTGTACCGCGAAGTGATATTGATTTTTTATATCTTTTGGCGTAAACATTATGCTTTGTCCACAAAATGTTAAACATTTTTCTGACAATAAAGCAGTTTTGAATTGAATGGAATTGAATTGACTGTCCTTGACCCCGCCCACCCAATATGGATTTAGAAAAAACCACAGTAGCCTTCATTTGACAGCTAAAATAGCAAACGAAATACAGTTGGGCTTTAACATTAAACAACAGACTATACTTACCCTGTTGGATATTAAAAAAAGCCTTTGACACCGTTCGGCAAAATTTGTAGCTTCCACAGCATCATATCTACAAGGTAGAACCTTTTAAATTAAAGTTAACAACATGCTGTCAGCTACAAAAATCATAAGAGCAGGTGTATCCCACGGCACTGCCATTTCGCCTACGTTGTATTCATGGTAAACCTCAGATATCCCTACCAACCCCCACACGCAGATGACACTGTCATAAAAGCACACTCTTTTTATCAAGAAACGGCAAACAAAAAAATTCAAAACCACATGATAACTCTGGAACCTTACTTTGAAAAATGGAAATTAAAAATCAACGAAAATAAAACAGAGCAAGTCGTTTTTTCGGAAAATTATAGGGAGAGTAATTCAACTCCTAAAAATAAGCAATCAAAACATACAGGTAAAATTACATGCTAGGTACCTTGGTATGATTTTTGACAAACACCTAACCTTCCACCGCCACATAGAACATCTGATAGCAAAATCCTCATCGGCAGTATATGCAATCAACAGCAAATAAACTCTTACTATACAAGACCAGCCCTAACCTACGGTGCTCCGATTTTCAGCGGAGCCTCATTCACACAAAGAAATAAGCTGCAAATAGTGCAAAATAAACTATTAAGAATGCTTACAAACTCAGACAGTCGAATAACGAATCAAATAATATGAGAACAGATAAACATACCGACATTACACGATCACATGGACAACCTTTCACAAAACTTTTACACAAGACAAATTCCTCTTTGCCCACAAACAGTAGACCTATGTAGGCATACTTCACTTAACTCAAACTTTAGGTTTAAACCCATTTACCATCGACTACCAGTCTACCATGGTATTGGATTAAAATTGACAGTACAAATATAACAAAACGACTCGCTTAATTACAGCCTGCTGAATCCGCTCGGTCGCGCCCTGCAACTGACCGCGCAAGCCGGTGGGTACCAGGCGCAGTAGAGGGTATCTGTAAACTCAATACACAAACTTTTAACAAAACAAAACATTGTTGACTCATCAAAACAGTTTTTAACCTGAGATTTTTCTGCAACAACAAACTGACAAATTTTACGGTTGACATACACTTAGACGGCAATCAGAAATTTTAAAGGATATTTGAAAAAATACCAAAAGACACTGACATGCTTAGCGGAGGTGACATAAAACACCAAAAATGAAACACAGACAGACATACACAAGACTTGACTTAAATAACTAAGGAGTCGGTATGCCCTAAGCATACATTTTTTGTAATAGTAGAATAAGAAATACATAATATACGATTTAAAAAGAAAGGTACCTATGTCGTTTTAAAATGTTTTGGAAGATAAGGGTGCAAAATTATCGCCCATATCATTGGCAATTATCTTAATGGAACAGGGAGGCAAAGCTTCTGCTGCGGTATTTCAAGAACAGGAGCTGCCTCTCTACCACTGCATTTTTGGAAAAAATTGGCACATCCTGTATGTTGGAAAAGTGTCAATATTTTTTCGACCGTGCTACGGCTCCCTTCCCTCGAACGAGACAACAGCTAGAATTTGCGTGAAAAACAATTAACCACTTCTCGCCTATTTCGCTGCACACTACGGATACAAGAAAACGATGCCTTAGGGAAAAGAGGGAAACTTGGTTAAAATATAAAAAAATATATATTTCAAAAAATAAAATAAAAATTATATATTCAAGAATACCTTTAATGGGTTGGCCAACACTCGCGTGGTCAAGCGGCGGTAATGGAGAAGGCGCCCCTCTATGTTGGCGGAAGTTAGGAAATTTAGAGTAAATTGCGAAAATTGATCAAGGCAGCGCCTCAATTTATAATAAATAAATAACTTGTTTCTAACTTAAAGTATTGGCCAATTCTCTATCTTTATGGCCAATAAGTCATGATTAACTTGCCATACAGAGATACGGGCGGTTCTACGGAGGGCTGATAGGGGGGGAAATTACCCCTATCCCAGATCCCTTAAAATTATATTAAGTAGGCTGGTAGTAACTACAGATAAGTTAAAGTATGAAAAAATCAATCTTTTTGTTGACTTGTTTATTAGAATCCCAGAAATAAGCTCACAGAAAAAAGTAGTTTACAAGGTAAAGATAGCAAAAATGGCACATTTTCAAAGCCGAAAAACAAATTATTATTATTAATAAAAACTATTTAACCACTGCGTGAAACTACTCCATAAAGCAAAGTTGACATCATTCAAAAAATTTTCACCATTTTTAGCCTATTTGTGTGCGTGAAAAATTGCAACTTATACTATTTTTATTATATTTATTTATAGTATAGGCTTTTTTCTGTGTGGACTTTTTTGCTGTGCGAATATTTCCTTTTTGTAATTTTTCAAACTAAACCATACCGACCCCCCCCTCGAATTTTGTTCGAAAAGCGCCGCTGTACAGAGATACCTGTGACAGCAAAATTTACATAATCAAATAACTAATAATACAAAATGGCTTTATGTACACTTATTGATCCCAAATATTACATCAAACTGCGTTAAAAAAATCTTTATATTTGCCTACCTTAGAATTCGTAATTCCGGGTGGGCCAAAAATTTTTTTTTTCATTATAACTTTTGAACTATACCATCGATTTTAATGGCACAAACTGCACTTGGCAGAGAATTAACCAAAGTATTGACTAAATATATTTTTGTGTCCGCCGCCAGAAAATCTTTAAAGATACTCGTTTATTCCTGTGTTACAAACTCGTTTTAATAATTTTTTTAAATCGGTAAAAAAGCTGCATTCTTGCCACGCACAGCAAGGTACGAATCAGCAAGATCAGTTAGGTGGTTCTAAAAAAATATATTTTTGTTTCAACCATTGTTTTGCATATTATACGGTGGCCTTGCGAATCATGTTTGCATTTATTTCCTTATAAATTCATTACTACTGAACCGATTTTGATGAAGTAAAAGCATCCTGGTGAGAATGGATTGCTTTTCAAAGATCATGATCAATATTTACCACCATCTTAAAACTTGAGATGGCGGACAGAATCATACTTGATTCTTCAAAATGACGTGTTTATTCTTATTTTCTGAACTTGTTTTACTTTTTATATTAATTTATAGAAAAGCGCTACTTTTTCCCCGCACAAGGAGGTACAAATTAGTAAAATCGATGTGGTAGTTCTTAAAAAAACTATTTTTGTTTCAGCCATTCTTTTATAGATTAAACGATTGCATTGCCAATCCTATCTGCATTCATTTCCTTATAAACTCATTATTACTGAGCCGATCTTAGTGAATTAAAAAAACTCGTGGTGAGAATTGATTGTTCTTTAAAGAATATGATCTAAATTTGCAGCGATCTTAAAAGTTAAGATGTGGGACAGAATCATACATGACCCATCAAAGAGGCACGTTTATTCTTATTTTCTGAAATTGTTTTACATCTTTTTGTTATTTATAGAAAAGTACTACTTTTCTCCCGCTTAACAAAGTACAAAGTAATAAAATCGGTGAAGTGGTTCTCACAAAATCTGCCATTTTTATTACAAATTATACGATTGCATTGCCAATCTTGTCTGCATTCGTTTCTTTATAAACTCACTATTAGTGAACCGATTTTAGTCAAATAAAAAACATCATAGTACAAACTGACTGATCTCTGAAAATCAATTCTTAACCATGATTTTTTTGTTTCACTAAAATCGGTTTAGTAATAACGAATTTTTAAGGACATGAATACAGACAGGATTGGCAATGCAATCGTATAATCTGTAAAACAATGGCTGAAACAAAAACAGATTTTTTTAAGATTTAGCACACCGATTGTACTAATTTGTATCTCGTTGTGCGAGGGAAAAGTAGCGCTTTTCTATAAATTAAAAAAAAAACAAAACGTTTTCGGAAAATAAGAATAAACACGCCATTTTGAAGAACCAAGTATGATACTGTCCACCACCTTAAAATTTAAGATGGCGATAAACTTTGATCATAATCCGTAAAAAGAAATCAATTTTAATCAAAATCAATTCTCAACCATGATTTTTTTTATTTCATTAAAATCGGTTCAGTAGTAATGAATTTATAAGGAAATAAATGCAGAAATGATTGGCAAGGCAATCGTGTAATATGCAAAACAAGAGTTGAAACAAAAATATTTTTTTTAGAACCAGTAAATCGATTTTACTACGTGGTACCTTGTTGCACGTGGCAAGAATGCAGCTTTTTTACGAATTTAAAAAAATAAAGAAAACGAGCATCTTGGAAAAGTACATTTTAATTTCGCCCGCCATTTTGCGATGGCGGACAAAAAAATATATATTTAGTTAAAACTCTGATTAATTCTCTGCAAATGCAAATTGTCTCTTTAAAATGGATTGAATAGTTCAAAAGTTATCAAGAACAAAAAATTGTCCGGTTTTTTTTGCCCACCCTGTTCATTTTATAGTTTTTTATTGTTTAATAAATTATTTTAACAGGCGCATTTGTGTCCTATGACTCACTCACCCAACTCTCCGCTATTCTTTCGTATTTCTTTTTTCATTAGTTATTTAAGTAATTTATGGTAAGCAGAAATCTTCTTGATAATAAAAGGCGAGAATAACTTGGCTAAATCATATTTTATGCTCTTTATTGAACCATCCACATCCTTGGAAATATCTGGAAAACCATTTCCGGGAAATTGAATTTAAATCTATATATCTAAAAGGGGAGCTTAAAATAGTATTTGAGGTATATCCCGTCAATTTTATTCAAATATGAAAAATACTTTATTTCGATTCCGGCTTCGAAGGGCGACATCTTGCCGATTTCCGTCATATTGGCCATACACAAAATGTATATCGTAATAAGAACACGATATTCCTCGATTTTTTACGCCATCTTTTAGAGAAATTCTTAAATCGAGAACCGGTAAACCCAATGGCGTATCCAGGCCCTGATCTTGAAAGGGATAATTCAGTGAAACCATACTTGATAAATAACATCACATATTAAGGTCCCAAAAACAAAATTTTTGATAGTTGATGCAAATTTTTCCCCAATTGCGGCAGTGTTGGCTCGTGAGGTAGTGCCACGGAGCCATGGCACTACCGTATTTTTCTGCAAAAATAAGTTTTTTTATTTCTAATTCATTTTTGTTTCCTACTTCTTTTTTGGCATAGAGGTTCATGAGGAACAACACACCAGAAATACAGGACAGCTCTTAAAAGTTTTCATTTCGTTTATTTTAATTAAATTCAATTTATAAATATTTAGAGGGCTTCAGGGCGGTAAGCGATAGGAACGCTACATAAATGATGTATTTTTTATTTTTAGATTACTCGCAAACGTTTCTACATAACAAGTTCACAATGTAGTTACCTGGCTGTAAGATTTTAACTTTTGTAAAGTGTAACAAGTTACGCTTTCTAATACATACATAGAAACTGTTTTTCCAATTTCGGGAACAACGAAATTTCATATAAATTTTGATTTTTTAATTAATCTATAAAGTAGATATATTCTGAGGTTGTGTTAAAAAACAGTATTTTTAGATATTTTTTAACAAAATGTATTAAAAGGCATCAGATTTTTTTGTGATTGTTGAGTTCCAGTATTATATTTGATACCTCACTGTTTCAAAAATTTTTATTTCTTTTCTGTTTTCTTAAATGTTATATAACTGCTGCAGAAGTAAAAAAATCTACGTTATATTTTAAGGACTCTCAATCGAAATTCTTCGTCGAAACTTATCAAAAAGGGCTTTTTAATAAAAGTGCTAGTGACAAATCGCGAGTAACAATTCGAACCGAACCCAACCGAACCGAATTCGGTTCCGTTCGGTTCCGCTTGGTTCGGTTCGGATTCACACCCTCTAAGATTCCGGGAAAGAAGTCCGGGAAGTTTTTTTTTTAATATGCTGGTTTAGTTCGGTTCGGATTCACACACGGTAAATAATTTTGTCTACAACGAAAACACGTTCTTCTCTTCAATAAATTGTTTTACTTTAAAACAATTTGTTTTGAATTAAAATATTTCTTTTTAGTTAAACGCAGCGTTTAATCTTGAAATGAGACTTTATTTTTCTTCTTTAATTGTTTTGATTCAGTTCATATTTCATTTTGCGACAAAGCAAATTGTCTTTATATAAGTAATATTTTGCTTCCAGAGAAAACGGTGCCTTAGATTAATTCAGTTCCAACTTGTAATAAAACAATTTCTGTTTCACATTAAAACAAAAGGCAAGACATTTTTTGTGCCATATCAAGTAAATATCCTCTTGGTGAATAGGAAAGCACAAATTATTTTACTCCAAAGCCATTTGCTTAGATCTAAGACAATTTTTTTTTGCCGTGCACCCTCTAGGATCCCGGGAAAGAAGTCATGCGCTATTAACTGTAGACATAACCGGATCGCCAGTTATACACATTCGCGCTTTTGTTACTCGCGGTTTTGTTACATCACGCTTTTGTTACTCGCGGTTTTGTTATTCGCGCTTTTGTTATTCGCGCTTTTGTTACTCGCGTTTTTGTTACTCGCGGTTTTGTCACTCGCGCTTTTGTTACATCGTACTTTTGTTACTCGCGCATTTGTTACATTGCGCTTTTGTTACATTGCGCTTTGGTCACTCGCGGTTTTGTTACTCGCGATTTTGTCACTCGCGCTTTATTTACAGAGCCATCAACCAAGTTCGTTGCAAATAATAAATTAAGAAATTCCTTTTATTGGCAAATCAAACTATCAACAGTTTTAACGTCTATCAATTTGCTTGCCTACGTTTTATTTTACTACAGTGTGTCCCAACTAAAAGGCAACAGAGGTGTTTTTGTGTATTTTTCGTGCAAATTTGAAATTTTTGTAACACTTTACTCCTATATTTTGAATAGGGGTCTAGTAATACCTTTTTTTGAAGTTCTCTTGAATATTTTTACAACCGTGTAAAAATTTCGTTAATCCATCGATTAGTTTTTGAGATATTTGCTTTTAAATCAAATTTAACATGGAACGAAAATAAAAATTAAATCCGAAAAATATAAAATTCTGATAAAAAAAATTTTTAAGGTTATTATCTCAAAAACGAATGGATAGATGTTTGAAACTTTTACACGGTTGTAAAGACACTCAAGAGACCTTCAAAACAAAGTATCGCTAGACCCACTTTCCCTATTCAAAATATGGGAGTAAAGTATACATCTCGAAGATGCATGCTACAAAAATTTCAAGATAGCGAAAAAGTGTCCCCCTCGCAAACAAAATCGACGTGTCCGAGCGTTTCTCCTCTGTTACCTTTTAGTTGGGACACCCTGTACAAGTATTGAAGGGTTTGGGTTGTTCTTAATTTTTGATGTGAAGGGGCGGCATTTTACATTTTTGCCCAGGGCGACGAAAATGCTGGGCACCCTGCAAATATCAAGAAAACTTAAGAAAAAAACAAGAAATTAATGTTAAATATATTTATGTATGTATTTTCATAATTTTGAGATAACTTTTTGACGGTTTCAGCTTTTTATTATAATAATAACATAAGCCAATGAAAAAAAGTGGTCTTGAAAATTATAAAATGAATTGTACCTGTTTCGTTCTGTGTAATAAAACTGACACGTCCCACCTTAAATCACTTTAAAAACTTGACGAAATCAAACTTATCGGAAGATATACTTCGTTGAGTCGACATCTTAAAACTTTTCAAAAGTTTGTCTACACCCTAGGCGCTGCTATCCAGTGCAAAAAGTTTTCTTTGAAACATGCCGTGTGTCCCAAACCGCCACCCCAAGTTGACCTTAATCTAAAGTCACTTTAGATTCTCAGTTTCTACCTGGAATACTGAGCAACTTTGAATTGGAAAGCAAGTCTGCATGATGGACAAATCAGTGGCGCAACCAAAGGCACCGCAAGAAACTGCCTCCCCCCATCTTAAAGAATAGAATCCGGCTACTTAAAACAATCACGCTCACACGGTTGATAATAATGATAATTGATAATACTCACTTTGTACTCGAGAACTTCCGAGAAACGGCAAAACTGCTTCACGAAGCTTTAATGCACCTGTATCTCAGTTTTAGTCGGGGTTGCCAACTTCGGCAGCTTTAGGGATGTAAGGAAACTATAGTGAATTTTGGGGAAATTTTGAGTGTCAAAATAGATATTTTTCAGGGACTTGCACCATTTGATTTTTACGGTTACGCTAAACATCGTTTAGTTCGTTAATTTATTTTGTACCATATTTTAACGACAGTTTAAAGGGTCTTAAACGGTGTTCAGCTTAAAAGTCCAATCTCGACATTTTAATTGCAAGTTTAACTAATTTTTGAGGTCATGCTGAATATCTAGTTATGTTTTTTATATATATAATATTCTAATATATTAAGGATATCACATAATCTTTTAGGGTTATAAAGCGATAGAGCTCCTTGTTCGTTAGAAAATAGTTAAAAAAGTATGGAATATGATTGTTGTTCCCAGATTTGTTATTTTTTCTTAAATTTGGCAGAATTTTTTTCTAAATAAATTTTTTTAAAAATCAGCAGTGAAAATACTCTGCCAATTTATTGGCACTTAAGCTCACACGAATAATGTATAATGTAATGATTACCTATTTTGGTTCGCCATAATAACGCCCTATCCGCCACCCGGTGACAAGTTCAATTGGAGATTCCCCCCCCCCCCCCAGTGTAACACCACTGAACAAAACAAACTAGAATGTATTTTTGTATCTTCATGCACAATTAGCTTTAATATAGTTTTGGTTCGCGAAAATAACCCTCTATCCGCCACTCGGGGCCAAGTCCAATTGGAGACCCCCCCCCCCCAGTGTAACACCACTAAACAAAACAACCTTTAATACAGTACCCCCACCCGTTTTTTTGGCTTATGTCCGGTGGATTTTATGTATTTTGTGCTCGTTTAATAAGAGAAATAAGCCCTTTCTCCTACGTATGTCTGTTCGGCCTCGGAACGAGGCTAGGGGATTCGTGCTCAAATGAATACTGAAGTATTGCATTGGTTTGGTTTCAGTGGTTTAATACAAACTTCAAATTTTATTTTATTAATTGTCCAGCTACGTCACTGCTGAGTGGACTTCTCTTATTCTCGATATATTTTGATTCGTATGGCGGTGCGGTAATAGTTGGCTTTCCAATTTCTACCTTTAGCTTAATCCACAGTGTACAAAACTATTTCATGCATATTGGATGCGACAATCCACAACTGAGAGTTGAATGCGAAAACACCGGAAGGGGAGCGCCGAGAGGGTTTGGACAAAATTTAAGTAAATAATTCTAACATGGATCTGAGTAATAAATATCAAGTCTATACAGGTACTACTTAAAATTAAAATATAAAATGCTAAAAACTGAAATAAATAAATATTTAAAATAAAAAAATATACAACACATAAAGCAAAATATATACCCACACAAGGTTGACAAAAAAATGCAGGCCACGACCCTAAAAAAATCAGCTGTTCTCCGGGGGCTGACTTTTACATTGGGTCTTATGGGAGGTCAGACGTTTTTTTATGATATTTTCAAAATGGCACTACAGATTTCCGCGAAATTTCAGTCAAATATTCTCAGACACTATCCTCATATTCCACCAAACTTTTGTTAGGATGCAAGGTGATTAAAAGGTTAAAATCTTCAACATTTAGCATTTTTATTTTGAATTCAAATTACCCGCCATGTACCGCATGCCAACTGTTATATTTGACAAGTATTTGACTTTGTCATCTGTGTTTGTTACAATCGCTTCTGTTTTAAATTTAAGTTTTGTGTGAGCTAATGAAGCGGCTCGGAGAAATTAACGATTACTATACATTTAAAAAAAAATGTTCTGCAAGAATATAGTAAAAACAATCTCAAAACCGGCTTTATTTTTTAAAAAAATCAAATATTCATGAACCGTCATTCCAACTTCAATATTTTAAAGACAATCAGCTGTGTCGTGACGTGACCATCAAAAAAAAATCAGCCCCGGATGTGACGTCAACAAAGTGGAGGATCGTGGCCCGTCCGTTTTGATAGCCCTCATACACACAATGATTATTATAAGTAAAAAATTTCATTCAGAACTGTCTCAGCTGGAAGAGTCCCAAGAATTGATGCGGCATTGCCACCTTGTATTGCCAGACTTATCCTTTGGGTAACGAAGCTAAGTGCCTTAGGATGTTTTATTTTGTGCTAGATTTATTTCATAAAGTTTTTAGCTTCATTACCCCGAGCTCCAAAGGTCTCGACAGCAAATGGCACAAATAGAAAACCTCGGTCCTGTAATTCTTTGTATTCTAACTTTTTTGTGTCTCTCCCAACCTTGCAGCTTCGCCAGCTTTAATGGATTTAAGAGAAACATGACTTTGACAAGTGTCTCTGCATGTATCATCCCATAACAATGCTTTATCATTATTCCAGGGTAATAAAAACATTCCACCGACACGTTTGCAATCATTTCTGCAAATACTTGGCGGTTTAACTATGGATGGAATGTCCGCAGATGTAAGTGAGCGTTTTATTATACCATTAATCAACCTATGACGTACCACTCTTCATGCACTTTTTTGGCAACTCAGGGCATGAAGTCCAAATTTAGCAACTTGATTGTTGCGATTGCAGATGTGTGGCACGCACACAGCCCGACCAACTCGAAGAGATATTGATATTCTGAATGTTGCATCATCTAATAAATTACCTAGTGTGGAAGAAGGCAAAGCATTCAACCAAGCATTACTCTCCTCTTCTTGAAGTGCGAGAAGTCTGGCTTTCTCTATATTTAAATTTGCTTCCAAAATCATTTTTTTAATGGAAAATTTGCATAGTTCTAAATCTTTTTGAAGTTTAAAGTTGGTAAAAATGTGAAATATTTGTTAAATTTTTGTAATGATTAATTGCCTCTAGCTTGCATAATCTAACGCAAAAAAAACTGTTGGGAGGACACACAGTAACATCGAAGAAAGAAGAATAACGAATGCCTAATCCACCGAATTTCTCCAGAGTCCAAGCATTGACATCTAAACTGCAATTTGTGATACATTCTAAAGAATATTTTAAAATTTAATCAATTTTTTTGTAAGTGTCTGGTATTTTCCAGCATGGAGCACAGCGTAAAATGTAGGTTATCCTGGAAAAAGAAAAAGAATGATTTAAAAGATAGTAAAAAGTATGTGAGTTTGCAGTTTTTCGTCAAGTTTTATAAAAATTTGTGTTTTATTATTTAAAACTCTACCTGTTTCAACCATGGAAAAGGGACAACCTAACAGATTAATATTTTCAATATTTAGTATTTTTTATGGTTCTATTATAGTCTATTATACATGGTGACCCAGCGAAAACGTAGCGGAGGCGATTTTGAGTATTTAAAGTAAGTTAAGGTAAGTAAGGAGGACACTTTTTGGCTATCTTGAAATTTTTGTAGCACGAACCCCCTTCGAGGGGTATACTTTACCCCTATATTTTGAATAGGGGTTCGTGTTTTAGATTTTTTAGGTACTTCTGGTAAAAATAATAGATATACCCAGGTACAGATTGGTACCTACGTATTGCATAATTGTTGAGCTTCCGTCATCCTGAGTAGGGCACTCAGGCCTAGATAAGGCCTGTTTAAACGGCCAATATAAGAGGTTTTCCTCCAACCGGCAGGCACAACGGATATTATTGCACTGGCCCTCTTAAATGTGTGCAAATTGCACGGTAAAAAAACATTTAAAAGTGTTGAATTATACGCTTTTAACACAACACTTTAAAAAACAAATACAAAAAATTTAAGTGAGGTTATGTTGACTATGTTTACTTTCTCTTTTTTATTGATTTCATAAGGGCACTCAAAAATCCTTGTTGCGATAGAGTAACAAATAAAACCAAGTGACCTATAGTGGCGTATATAAAATATTGTAAACAGAAAATATTTATCTAGTCGTGTTAGCAGTGTTTTTAACAATAATTTTACAATAATTTTGATTTATGTAAACCAAACAGACTTTTTTAATGGTGATTAGTGTAAATTAATTTTTTTTATTTTAAATATTTTGTTATTTTGTTTGCTTTTCAGATACGATTTTATTAGAAAAATAAGTCTGGCAGGCCATTTGATGATCAACAAAACAACAAACTCCTCATATATAGGCAAATTTTTATGTGATAAAATAATTTTGGGACTCTGACATTTTTGGCAATTTTGTGACCTAAATTATTTTATATAGCCATTGTGAATCTAAAATATTGCTAAAGCTTTTATAGGAAAAATTCCTTACTCTAAAGGTATTATGGTATTCAACAGAATCCCCAGGATACCAAATTACCAAATCTAGTTTTATAATAGGATAGAGGACGAATACGAACCTGGCATAATAGCTTTAGGCTCTAAAACATTCTATACTGGTGGAACTGCTAGAGGGCGAAGCTAGAGTTTATTTGGTATGGTTTTATAGTGAGTTTAATACATAGGTTGCCACCATCAATTGGGGAGTCCCATTTAGGAGGTCTAAGGGGTATATAAGGGTAATGCGAACGTGCTAGCGACCAAACATTGAAATTAATGATTTTAAGGAAAGGCGCTGGCAACCTTTTATCTTCTGATATAAATATAGAAATGTTACTTGGGTATAACAATTTTATCAATTTTATGTAGACTTAAGGAACCAGCCAAAGATCAAAAAAGATCTTATTTTTACAAACTTTCATCTAATAATAATTGTTAAAATAGATTCTTTTTAATTCAGAGGTTTTGATGATGGCCATAAAGTGGTCAAAAGCGCTCTGCCTATGACGGAATAAATAAAGATTTTTTTGCAGGAAATACGAAATTCTCTTTATTTGCTCTCGATAGAGTGTCTAGCTGGCTTCAGAGTTCCATAAAGTAAGTAGTATGGAGTAAAAAGTAAACGAAAATACACTATACAATAAAAACGCTATGGTTTCTAGTACAAAGTAAGAAGTATGAGTTAAGAAGTAAGATGCATGAAATGATTTATTTAAATTTATTGCGGCTTACTGCTTACGCAATCGGCTACACTCGGAGGTAATCGTGCACGTCTGTCATTCAGAGCCGTGTAAAAACCCGCGGAATTTCAATTAACGAATTAACCAAATTTATTTTGTGGTACTTTTGACTTTGAGGTTATGTAACATTGATTTTTTAAAAGTATTTTTTAATATTTTTTGAAATATTTACTTATCGTTATAACCTTATCCTTTTTTAGAGCCAAACAGAAAGACAAAGGCCGATCCTAGAACACCAATCACTGACATTTTAATTACAATTAATACACAACATACCCCAGAAAAAATATTTTGGTTTGTTGCCCAACTTCTTACGTTTTCTTACTATGAACCATCATTTGCCTTACTGCTTACATTGTACCTCTTACTTCTTACTTCATACCGCTTACTTTACGGTACTCTGAATCCAGCTTTTCGCTCAAATAGACTCGCACCCTTATATTTATTCTATAATTTTCCGAAAACACCATTCTCTGATGTGGAGCTTTTTGTTAGTAATAGCCTGTATATTTTCAGCAATATCTATCTATGCGGCGTTTTTTATATCGTAAAAAGTAATATTTTTGAGTCAACAGCCATTGTTCCTGGCACTTTTATTGAAAATTATTTTTCAATCGGCCGGCCGTCCCGGGAAAAGGCAAAAAAAGAACAGGAAGGAAACCGGACCGTAAAGGAGGAAAATAAAAAGCTTATTTTGTCAATTTCAATTTGTTTCCATTACTTTATCGTATAAAGCGATTTTTTTTTCGTTATGGGTTTTGAGTCGAAACATTTTTAAGTCTTCTGAATTTTCGTATGAATTTTTCTCAACACTGAATCCGAATCCGGGTGATTTATCGGCCATTGAGTATTAAAAAAGCAGTGGCGGCTCGTGAGTTGTAAAGCTGGCGGGACGCAAATGGCTTAAGAGTGGGGGTAATGATGTTTTTTTATTATTAGAGAAAAAAATATTATAATGTGCGTCTTGAAAAAGTTGAAGTATATTTCTTACCGTTAACAAAAAACAGAAATGAAAATCAACCGACATATTTACCTGCTTCTTATATTTTTTTTAATTTTCCGTTATAGTCCGGGGCCATAGCGTCTTTCGTGGGCTTTTTGATGAAGATTTTACATCTGTTTTAATCGATTACTAATAATCCCACCAACACTGCCTGGCCTGATAACAGACCCAAAATTATCTCAATCAAAAAGTAAGGTTCAAGTTAGGGTTTTAAAATATTTTTTCAATTCTGAACGGTTTGAGCTAAAAAAATAAAACTTGGCACGCACATCGGCCTTCTACTTATTTTTTGCCTGTCAAAAAAAGTTTAATATTTTGCTCCTAGGAGGCGAAAACTGTCTTTAGATTATGCCTTAAATCTTCTAAACTATTGCACCTGCACAACTACGTCTTATCTAATTGGCAGCTCATACAATTATCCACAGGCCTGCTGTATAAAAAAAATCGAAGCTTTTACAAAACTATTGTTTTATCATGTTATATTAATCACACTGGCCGCAAAATAATTGCGCCTTTCTTTACATTATAACAGCACCCCTACGCCACCACACCTTTTCCATGGTATAACGCGGGCCGCCATATGGCTTGCGACCAGAGAAGACCCGAGCGGCTAGCGATCAGCGATTCGTACTTAATCGTGTGGACAGCCGAAGATGAACTTTATTCATGGTATGCGTCGAGGCGAAAGGAAAAATTATGGAATAACCAAAATATTAGAGATTTTTTTTTAACTAAGACTTTATTTTGTTGTATTTTATGAGGGGGGCGCGCGGCCATGCATCCTTATACCCGGTTTCCACCTATGCATGCCCACCCACTAAACACAAAAACATTTTATTAACGTCAAAATAATGTATAAGTTAAAAACATAACGTTAGGTTGGATGTTAGTTCTAACGTCATATTAATAGTGAAAAAGAACCTTAATAACCCGTTTTCTGACGTTAGAAAAATAAACTTATGTTTTTATAACGTTTTTTTAAGTGTTTTTCGAACGTTAAAAAAATATTGATTTTTAACAGTGAAAAAGAAATGTTTTTCTAACAATGAAAAAATATATTTTTTTCAAATATCTCTAAAGATAAGGTAACATAAATGATGTAAATAAAATTCTTCTATTTTGGAAACGCAGGGCAGCAACTGTCCGTTGAGGTTTTCGTGAACTCGACACTCAGTAAAGGCAATTCGGCTCGTAGCTTCTGAAAATAAAATTTAAAATTCTATGTAAACAATACTTTTGTAGTAAGTGCCTCGCTACGAGGCCAAACAATTCATGCTCAAGTGAATACAAGGCAAACAATTTCAAGGCGCGTATTCACTTTAGCATGAATGCAAACGAAGCATTCGTTTGGTCCCGCTGCAAGGCTTGCGAAGTAGCAGTTTGCTAAACCTCGCCTATGTAACATTTATTTATCAATAAAGACGATTTATTATTATTATATATAATTCTGCCTCAAATGAATACGCGGCTTAAGGTCCGGCGGCTAATCGTCCCGCGGTGAATTGTCGCATTCCCTGTCTGATTACCTATAGGTATGCGATATTTCATACAAAACCATTTTTTTCTTTTGTTTACTTTTTCTTACCTGATTTTGTGGTGCGTCATTTAGATCACTGCACACACATTTGTTGGTCTTTAGCTATACCATCTTTCCCACACAACTGGAGTAATATTCCGATCCAAATATGTATTCACTATTAATATTAATAATTGTGCTTTAAATTTGCATGTTTGTTTCTGCAAAATGCAAATATTTTAACTAAAATTACAAAAAGCGTCTTTGCTACCGACTCGTATCAACTCGCAGCAAAACGCAACTAATGGCAATTTTCAGGTAGTGGGACTGCTATACTATAGAGGGCGCTGCCATCGCGCCCTCTATAGTATATATTTTTTTAATGTTTAAAAAACAAAACATTTATTAGCTTGATATTTAAGATATTCAACGTTAGAAGTGAGATCTAGGAAAAACATTATAAAGATAACCATATATTGATGGTGTTATTTTTAATGATAGTGAAATTATGGTTTTTTTAATGCTGGTTTCTTAACGTTACTAAGAAATATACAGGGTGTCCCAAAAGTCCGAGTCCACCCAAATATCTTCAGAACGAATAAAGATAACTAAACCAAATTTGGCAGTGATTTATAACATCAAAAGCTCTATTTTATAAACAGGTAAGTGTGCTACCCCTGCATTAGGAGGCGGTTTGGGGCGGGCAACTTTAAATTTTAAAATTAAAACCCCTATCGAGTGATACCTCGTTTTAAAGCTATTTGAAAAACTAACATTTTGACATAGCCGACAGATGTCTGCGTTAAATACGTCAAAAGTTATAGACTGTCAAACCTATTTTTTTAAAGGTCTTTGCAAAGTCAACATTTTGGCCTAACTGCCCCTTGCCTATGTCAAACGTGTCAAAATCTATCGACTGTCAAACCTATTCTTTTACCATTTTTAATAAATTTTGCAAGTTTTGTCTAACCATAGCTTGTTCGAAAGGTCTTTCAAAAACTAACAATTTGACGTAACTGTCACTTGTTTACGACAAACATGTTTTTTACATTTTTTGATAAACTCCGGTTTAAAGTGTTTAAAATGACACAATCAAATGAAGATAAAGTTAATATTATTTTGTTTGTGTGCGAACAAGATGTTGTAGGAAAACTAAACGCCTTTTCAATAATGCGTTTACTGACAGACCTGTGCTCCATAAAAATTATTTCAACTTGGCATTTTAAAACATTTCAAACTGAAGTTTGCCAAAAATGTAGAAAACATATTTGACATAAACGAGTGACAGTTAAGGCAACATGTTAGTTTTTGAAAGCCCTTTCGTAGCTATAGTTAGACAAAACTTGTGAAATGTGTTAAAAATGGTAAATGAATAAGTTTGACAGTCGATAGATTTTGACACGTGGGACATAGGCAAGGGGCAGTTACGCCAAACTGTTAGTTTTTCAAAGACCTTTTACACAAGATATCACTCAATATGATTTTTGTTTTGAACAACAAACTTGTAAATTTTGACAAAAACGGAAAAAATTAGGTCTGGCAGTCCATAGCTTTTGACAGACTTAACGCAGACAATTGACAGTTACGTCAAAATGTTAGTTTTTCAAGATCCTTTAAAATGAGGTATCACTCGATAGGGGTTTCTATTTAAAAAAATTAAGTTGACCGCTTCTATGCCGTCCCCTAGCGTAGGGGCGACACACCCGCCCTTTTATAAAAATAGACTTCTTGATGTCATCGACCATTACCAAATTTGGTTCAGTTATCTTTGTTAGTTCAAAAGTTATTTGGGTGGACTCGGACTTTTGGGACACCCTGTATTTTTGGTAATGCTTTTACATGAAATTTTCGTTAGGATTTTCTACATGTTTTTTTAATGTCAAAAGTTAACTTAATTTTAACACAAATTTGTGTTAGAAAAAAAACATTTTTTTTTCAACATTTATTTAACGTTTTTTACGATTTTGTGCTTAGTGGGCACTCTGATTAAAAAACGCATCAGGTGACGCTCCCTTTAAAACAGGTGCAAATCGATGTCCCGTCACGTGATGCGTTATTTGAATCAAGGTGGGCATGCATAGGTGAAAACCAGGCTTTAAAGGGTAGCTTCCTGATTTCCCTGACGTCCTGTAGATAACAGCGAAATTAGCATGCTGCTAATGTTAAACGATGCTTCCGCGATCGGCGATAAGTGTCCGAAAAATTAATATATCAACTTGACATTTTTTACAAATATACCCTTGAGCATATTAAAGAAGGTTGTAAACCTGGGCCCACGCATCGAAGAAATAACTGGACAAGAAGGACAACGCATGTAGAAAATCTCGAGCCCTTGTTATAACGTGAATATCGTACATATCTTCTTCGAATTTAATTTATGAAGAAGTAGGTAAGCCGCGCCGATCGAGTCTTGCACGAAAAACCATAGGCGCGCGTGCAAAACAAAAATTGAATCGGGTGTCATCGGGTGTTAACGTCGGCTGTCATCAACGCGAATGCGGCCGGTCGAAGGTCAAGCGAAACGCGTAATATTTGAAGTAGGTATGTAGACTGATTAATAAATACGTACCTACCCAGGTCGATTTAATTTTCTGTTTTATAATATTTGGGTGATCCGTGAAAATAAACCCAGAGCGGAGGCAATTGCAAATTAACAGAAAAAGTAAAATTAAAATTTTTAAAAGGTCATAGTTTTATAACCATTTTTTGGATTTTTATGAAAATTTGAGAAATGTCGCATATTTTATATGGTTATGTTAATATTTGCTGGGAGACAAAAATTTACTAAAAACTATATCCACGGTGTAAACAGACAGACAGAAAGGCGTTAAGGCTATTTCCTAAATTTTAAAGGAGCTAAAAACGTTTTACGCGCTTATGAAACAGACGATAGGAGCGATATTTGCAACAAACATTCTAGGTCTTGAACGTTTTTTTTAAACTACTGGGTGGGCCAAAAAAAACGGATTTTTTTTTTCATTATAACATTTGAATTATACCATCGATTTTAATGGGACAAACTGCACTTGCCAGAGAATTAATCAGAGATTTAAATAAATATATTCTTTTGTCCGCCATGTCAAAATGCAAGATGGCGGATGAAATTAAATTGTACCCTTCAAAGATTCTCGTTTATTCTTGTGTTGCGAACACGTTTTAATTATTTTTTTAAATCTATAAAAAAAACTGCATTCTTGCCACGCACAACAAGGTACGAATTAACAAAATCGGTTCGGTGGTTCTAAAAAAGTATATTTTTGTTTCAACCATTGTTTTGAAGATTATACGATTGCCAATCATGTCTGCATTTATTTCCTTATAAATTCATTAATACTGAACCGATTTTAATGAAATAAACATCCTGGTCAAAATTGATTGCCTTTTAAAGACTTTATGATCAAAATATACAGCCATTCTAAAATTTAAGATGGCGGACAGAATCATACTTGATTCTTTAAGATGGCGTATTTATTCTTGTTTTCTGACAATGTTTTAGTTTTTTTTTAATCTATGGAAAAGCACTACTTTTGGCTCGCACAAAGTAGTACAATCTGGTAAAATCGGTATGATGGTTCTCAAAAAATCTATTTTTATTTCAGTCATTTTTTAACAGATTATACGATTGCATTGCTAATCCTGCCTGCATTCATTTCCTTATAAACTCATTATTACTGAACCGATCTTAGTGAAATAAAAAATCATTAGGATGTTTTTTATTTCATTAAAATCGGTTTAGTAGTAATGAATTTATAAGGAAATAAATACAGACTTGATTGGCAAGGCAATCGTATAATATGCAAAACAATGGTTGAAACAAAAAAATTTTTTTTTAAACCACTGAACTGATTTTGCTGATTCGTACCTTGTTGTGCGTGGCAAGAATGTAGTTTTCTTACTAATTTAAAAAAATAATTAAAATATGTTTGCAACAAAAGAATAAACGAGCATCTTTGAAGGTTACATTTTAATTTGGTCTGCCATCTTGGATTTTGAGATGGCGGCAAAAAAATATATTTAATCAAGTCTGATTAATTCGCTGCGAAGTGCAGTTTGTTCCATTAAAATCAATTCTACAGTTCAAAAGTTATAATGAAAAAAATGTCCGGTTTTTTTGACCCACCTGGTATATAAAAATTTTTAAAGGTTTTTTTTATTCGAAGGTATTTTAGAATTTGGCGTGTATGCCCTTTTATTATTACAAGCTTTTATTTAACTTCACCTGTATGTATGTATGTATGTATGTGGGTATGTATGTAATCAAATATTTTTTTGAAGAACTTCCAAACATCCGATTAACTTCAAATTTCGCATAGCGTCTTAGTTCCGATGACAATACAATAATATGGTTTCATCCGGTATCTACCTCCCCCCTAACGTGGGGGATGGAGAGGGCGTAAAACTTTAGTTTGTCCGATTTCAACCAAAATTGGTATCTGGGGATTTTTGAGTATGAGAATTACGAATTTTTGATCAGATTATAAAAATTCAATATGGCGGATTCAAAATGGATGATTTAATGTCAAGTTTTTCTGATTACTTTCAACTGACTTCCACGTATCCGATTGACTTAAAATTTCGCATACCGTTATAGTTTCGATGAAAATCCAATAATGTCGTATCACTGACTGCCTACCTTCCCCTAGAGTCCCTGTATGTTGACATATTTGGATATAAGTCAACATACAGGGACTCTACCTCCCCCCTAACGTGAAGGGCGGAGAGGGGGTAAAATTTTAGTTTGTCGGATTTCCACCAAAATTGGTATCTGGGGGTTTTTGGGAATGAGGATTACGAATTTTTGATCTGATTACAAAAATTCAATATGGCGGATTCAAAATGGACGATTTAATGACGATTTTTTCTGATTACTTTCAACTGACTTCCACGTAGGTATCTGATTGATTTCAAAATTCACATGCTCTCTCACTAAAAAGGGGGGGGGGGCGTAGAAGAATTAAGGCTTTAGTTTGTTCGATCTCGACCAAAATTAATTAATCCTTGCGTATAATGATCATAATAATAACGACAGTTTTAGCATATGTCGCCTTTGTTGGACGGCCTTCTCATCGAAGACAGATATTTTAAAATTGACAGGAAAGACTCCCTGCAATATCGATGCGCAAGCTGAAATGCATAGAATTAGACAAATCTAAAAATTAAAAAATAAATTTAGAAAAAAAAACATCGCTTTTATTATTATGATATAACTCTCAAAATATTATTTTATGCTTTTTAGCCCATTTTATAAAAGCTTGTTTTCAAAAAGTTTTTTTTTCTAAATTTATTTCAAATGAAAAACGTTATTTTTTTAACTAATAAATAGGAAAACAGGGTTTATGAAAATGTAAGTAATATTTAACTTTTAATCAAATAAGCTAGGTGTACATTTTAAGTTATGTACTTTGTTAACTTTGATAGTTTTTTGAGTTAAATCTTAAAAAATTAATAGAATATTACAGTGATATAAGGTAGATGAGAGGTATAAGGCTCACCTTTTTTTACGACTGAATTATCTTAAGACAAAAGTAGAAGCTAATATTTCTGTGACAATTTCCAATGCTTTATAGAGTTATCCAACTAACCCCATGAAAAAAAACACATAAAGAAATATTTTACCCCTCATTCGAATAGTACTGGTCGCCTAAAACTACACTATCTTTTTTTTTTAACGTGGCAGAAAGGCACTACAACATTTGGTGCGAAAAATTGCCCTAGCTTGTGAAATGAGAAATAGATTGAATGTTTAAATATACCTCTACTTTTTTTTATAGTTTGCAGGATCAGATCTTTATTCAGTTTTAGGGCATTCTTATTATTTTGGCCACCACTGTATTTCTATTTTAATACCCTTTCTCTTGAGTAAAGTGTTCACGCAATAATCCCGTGTCAACTCGCTAGACCTGCCTTGTTTCGCGACACACGCCCACTCTTCATATAATTTTATTGGCTTGAGAAAGTTAGGGTGACCATTCGGGCTACTTCGTTGTCAGCCCAGTATAGCGTCTATCTTGTCGAAGACGCGACGCAACGTCGTCTTATAATTTGACGTACATAGAGGGGCACTTCCGGGGCATTGCGGGGGCCTTGTCTGGGCATTTCCCGGGCCTTGCGGGAATTGCCTGGGCTTTTCCGATCCATTGCTGGGTAGGTCGTCAAAAATTCTTTAAAATGACCGGAGCTTTTTTTGGGTTGTCAAAAATATTTTTCACCAAAGTTAGTGGACTTCGAGGGCATCGCCTGGGCATATATTGGATGTTTCAATGCCTTTTAAAGTAAAAAAGTTAGCACCGATGAAGCCCTCGGACAGGATAACCAGCCGGGCCATTTTGCAAAAGAATAATGCGAAAAATAAAGAAGCTTAGCAATATACGTTCAACTTATATACACCCAACAAGTTTTCGTAGCTACAGGGGTAAAAATGGTCTCGTTTCTATCGTATTTGTTCGTAGGTAGCTCGAAAGCTTAGTCTAACGAGGGTCCAACATCTGATGGATCTATTAAGTGTTGAGAGTTAATTGTTTCGCCCTTATAGAAAAAAAAAATTGCAAAGAAATAGTGTAGCGAAAATTTTATAACACATGGCGCCGAGAAAAAACATTTTGGTAAAAACTGAAAAACTTGATGCCGCAAGCGAAAATTATAAAAAAAATTAAAATCTTCGGTAAAAATAGTATCAATTGTTTTGGTTAGTTTTGAATATTTTTGCCACCGCAGTTGGAAATTTTTAAATCAATAATTTATAAGAAAAACAGAGCATTTCACTGGCCTTGGAATGACGCTAATTTCCTCCTAGTTAACAAGACCCCCTGTAGTTACTTTTATGTGAGACGCACGCTATATAAGTAGGTATGTTAGAGTTTAAGGACGTAGGTTTATTGTAGTAATTAATATGTACTGCATGACAGTTTTTATTTTATCTTTCCTCTAAAAACCTGCTCCGAGTAAAAAACTTTATTTTGATCGGTCTAAAATTAATGTGGTGAGATTCAGTAAAATGCCATGATTTTTTGCAATAAAATAAATATATATATTTTTTTTAGTTAAACGAATTTATTATAAAATTTCACAAAAAAAATACAAATAATTTGCTAGATTACTACTGTCTAGATGTACCAATAGCGTTACTGGTACATTAGTTATTTTTAAAATCGTGGCGCGATTATTAAAGATCAAATTGAGATGTATACGCGCCACATTTTTATCCCAAACGTAGAATTGATGGGTGTCAATATCTTTAATAATTTACCCCGACTTTGTATTGAACTTGAAAATATATAATGTGCCAACAGAAATCTTCTAAGGTATTTTTTACTTTTTAGTACAATTTTCGAAAAAAATCGTTTAACTAAAAATATGGATTTATATTATTTTTAACATTTTTTTTAATGAAAAAAACAGAAGTATGCAAGATGTATAATTATGGCTTTCACAGCCTTTCCATTTCTAGTAGTGCCTCATGATTACAAGGTTTCTTTTCTGACAATTTTATACAATCCCATTCCTCAATCCTTAGTTTTTTTTTTTACGGGTATGCGCACTCGCAAGGAGATCCCTATCACGCTCGACAAGCGGCAAGTGCGCGAAAATGTTGGTGTGTGTTGGTTTTGAAACGGTTCAGGTTGTAACCTGCAGGGAAAACTGTCGCAGGGAGTTTATTCCACAGCGATGCTGTTCTCCAGAGATATGAATTCTGATATAATGAGGTTCTTGGTGCCTCTATTTTGACAATAAATTGATGGTTACCGTCTGTTTGACGTGTTCGCCTAGTAGGTGCTACTCCCGGGGGGATCATACGTGCCAACTCTTCAGAGCATTTTCCGTGATAATACCTGTAGAAGAGAGATAGATCGCCCACAGTTCTTCGATGTTCGAGACTATCCAAGCTACGGGTAAGTGCGGGGTCATTGATCAGCTTGATAGCTCGTTTTTGCACGGTGTTCAAAAGCATTAAGGTATGTTTGGGTGCCGCACTCCATATATGTGAGCAGTACTCCATAGTTGGTCGAATCTGGGCTTTGTAGAGTGTCAGCAGTTGGCTTGGTGTATACAGATGTCTTGTACGAAATAGCACCCCAAGCTTTTGGGACGCCCTTTTAGCTATATCTGCCACGTGACTGTGCCAAGACATGTTGGTCTCTGCAGTGACTCCTAAGATGTTCAACTGGCTCTGCAATACGACAGCACTTCCAGATAGCATGATGTTTGGCTCACCGGTGCTGGTCTTTTTTGAAAACAGGGCTGCTTGGGTTTTCTGCGCGTTGAACTGTACAAGGTTTTTGTTGCCCCAGTCCTCTATTATCTCCAAGTCGTTATTTATCTGTGATATTTCAGTTAGTCTAAGGTAATGGAATTCACGTGCGGAGAGACATGTGGGTGGTATGACTGAGGAGACTACATTGCCATCATCTGCAAAGCAATAAAGTGGATTTACTGTTTTATCTATGAGGTCATTTATGTAAATCAGAAAAAGTGTTGGCGAAAGGATTGCTCCCTGTGGCACACCAGCATTTATTTGGTAAGAGTTGGAGTTCCGGCCATCCAGTGCAACATAAATGGATCTATCCTTAAGGTAACTTTCAAACCAAGTGCAAAGTCTCGGCGACAATCCCGTTGCTTTGAGCTTGTTGAGCAGATTTTCATGCCAGACTTTATCGAATGCTTTAGATATATCTAAGGCAATTGTTCTTGTTTCACCTCGCAACTCAATCGCTTTTTGCCATAAGTGAGTGACGTATGTAAGTAAATCGCCAGTTGACCTATATTTTCGAAATCCGTATTGCTTGTCGTTGATAATTTTGTACTTTTCCAAGTACTTGGTTAGGTGATTGTTCACAACTCTTTCCATTACTTTTGATATCACCGGAAGTAGAGCAATTGGTCTATAGTTTAACGGATCTGTCTTTTTTCCTTTCTTTGGAATGGGTTGTACTGCGGCAGACTTCCATGATGATGGATATACTCCTTGCCTATAAGATAAATTGAATAATTTTGCGAAAGTTGGGGTGAGTTCGCTAGCACAATTTTTGAGTACTATCGCGGGAATGCCATCTGGACCCATTGCTTTGTTTGTGTCCAACTTTTTAAGGGATTTTCGTATTTCTCTGTGACAAAAGGGTACCTCTGGCATACTGTGGGAAACCCTTTCAATGAACGGTGGAGTTTTTCCATTTGACACTGTTAGGTTTGAGTTGGAGGAAAAGATTTTGGCCAGCATATTGGCTTTTTCCTCTGATGTTGTGGCTAAGTGAGTATTTTTATCTGTAAGTGGTGGTATGGAAGACTTGGTGAAGTTTGATCCAACGGCTTTTGCAAGAGACCAAAAGGACCTAGAACTACTTGGACAATTCAGCAACCTGTTTTTTATTCTTTGATTGTATGTTTCTTTGGCGGCGTCAATAGTAATTTTGCAACTATTTCTGGCTTCTAAAAATCCTGTGTGGTTTTGAGCGGTTTGTTGTCGTTTCCAAAGGTTATATGCTCTGTGTTTTTTCTGTACAGCCGTTTGACACTGGCTGTTGAACCAAGGTTTTGCATTAGCTCTGCGTTTTATTGTATGTGGGATATATGCATCCATTCCAGATAAGATTACTTTTGTTATTTCATTACAGCAAATAGTGGGATCAGCTGTTTTAAAGCAAACCTCTTGCCATGGAAAATCCAGGTAAAACTGTTTAAGGTCATTCCATTTTGCCGATTTATAGTGCCACATTTTACGAGGAAGTGATTGTTGGCTTGGCGGTATGAACATTTCGCATTTTGTTCTTATAAGTTTATGATCGGATGAACCAAGTGGGGGATCTACTTCAATTGTGTACAAGTCAGGATTTGTAGTTAGGAACAAGTCTAAAAGCGCTGAAAATTCACCCCTTTCTGAGATACGGGTAGGTTCATCGACAAGCTGCGTTAGACCACAACTTATGGCAAAAGCTTCTGCTTCCCTGCCTTCATTATCTGTTTTGTTGTGGTGTTTTAGCCAGGGTATATTGTGGACGTTGAAAGCTAGACTGTATACTATCACAGTTTTCGGATAATGTCGCAAAAAAATTTTGATACTCGGTGTTACTTGGCGGTCGGTAGAGGCAGCAAATGAACTTGGTCGATGACTTTGAGGTGAATTTCAGCCATATGATATCGAGGTTCGCTGGTTCTAGCTTCTCCTCTCGATGACATGAAAGGTCATTTTTAATGTACACACAGATCCCAAAATTATGTCGAAATCGGTGGTGTAGGTCATAGCCAGGATAAAGATAGTTCACAGTAGGTGTTGCAGAACTGATTTTAGTTTCAGTGAGAACAAGGATGTCAGGTCTTTGTTCTTCAAGATGTTGGTGAACTGAATTCATGTTGGTACTTAATCCTCTTATATTGCTAAAATCAATTTTGAGTTGAGTTTTTGGTCTTGTTTTAATATCTTTGCATGAAGGACCCCCAAGATCACCCGACGCCCGGAGATCCGAGTGGTCGGGTATTTTACCTCCGGAATATTTTGATCCTGGAGGCGCCATCATGCTATCTGTTACTCATTGTTGGAACCGGACTGCCAGTTTATCATGCGATACCTCCGTTTTTTTCATAAAATAGTATTGTCAGCAGAACAAAACATAAATCTGAAAATCGCATGTTCGTATTTATTTAAATATCAAAGGTCAGAATTTACCTCTTTTGCACTTCTCACCAACCCCTTAATTCCGTTTTTTTTTCATAAAATTGGATTGTCACTAGATCAAATCATAAATCTAAAAATCGCATATTCGTGTCTGTTTTGATTACTAGTTATAAATTTACCCCCTTTACAGCGCTGACGTCCCCCTACCGCCGTTTTTTATCATAAAATTATATTGTCACCAGAACCAATCATAAATCTGAAAACGGCATGTTTCTATTTGTATTTTTACAAAGTTCTAAATTTATCCCCTTTACAGATCTTACCCCTTACCCTCCCCTATTTCCGATTTTTGTTCATAAAATTGTATTGTCACCCTATCAAATCATACATCTGAAAACCGCATGTTTGTGTCTGTTTTGGTTTCAAAGTTCTGAATTGCCCTCCCTTACACCCCTCACCTACCCCCGTATTTCCGATATTTTTAAATAAAGATGTATTTTCATTACACCAAATCGTAAATCTGAAAACCGCATGGTCATATCTGATATGGTTTCAAAGTTATGGATTTATCCCTTTTACACCCCTTAACCACTTTCTACCACCCATCTGTTTTCATAGTATTGTATCGTCATCGGACCTACACTACTTTGCTAAATTTCATTAAAATCGGTTCACGGGAAGTGTGTCAAAAATAAATCGCTAGATTTGATGACAGACATCGCCAGGCTCTGTGAAGTTAATAAAAATCGTTTAAAACATGGTCACCTTAATAGTGTATCTGAAAAGGAGCCTTGCATGCCTTCGCCACTGACGAAACGTGGCGCGAAATCCGAGTTCTCATTGTGAATTCAAACTCGCAAAGAAACGATCGCAGAGACCTCTTCTTCTGGCAAAGTTTAACTGGGCTCGCGATTGAGCGATTTGGCGGAGGTTCTTTAGATGTTATATGTTCTCTGGCCCACGTACGTCTTAAACACTGTGGATAGAATAGACCGGTGTTCGGATCTTATATATATATGTCGAATTTTTCACGTCACTGGTGGTCCAGCTGATTTTTGTAAACAAAAGTTAGATCTGTTATGAACAACTAATATTTTTTGAAAACTTAGGATATTTTTATACTATTTTCTAGTACATCCTTATAAAATGTAATTTTCTAGACGTATTGTCGTTATTTTTTTTTAGCCGCTTTATTTTTTATTGCACAAAACTTAAACTACAAGTCAAACTGAATGTGATCGTTTAGTAGCAAAGGTGAACCGAAAACTATTGGGTAGTAAACAAAGAGGTAGGCCAGCGGATAATTTTTGAAGCTGAAACGAACACATTAATTTCTTCGAATTTTAGTTTTCGTGTAAAGAGAAATGAAGCGAGCTAAAAAAAATAACGACTGGTATATCTGAAAAATATTATTTTATAAGAATATACTAAAATAAAGTACGAAAATTGCCTTTTCAAAAAAATCAAAAAAAATATTAGTTGTTCACATCATATCTAACTTTCGTTTCTAAAAATCAGCTGGACCACCAGTGACGTGAAAATTCGATATATATTTATAAGATCCGAACACCGGTCTATTCTATCCATCGTGCGTATTAAATATATAAATTGGTAAAAAAAAATTTTTAAGTCACAAGCTTTTATAAAATGCACTAAAAATTTAAAAATAATTTTCTAACATTCTAATATTATCATAATAATAAAAGCGATGGCCGACTGATGGAAATTTTGACGATGTTAGCACGATAAGATATCCGTATCAATTAAATATCACTATTTGCAAGAATCAATCTAGCAGAAAAATGCAGAGGTGCCAAACCCAGCCAACCCGACCCAAGATACCCCAGCATTTCTTTGACATAGGTATGGCAATGGCATAGCATTGCGGCACATCAAACATATCTTTGATGACCTGCTATGTTGAATATTCTTTAAGTGTTTAGATCACAAATTTAGATTAACTTATGCTTTGATTTGCGTCCATCGCTTTTATTATTATGATAATATTAGAATGTTAGAAAATTATTTTTTAATTTTTAGTGCATTTTATAAAAGCTTGTGACTTAAAAAAAAAATTTTACCAATTTATTTTCTACTTTTAAGTCTCAGCTATCTACTCTATTAAATGAAAATATTTGTTTAATAACAGACAGAAAAGTTTATACTAGATTATAATGAAATCGCTGATAGTGAGTTGTTTGAAAATTCATTTTTCTATTGGGCGAAAGAGAGGGTGGGGGTAGAGGTAGAAATATATTTTTTGTTTGGGCTGTATTGCCATCGGACCTTTATGCATATACCAAATTTTATAAAAGTCATTTGAAGTGAAGTGTGTCAAAAACGCATTTTTTATGAAAGGGGGTGGGGGATAGGGTGGGAGGATATTTTTTTCTTAATATTGTATTGTCATCGGATCACTATATGTATACCAAATTTTATCCAAATCGGATAAAGGGAAGTGTGTCAAAAACAAATTTTTCTATGAAAGGGGGTGGGGGTAGGGGTGGGAGGATATTTTGTTCTTATTGTTGTATTATCATCGGACCACTATGTGTATACCAAATTTTATCCAAATCGGATAACGGGAAGTGTGCCAAAAACACATTTTTCTATAGAAGAGGTGGGGGTTGCGGTGGGAGGATATTTTTTTCTTAATATTGTATTGTCATCGGATCACTATATGTATACCAAATTTCATCCAAATTGAATAAAGGGAAGTGTGTCAAAAACAAATTTTTCTATGGAAGGGGGTGGGGGTAGGGGTGGGATAATATTTTTTTCTTATTCTGGTATTGTCATGGGACCACTATGTGTGTACCAAATTTCATCCAAATCGGATAATGCGAAGTGTGTCAAAAACGCTTCACAAGATTTGATAGATAGTTAGATAGTTAGATAGTTAGATAGTTAGATAGTTAGATAGTTAGATAGTTAGATAGTTAGATAGTTAGATAGTTAGATTGTTAGATAGTTAGATAGTTAGATAGTTAGATAGTTAGATAGTTAGATAGTTAGATAGTTAGATAGTTAGATAGTTAGATAGTTAGATAGTTAGATAGTTAGATAGTTAGATAGTTAGATAGTTAGATAGTTAGATAGTTAGATAGTTAGATAGTTAGATAGTTAGATAGTTAGATAGTTAAATAGTTAGATAGTTAGATAGTTAGATAGTTAGATAGTAAGATAGTTAGATAGTTAGATAGTTAGATAGTTAGATAGTTAGATAGTTAGATAGTTAGATAGTTACATAGTTAGATAGTTAGATAGTTAGATAGTTAGATAGTTAGATAGTTAGATAGTTAGATAGTTAGATAGTTAGATAGTTAGATAGTTAGATAGTTAGATAGTTAGATAGTTAGATAGTTAGATAGTTAGATAGTTAGATAATTATATAGTTAGATAGTTAGATAGTTAGATAGTTAGATAGTTAGATAGTTAGATAGTTAGATAGTTAGATAGTTAGATAATTATATAGTTAGATAGTTAAATAGTTAGATAGTTAGATAGTTAGATAGTTAGATAGTTAGATAGTTAGATAGTTAGATAGTTAGATAGTTAGATAGTTCGATAGTTAGATAGTTAGATAGTTAGATAGTTAGATAGTTAGATAGTTAGATAGTTAGATAGTTAGATAGTTAGATAGTTAGATAGTTAGATAGTTAGATAGTTAGATAGTTAGATAGTTAGATAGTTAGATAGTTAGATAGTTAGATAGTTAGATAGTTAGATAGTTAGATAGTTAGATAGTTAGATAGTTAGATAGTTAGATAGTTAGATAGTTAGATAGTTAGATAGTTAGATAGTTAGATAGTTAGATAATTAGATAGTTACATAGTTAGATAGTTAGATAGTTAGATAGTTAGATAGTTAGATAGTTAGATAGTTAGATAGTTAGATAGTTAGATAGTTAGATAGTTAGATAGTTAGATAGTTAGATAGTTAGATAGTTAGATAGTTAGATAGTTAGATAGTTAGATAGTTAGACAGAACATCTGAAGCTAAATAAAAGCTTGTAATTAGTACTGAAAAAGGGCCTCAAAACATGACCGCTACAAGCGTGCCGACAAGTTGGATTTCAAATGAACCCAAACGTATGGCTTGGATACATTCAGGCTACTGATAATGGGTGATGCATTCTCAGCGCCATCTCTTTTCTAAGCTTGAAAACACCTATTACCCAGTGGCGCACCCAGGAATATGTCTTGGGGGGGGGGGGGCGAGGCCTCTTGAGGGAGGGGGCTGGCCGATGCCTCATGATGTCCAATTTTAAGCAATTTTTTGTGTTTTTGCATGAAAAATTTGGAAATGGTGTAAGGCTTGGGGGGTCCGGGCCCCGCCCCCCCCCTGGGTGCGCCCTTGCATTACCAGTTACCTTAGGATAAATACGTTTTGATTTGTTTCAAAAAATACCAAGTAAGCGGCTACGTCAACTCAAGATAATTGCTTTGTCTTCTAAAAGATCCAAAAATCAAAGAATTTTCTTAAATTTAAATTATAATAAAATTTAATCCCAATTTTGACAACGTCAAATCATTTGAAAGCAGTTCCTGTCAAATTTTATTAAAAGCGTCTACTTTTTAATTCAAGTCATAGGTTTGGGTTCATTTGAATCCAATATGGCGGAAGGCTTGTAGCAGACATTTTCCATTAATTGTTTTAATACGCTTTAGCAGTACTGATATATTTAAGACGTACGTGCCTGGGCCAGATCAGTAAGACACGTTTTGTTCTTGCAGAACAATTTTTTTATATCTATAGTAATCCTTAATTTTTCAGAGCCGCTTCATTAGTTTACACAAAAATTAAATTTAAAGCAGAAGCGAATGTGACAAACACAGATGACAAAGTCAAATACATGTCAAATATAACAGTTGGCATGCGGTACATGGCGGGTAATTTGAATTCACTGAAATTTCGAGGAAACCTGTAATGCCATTTTGAAAATATCATAAAAAAACATCTGACCTCCTATAAGACCCAATGTAAAATTTAGCCCCCCGAGAACAGCCTCTATTTTTGTGCTGGCCTTGGTAGCAGTTTTTTTCAGAGGCCCTTTGTGCCCTTTCCCAGCGTATTTAAGACGTACGTGCATAACATGTATACAGAAATTTGACAAGAGACACACGTTATTTTTGGAAAAACTTTACCACTTTAAACTTTGGGAGGTATAATAATCACTAGTAACGGAAACTTATCACAAAAATATAACCAATCACCCTGTAAATTTAAACCATGTTTCTTCCATTATTTTAGAGATGTTATAAAATTCTGCATTCACAAAGGAAACAGGTGAAAAAAACGACGTAAAACGTGCAAAAGGTCTTCTCGATATGCAGTATGGAAAAACAACTCACGAAAAAGTTTCCGTGATGTTTTTCTTGGAGGCGAGTTTTCAGATTTTTCGGGGCAGAATTCTTAAATCTTGTTTTCAATGCTTCGACGATTTAGAGAGGACAACGCTGCTAGCGGCACTCTGGGGACAAACTTTCTCAATCAGTAGCGGGACATTGGAAATAAATTTAAAGATATACTTTTTGGTATACTAGGAGCTATAGCTGAGTTGTTTGTTTAATTCTTTAGGGATGTTTTCTTTAGTACAACGTTTCAAGTAGTTTTTTACTGTTTTATCCAAATACCCAATATTCTAAAATACAGGGTGTTCCAAGTTAAGTGTCCACCATTGCTAACTTTGTTATTAATAAAGGTAGAAAAAAGTTTAAATTGGCAAACTAGTACAATTTTTGAGTGGCAAAAAACCTGACCAAAAGCACTCTATTCAAATAATAAAATTCCTAAATGGAGACCGCTTACGATTAATTTTTATTAAATTGAAACTGCCTACGATAGAAATGTACATAGTCTCCTTAAAGTGAGATCTCCTACGGGAAATTTCTGTGCTTCATTTGTTCATGACTAGATGGTGCCGAAAATATAGAAGCCTATTTACACAATGGTTGGCGTTTAATGCAAACATTCAGAAATAAAGGTACGAAAAATGTAATTTACATAGATAGAGTTTTTGTCAACTGTACGCCGATGATTTGACGTAACGAATACAAGAATAAAATAATATTCATGCGTAAAAGTATAACCAATCAGGACATTTTATCTTAAGGACCGCAAAAAGGATAGACATACCCATCATTGATATTGCTATTTCAAATATGTTTGTATTCTGCATCGTAAGGTACCGTAGGTATTGCAATAATACGTACTGTATGAAAATATTATGCATATGTCTTTGAAAGCAACGAATCAGGTCTTTTTTGCTTAAAGACTCCAAGGCCCTCATGTTTGCATCATGAATGGGCAGTTACCGTGGGTATTGGAATATTATGTATATGCATAAATCTCTATTGCTATAGAAAAACGTATCGCCATCTATTCGGAAATAACCGAACTACTACGACAGCCTGACAGAGCGCTGGTGCACCTGCGCAGATTGATCGCAGGACAGAAAGCAATCTGCGCAAGATTTAGGGGCAAGCGGTTTGCCTAATCGAACAAAGAAATCTTGGCGGGAACGACACGCTCCGCTTTAAATCGAACAGAATGATTTTTTGAGGGTGACCTCGTATTTGATCGTTGATCGAAAATGATATTACTGTAGGTAGGTTCGGTATTTGCATCCGATCAAATTGCGGAGCCGACGGATTTTGGTTCTCTCTCTATCGCCGTGTTCATCCATCTAGTCCCCGCATGTTTCTTCAAATGGTCCGCCCATCTCATTTGGGGTTTTTACATACTTCTTTTGTTTTCCCAAGGTCTCCAGTTTACAATATATTTGTTCCATCGATCGGCTTTCTGTCTGATATTATGACCGGCAAACTTCCATTATAATTTTGCTACCTCTCCTATGACATCCCTTACTTTTGTTTTATTTCTTTCTTATGTTAGCTTTACATGTAACCCAACTAACATTTATAGTAGCGGCTACATGTTCTAAAGGCTTTGCTACTTTCTTATAGTAGAAATGTGGTGATCCCAACCAAAATTTGTTACTTTTTAGTTCTAACTACTATTTGGTGTCAGGAAATAGTAGATGTTTCGTAAAAACGACCCTCTAAATTACTTCTTAGGATTGTTTCTTGATAGTCGATTCTGATAGTCTTCTCTACCACAATATGACGTTGCTAAAGTTTTACTTTCTTTTTAGTCGTTATTTCGTAGTCGCCCTGACTTTTATATCCTACTTAATTACCACTACAAAGTTAAGCTTCATTGGAGTCCCAAACAAGTGTATCCGACAACTACATTATAACTTTAATTTTTACCACAAAAGTTTGTGTCAACATAGTAACATCTGATGTAACAATGTAGACAAAATAACTTTTTGGATCAACTTCAAAGCCGCAACTACTTTGACTATTTTTTAATGTCGATCTTTTAAAGTAATCTCTCCTTCCTGTTTTTACTTTGAAAACGTAGACTTTTTGAAGTCGCATCTTGGTCGCACACATTCTTAACCCTACTTTTTCTGGCTCCTTTTATAATATGGGAATATTAGGAATAGTTTTGCAAATATTTTTTTAACTACCTTGAGCAGTTCATTTTTTCGAGCTCATTGCTTGACCATTTTGCAAAACAATCACACGGATTTTAAGAATTCCCTGGTCCATGCTTAATCTCCATCCTTAATCTTTTACGCTACTTGTTGCTGTTCTATTCTTGTACTGTCTTTACGGTCGTTCGTGGTTTGTGCTGTGGCACCACCCTATCACCATCGTAACCCTCTTGTGCGGACTAAACCGAATTCGTTTATCTATGCCTCTTGTGCTGACTTGTCGTGTCTCACTGTGATTCATTTTATGTGATGAGCTTGGGTTTTCTTCAAATTTGTGCTGTTGTTAAAGCTTGATTTGAAGTGAACAAACTTAAATTTCTGCTGTGTTTTGTGCCAGGCTTTATTGCAATAGGTCCCTAATATCTAATTTATGCACGGCCACTAAAATAACCTCTGGGATATGCTAGACTTCATCTAGGAACTTTTGCGCTGTTTGCGGCTAATAAAAAACAAGTTAAATATATCGTGGTTACATGCGGATTTCTAAGCGATCTAACAAGTCTCAGAGATTGTTTTTTTACTTATAGGGCTTATAATAATAAAAATTACTGAATATTGACAATGCCAAAATATCTAAAAACAATAAAAAATGCTACATACGAATTGTGAGAGCAATGTGTAAATAAAAAAAGTAACAATAAGTTGATTTCATTGATGTGACTACGTTCTTTTAGTTCCTTGACCAACACTTCCTAGAAATTCTAGAATAGGGATCATGCTCTCGACTGCAACATACATTTTTAAAAAACACTTTTTATTGGCATTTTATTTATTGTTCTAATGGATTTTAATTTATCTTGCTTTTGTTTTAAAACCTCCACAAATTCACGCTGGTACAAAAACCTATAAGCAGTGGTGCTGTTGTTGACAGAAACGGCAAATGACAAGTGGCGACACCCCAATAACTTGAGGGTAGTAGTTATACTTATCGCGTGGTTCCTATCACTCTGTAGACGTTTTCTAGAGGCGAAAGCTAGTTAATAATACGTTTCTGCAACGAAGGAGTAGAAGTTCGAGTGTGTTATCTAGAACTAAAAAGGAATGCCGACATAAAAGTCGTAAGTGACACGTTGCCGTAACTTAGGCTCACTTTCAAGTAACCCCTTCGACTATCAGGGAATATAGTTTGGGACGCCATGTTTTTATGTAAGAAAGAGAATTTAATATTTTTGTTGTCGTTTTATGAGCTCATATTAAAGAGCTATACTATTTTATAAACAAATTAATTGAAGCTTACCAAAAATGCTCTTCTTAAGCACCATTTGTTGGAGCTAACTGTCGATTATTAAACATAACCTCCAAAATCACAACACAAAAATTCCATCAACTACCAGAAAACGGCTCAATTTTACGGGCGCACCGATTTTTTGCAATATATATAATGCATGTTATACAAAAAACTTTGCGTCGCACTCGAATTTTGATCCTCTGCTCGTAAATTCTCACACTTTTGGATAACATAGTACATATTATAACCATAACCAAACAAAAAAACTAAGCAAGTCTGTTTACTGTTGTGTCCACCATATTGTGTAACAATTCTACCAAAAAGAAACGATTATATTATTTGCAACTACATCGCAACTTTTATGCCATTACGGAAAAAAAACAGCCTCTACGACGTAGTAGATACCTGGCTACGACGTAGTAGTGTAGTTGTTACTACAGTGACTTTAAACACTTGGCCAAGTAGTTATAACCAGAAATTGGGTCCCCACTTAGGGAATTATAATGTCGCTGTATGGTATACTGAGACGTAGCGGGAGTACGTTGCGGTTACTTTTAAGAAATTCTTTCTAGTTGGGGTTTCGTCGTTACAACTTTAAATGTTTGTTGGGAACTTTTGTCTTTCCATTGATCTTTGGGCTTACGTTACCCCATCCTTGTTTAATTTTGTAAATGTCCAGGTTGAGATCCATATGTGAGCACAGGATGAATAAATTGGTTATATACTCCCATTTTAAGGATATTTTCGACGGATTTTATTTTTTGAGATAACGCCGAAAATGTTTTATTTGGGTGTATTTTGACCTTAGCAATATCGTCGTGATGTGATGTCTGTCCGTAACACGATAGCTCCTAAACCGCTAAACCGATTTTGATAAAATGTTCAGGTAAAATAGTGTTCAACACTCTAACGAGCTGATTAGATTTTGGTTAAAATCCATTAATGTTAATTCTAAGTTTTTTCACAATTAAAATTTCTTAAAATGCTAACTTTCTAAGTTTTTAAAAACATCTAGCCTGGTTAAATAGTTTACGGGATATTGTGACACCTTGCTGATACCCCTTCTTATGCGGATTGGCTTGGTTCCTTCGTGGATTTTGATTGATGTTGTTGCTTCGCTATATATATTGGCTGTTAAATCGGTTTATCTGTGATCTATTAGGCTGCTAATTAAAGATGCTTTTACTGCCCAGTGATTAATGTTGTCAAACGCTTTCCTAAAGTCTACAAACGCAATATACAGTGGAATATTGTATTCGTTGGCTCGCTCTATTAGGATATTCATGGTTAATAGGTGGTCAACTGTAGGTACTGAAACCTTTTCTGATAGATATAGATAGTTCTCGTCAGATACCTGTATGCTATAGGTTTTTCCAATTTCTGGTTCAAATAGTTCCAAATTCTTCATTTCTAGAAAAACAAAACGGCAGTTTTTTACGATAAAAACTAAAAAATTAATAAACATAACCTTAAACAAACAGATTAATCTAAAAGATCCGTCTGAAAATCGAAGCACGCAGATTAGGCTCCGATCAATCTGGATTCATTTACCGAACGATTCAGGTTTACCTCCCCTACCTCTGCTCAGAATTACCGAACGGATTTAGAGCAGTCGAATTGCTCGAATTTAAATACCGAAGCTTGTTGAAGTGTAAACGCTCATTCGTGTGAAGTCTGCTCAAGTCGACTAACTGCTAGAGGAACAGAACAGAGCAATATGATGATGCGGATGAAGGCCACTCAGAGCAAAATTTACCAGAGTAATTTATACCCAATTATAATTATGTAAATGTTATTACTTTGTATATTACTTTGTCAATATACAACGCAAAAAATCTTGTATTTCATATTATTAATTTCGCCTTGTTGAAGTTTACACTTCTGCCGTGTGGTCTTAAGCCTCATATCCATTTGTAACAAATGGCCCGTAACGTAACACATGTTCGGCTTGTTGCAAGACGACACGGTTCGCATTAATAAGCATTTTTGTTTTTGGGGGCCAAATTACCTTGTAACGTAACTAAACGAGGTTACGATACAACGATGCAAGCTTTCACCCTACCTATGTACTCGTCCCAACTTGTTTCCGAGCGTAACGTTGCAGTCCTTTGATGCGACGGCTAGAAACCGACAAATGGTGGTTCGGCTTGTAACAGTTACGCGTACCATGCAACAGATTTCCGTCTCCACTAGTCGTAACGTAACATGTTCGCGGACACGTTACGGGCCATTTGTTACAATTGGATACGGGCTTTAAGCACACACAATTTTTTTTAGTTTTGGAATGACACAAGCGCGCCTCTGATCTACTTACGTATTCAAATAGGATGTTTACTCCATCGAAAAATATGTATGAAATCCTTCCAGACACAAACGGTTTGCTCTCAGTTGACATTTGTTGGGGAGATCATGAAGAATTTAAAAAGCATGTTATATAAAATGTTTAGAATACAACATTATTAATTCACATTGTCTTGCTAGAAACACACTTGGTGACACACACACAATGGTGTCATTACAGGCTTGTAAAGTAAGATTTTTACCTTCCTAGCTTGCGCAGGAATGGCTAGAGACGAAATTTTTTTTTTTGAGATAACGCCTAAAATGATTTATTTGGGTGTATTTTGACATATCCTAGCAATATCGTCGTGATTTTCTGTCCGTAACACGATAGCTCCTATACCGCTAAATCGAATTTCATAAAATTTTCGGGTAAAATAATAGTAGTACAGTAGTGTGAGTTCTGGATATATTTGGTAACATGCCATCCACTTCTCCGAAGTGGATGACCTGTTGCTGAAGAAGTGAACTTGGTATGACCTTGGGAGTAAAAGAAGTGTGTAAGAAGTTGTGAGCAATGACGTAACAACCAGAGGCTGTTGAAAGGCCCTATTGGTCAATGAGTTAGGTGTTAATGCGCGAGTGGGTAAAATGAGGTGTTTTTTTAGTTTGAGCTTCACTAGCGTAGCCTGGTCTAGGTAAGTCTTAATGTGAAAAAGGCCTTAGGTAATTGTTGATTAAAAAATAAAATAATTTCTAAAAATATTTGTTTAAATTAATCGAGATAGCCTGTTATTTTCTCTGTGTGTTAACAAATAAAATAATTTCTAAAAAATGAGTGCACGAGTATCTTGTCGGATAACCTTAGTGACCCCACACATGTTCTTATTTTGTCTAATTAGCAAAAATATGATGCAACTTTTATAATAATTTTGTACACTGGGAGATGTTTATAGTTTATAGTAAGCATTTTTGATTGATATGACACATTTTTTCAAAATAAATTTTATATAAAATGAGTCAAAAAAGAGGATAGGGTATCAAAGAAAAACAATAAGTAATTTATTAAATAATATTTGGTAAGTCTTTTTATTAAAATAAAATAGTGAAAGAAAAAATATAAAAATTAGTCAAACTTGATGTTATAATTATATTTCTGTTGAAAAATTCTGCATGCCAATTTTCTTGTTTCTGGGTATTTGATTGCAGATTCCAATAAACAAAATTTGCATATCCGAAAGTTGTTTGGTACTTGTGCATGACACAGGATACATGTCTTTTGGATCTGAAAAAATAAGAAAATATACTTCAAATATTTTATTTTTAATTTATTTAATTTTAAACATATATTAACGAGGAGAAGGAGATATTTGCTCATAGCAAAATAGGTCTTGTTCACCTCTTACTGCGTAATATTTTTCTATGTTCTTATGATGTTCAATTGATTTCTTGCAAAAACAAAACATTTGCTTACAACTAGAACAAAGCCTAGTGCCAATATTGCAATGTGAATAGTTTTGACAGAAACAAACGTTTCTTTTACAGTAAACACATACATTTTTACTACTACTACTACTATCCATCTGGTCCAGAAACCCAAGTTGCTTGGTTGTCACACATTCTGCAGTCTTTTTCATGTTATTTTTCTTCTGCCATCCTTGTGGTGATATTTTATTTGTAGCTTGATAAATTTCTAGGTTGTCTTTTTCTGTTTTTTGATGTGATGATTTCTTGTTCATTGTTGTGATGGTATCTCGGTTAGACTGAAATAACAATTAAAAGGTAAGTATAATTTTTTACAGATTTTTTTATTTATCATTTTTTTTCTTCTAGGTGTTAATTTTTTAGGTTGTTTACTTACCTAGTTTAATGAGTTCCTAGACACACACAGTGTCCGATGTCTGAACAAGTTGAGAAGATTCTGTAGACTAGTTTAAATTTAAGATTTATTTAAGTTATTGGATAGCCCCATGGTGCTGTGTTGGTGGAGTGGGGTAATAGTTGACGTTTATCGTCAAAAGGACTTAAAGCAATCTTTTTTTGTTTGATTGTGTACACTTCGTGTTTGTGAGATAGGATCATGGTTTGAGAGATCTCTGTGATTTTATTTTTAAAAAGGCACTCAAGATAGTCATTAAATGTAATTTTTCTAAGTGAAGCCTTTTTTACACCCTTTGCTCTTTTACTAATATTTAAATTTAAACATTGTTCCTGAACCTCTGTTAATGAAAGGCCTTTCTGCTCAAGTTTAGTTTGAAGATTTTGCAAATCGCTCTTATTTTCCAAAATCTTCACACTATACATTTTAGACCGTAATCCTACAAACTCTGTCATTATAGCACCATTATTTTCATCTTTCATGAGTCCTAAAACTTTTTTATTTTTTAATGGCATGTTAAAAATATTGTCTGGTGGGTAGTCAGATGTGTCAAATTTGTCAATGTCAGTTTTCATATGTTTGTATATATCATCAACATGTAGGTTATAAATTAAACTGTCTGTGTCCGTATATAGCAAAAGGGCTTTATCTCCAAAGTTCGTTTTAATATAGTTAAAGTGAAATTCATAAAGAAAAGTTTTTGACAAGTCCAAAATTGTAAATCCTCCATATATGGGCTTATTGAAAATAATGTTGTTTCTAGACATTTCAATAATAACCAAATCTTTATCAAATATCGTTAAACTATGAAAAGTAGGTTTTGAAATATAGAATTGTGCACCAAAACGACCCGACCATCGAGTTACCAACTTAACGTCCTTATATTTTCGAACATTCTCCATAGTCTTGCCAAATACTGAATTAATCATCAATTTGTAAAAGTTTTTCTCAAATTCATTTTTACTTTGCTGACGCATATGGATGTTTAATTCAATATAGGGTTTCAACCATTAAGACTGTTTAAATTTAAGGACTCTATGAATTTTTCTAATTTTTAAACCCAAACCAAGGACCTGTTTCAAGTTACGATAATGGATGATATATCGCTCTTTATTGTAAAGTGTAGTCATCAGTTTGGGTAGCTTACTTTTTGAGTTGGGTAGCACTCGATGTTCAGGGCAGACAGGAAGGTCTTTATGTATTTCAAATAGGTTAGCAGGGTATGAAATATCTGCTTCAAAAATGTACCCTATGGGACTATCATCTGAAATATTACATATATCCTCCTCGGTGAATGAATTGTTATGAACCCATTCAAAACCACCATAGGGCAATGGTAAAGTCATAGCTGTGCCATAAAGTGAGTTGACGTCATAGTACATTAAATATGATGTTTCCTTATTGGGGTTGTATGACTCTCCCATGTACCTATTGTTGGCATTGGCATATCTGTTTGAACACTGTGAAACTCCACCTCTTATCCCTCTTTCTATAAACATGATTATATCAACATCAGTCAAAAGTTGTAGCTCTATTTTACACTGTTTAAGCAGGGCTGAAAAGGCCAATCCTGGACTGGTAAAATAATGAAGCGGATCAAGTTTATAGGTGGAGAGACAGATGTCACGGAACGAGCTCATTATTTCAGATAACAAAATTACATCAATTTTCATGTAAAAAAGCGCATATTCTAAAAGCGAATTAATATTAAAGGTGTTCCAAATTGTTTGTGCCCTTTTGTATTCATCATTTGAAACACCTTTTCCTTCCAAAGTACTATAAAATGCGTCTTTAGGAGGAAGAACAGTTTCATGTAGCTTTTCCCAAGAATCGAGATACTCATAGGGCAGGACACCCTTACGAGTAACTAATTTAAATTTTTCCTCTTCCTTATAAAAACTTTTTAAAATTGTCTTTTTGGAATCGTCTAAATATGAAGCTAGTTTGTCTAACGCGGAAGGCATAAGCCGAGAAGAATCAATAAAACGAAAATTTACTTTGGTGCCTTCAATGTATTTCGTAAACGAAATATATTTTTCCTTGTTTACAGGGAGAAGTTGAATTCTACCCTCTACATCCTTTGCTAAAGATTTTATAAGGAAATGGCTATCATAACCAGAAAGGTTGTGGAATACTACAGGAACACTGTGTGAATCATTAAAATTTAAATTACAACCCGGATGAGCTGCTCCCCTATATTTTCCCGTCAAGTGACAATGATCTAAATGTTTTCTGTCTCCCTCTTGAAAAGTCTTCTCACAGATATGACAATGGGTTGCATTATTAAAATCAAACTTTTCCATAGTGTTTAGCGGTTTTAAAGGAACAATATTTGAAAAAATGTTACTCAACTTTTCTGCTATTCTTTTCAGCTCATGAGTAAAACGTAAAATGCAATCATTTCCTACAATTTGATGATAATAGGAGAGCGAGTTATTATATGAACATTTCACATAATACCCAATCGCAAAGGGAATATGGTGTTGAATTTTTTGTGTATTCGATGGCGATGATGCACTTTTGTTATTGTTGTCAATTTTTTCCAACAAACATTCTAAATCAGCAAAAATTGTAAAAGATACCTGCTCTTTATTTTTAAATTCAGTAAATTTCAAAATGTCGTCATTTTTCTTTGGTAGAGTTAGTTTGGTAAAATTTAAATTTTTACAATCTAAATAATGCTTTTGCAGCACTGCCTCAGAAACAAACCAATTTAAACATCTATTACATACCCATTTTTTATTATTTTGTCTACCCACCTGACTTGATATAAGACGTGAAAGATTTTTTATTAGGGCAAAGGCAATAGATCCTTTTATTGGGCTGGAGAATTTCAAAATCTTCAGAATCTACATCTATCTCATTTTCACTATCAACTACATCATCATCATCACCACACGTTAAAATAAGTAAATTAATTCGTTTGGAAAAATCTGATTTGCTTAAACAGATAGGTAGGATTTCATTCTTTTCAACTCCAAAAACATTTATTGATAAATTATTAAGTTTCTCAAATTTTGAAATGTCTTTTAGTCGCATAGGAAATTCCAGTTTTCACCAGTCTACTCACCTGTTCAACCTTTTTTACAGACTCAGACACCAACACATCAAAACTTTGGGAACTCATTTTTTCTATAATATTCAACTGTGCAAGATATGTTATGAACAACGTTCTTTGTCAGAATGAATTCATACGTTGTCAAAATATAATTAAATATTGGTTTGATAAGAAAGTTCTTCTTGAATACGAGGGAAATTTTTAAAGTAACAAATATATGAAATCAGTTGGATCTCAAAATACTGAACAAATTAACAACTCAACTGCATTTGATCTATAATGCATTGCTGTCAAAAGTGTCAAAAAGACATTTGAGTTTAATTTTAAACGTTCACAATTTAGTTGCTAAACTTTTTTATATTCACCCGTATAATTAAAGAATGGAAAATTCCACAAGAAAAACATGAATGACGTATGATGTGATACAATGTAACCCGCGCCATGAGTCTATCGTCATTTTTTTCAATTAAACTAAAACATAATGTTTAGAAAATTTTGTAAAAATGTTTATCTTTCCAGTGGCAGAGAAGAAAAACATACAGTGGTGGAACAAAAATTAATATTTGAAAGGGTATAATATTAGATACTTTTAGTACTTTTGCATATACGGTATTCACAATGAAAAAACTAGATATCATACAACTTAAATGTGTTTTAAAGAAACGATTTGATTGGGTTAAACTGACAATCTTGACAGAAAGTAATGATTTCGTTGTTTTTTATGTGTCTTAAAGTTACGGCTTAAATTAACGGTAAGTTAATTATTGTTTTGAAGAACTTTTCTATTACCAGTTTTTGATTACGTTTTGGGCCACGTTTTTGATTAGGATGAACTTATGATGTTAGCATCACATCATCAAAGTGGTATAAAAGCCAATGCATTTGGCTTAACAAAACATCAAAAGTTCTTACTTCAGTGTAAACTTGTCAGTAATCAATTTTTTTAAAAACTAAAAAAAAAAATGAATACCCCATCATGTTTTATTTTTTGGTCGTCGAAACCAGAATTTTCTCTGAGAGAGGTGTACGTTTGCGTTCAGCAAATGTTTGGGTAAGTTTTTTTTATTTATGGCAAAATAGTTTTGAGTACCTAAAAATAGTGTAATTTTTTATTTTATTTTATTTGAAATACAATTATTTACACAACCCCAAAAAATATGTTATTAAAAAATTCAACTTACATTGTTAGTATTTTTTATGGTACCTGCACTTTAAACCCCTAATTCCTTTTTGTTTTTGAATTTTTAGAGAGCACGGCAAGTCCAAGATAATGAGCGAGAAGGTAGTAACCAATTTGGACTATAGCCCGAATTCCGAAAGGTTATTAAGCAAAATTGGGGAACTACCTATTAGATACATTAGGGCAAGGATGCCGTTTGAATCTGAAGATGATTTAAATCTTTATTTACAAGTGATACAAAAATATAAATTCAACCTACCACCAACGCCGACAACAGCATCAACACAAGGACCATCATCATTGAAAACACAACCACCACCATCAGCACAGGTAAAAAATAAACGAAAGAGGGTGGAGTTCCAACCATCACCACCCTCAGAACCAATAATTATAGACGATGTTTTGTCTCAGTATTTTTAAGTATTTTTAAGTTTTCTTTATTTCTTTTTAGGTGAGTATAGCTGACATTAAAAATATTTTCTTCTTAATGGTAGATGCCCCCAAAAACATTTCTTACAAAGACAGTAAAAACTTTAATGAAAATGGTGTATCTTTTTCAACAAACAGATCGATATACCGATATCGATCTGTTTGTTGAAGGAGATAACCGCTTTGGTTTACCAATTCGTTACCCACATTCTCCATATCCTTTTTTTTCAAACCATGATAGGGTTAAAGTAAAACTAAGTGAATCTGACAGTTTTTTTATTGATATAAATATAATTTTTCTTAACGAATTTTCCGTAAAATGTCAAAATTCTGAACAATTTACATATAGTGTTCTAAATCGTTTTGATTTAGGTGTTTGCAAAGTAGGATTTTATTTACATTTCTTGAAAAACCATTTTTATTTACATTTTTTAAAATTTAATATAACAGAACCAATAAAGTTGAACAAAACAACATTAGCGAGATATAACAAATACAATTTAAGAACACATAATTCAAAAATTGTTTTTCAACCTCAAAGTTTGAGATATTTAAGTATGTCAGTTTTACTCACCTAAAGATTTAAAGAATAGTAGTGTAATTTAGTAGTAGTAGGTAGTAGGGATGGTGGTTTTATAAATATAATCTAATAAATAAATAAAAGGTTAAAACTGAATATGCTTTTTATTTATATACCATCTATTTAACAAAATTACATTTTCTCTATCACAAATTAAATAATTATTATTATGCATTTCACAGTAAAACTTATCATTACAATAATTTTTTAATTTTTTAATATTGGGACATCCCAAGTCATATAAATCTACAACATTATTATTAACTAAATTACATAACCAAACTTTTTTTTCATTTCCTTTTACAAACACAGTTTCATTTTGAATTAAATCCTTAATAAATAAAGCGAGGTTTTCAAATGGTAAATAACTAAAATCAAATGTGTCCCATTTTATACCATGAAGTTTGTTTGTATTCCATTCAGCTTGACGTTTAAAGTCTTGATGTAACCAGATGGACTTCATGGGTAAATTAACGATATGGTGCCGAACTTCATTAGTATGGGTGTTTAATATAGCTATTTCCTTACATATAAATTCAGTGTCTTTGTACTGGAAACCTTGCACATCCAAAATAAACATTTTTTTTCTTTAAACTACCCTTACGGTAGTGGTTAGAGGGTTGTATTTCACAAGTCGATCGTGCAATATTAAACAGTAGGCTATAGTTTTATCAGGTACAGCTTTTTTCGTTTCAAACTCAATTCTAAAGTCAACTGCACCACCTTTGAGCACGTCTTCACTCTGTCGAGAGCAGTCGATAACTACCAGTGGAGCATCATTTTTAAAGCTTATCGGGTGAAAGCAAGGTTCGCTTTGATCGTGGTAATAATAGGATTTTTGAAACTGGGCAGCATACTGATTGTTATCAAAATCCAAATTTAAGTTATCATATGGAAAAACTTCAGAGTTTAAATAAACTTTTAGGTTCGTTAATGATAAGTGGTCAAAACGGCTCATATTTTTACTAAACAAGTTTTTTCTATCTGTCTGAAATCCAATAATAATGAAACGTGGTGTCTCCAGTTGATTTGAAGTTTTCACTGCCCATGTGTGATTAGTTGTAGTTTGAAGTTGTGGATACTCATGCAATTCCCAACTTCGGAAACTAATATTGAGATCTCTGTTACCCTCTAAATACTTGTAAAGGCGCAATTTTTGATCATCTGACACTCTAACATGTGGAATTTTCCAATAAACTTTATTTAACACCACCTTATATTTTTCTTTTTTATCCTCAGTTTCAATTAAAGCGTTTAAATCGGAATTGCTGTGAATCAACACAAGTTCTTGTCGTACATTAAAATAATCTTATGATGGTCCTCAAATACTCCCATAAGGGTTTTTAGGGGTAAACATATATTGAAATTACCGGAACATCTAATATAGGTGGATTTTCTTTAAGTGTCCAACCAGCATTTTGAGGGTGTTACCATCACTTTCCTTGAATGAGCAGTAACCTTTTATTGTTGATGTAATCCCAGGATTTCTAACACGGTCCACAATCACCCCTCCTAACTCATAACGAATTTCATCAAATAAATGTGCTAAACCATTGTTTGCAAAGTGCACATCTTTCAGTACTTTTCCTTCAAGGTAAAGAACACTTTGACTAGGCAGGGTATAGATGTCTTGAGTTTTGTATCGGAATTCGAATTTCATCATTGTTGTTTAAGGTGGTTGAAGCATATGGTTGATGAGTGTGTAGTTGGTAACTCACAATCGAATTATCATAGAGCACGTTTTCACCCACTCTTAGAATGTTACGACTCATTTTTTCAAAACACTTTAAACTACACTGCACTGAAAAAAATATTCTTCTTATACCACAACTGACACGTACTTTAAATTATACCAAAATTTCTTAAGTCTTTTGCCTATGATGGTAGTTATTGTCCTTTTAGTTTAAATCCTAAAGATACTAAAAAAGCTCTATTTTCAGGTGTTAGCTCTTTGACTAGCTGTTTATTACTAAATGGTGGTACACCATCAATCTTCTTCTTATAAATTTTATTACTTTCCTCTAAGGCGGTAATTTCTTCATAAGGAATACCAAAAGTATTATGATTATACAAAAACACCATTTTTAAACGGATTTTTTTAGATGCAGTCTAATCGTGACCACTTCTCCACGAAAATTGATGGGTTTTCCATTTTGGTCAGTTATTTTAAGTAAAATATCATCAATATAATGAGTGCTGATTGGTAGATATATCACATTTGAGGGTCTTTCTATAATTTTATAACCTGGAGGAGAAGAGGGGTAAAACATGTGTAACATGTGCACTGCTTTTCCGTTATTATAAGAGTTTATAACCAAGTTGCACTCAACACATATAGCATTCACTTTTAATATATCAACCGGATTTTCAGATATATGTTTTTTATCGGCCTCTAGAGTTTTTCCTGCAAATCCTAGTAAACTTCCAATGGAGTTTTCCTTTTCAAAATTAATCTTTTTATTGCATATAACCTCACACTGTAAGGTATTATGGTTATGGTTATTTCAAATTGTTCCTCCTTTAAAGTTTGCTTTGAGTATTTATTTAGGAAATCGTTCAAGTCCTTAATTTCGTATGACCTCTCAGGTATTTTTATAATTTTATCATCATTAAAACAAAACAAATTATTTGAACTATCCACATTCGGTATTGAGTTGTAACGTTCGAAATTAATGAGCCCCAAATCATATTGCTCAAGCTCGTTTAGCACTATAGGTGGATAGATGTTTGCTGAAAGGAGTGATGATTTTTACTATATAGCTGTTCACTGATAAATGAAAAACCATGTAGTTTAGTAGACGTTTTTTATTAACCCTTAAAGTAATACAAAAAACTTAAACACAAGTGTCCACAATTTACAGAATCATAAGTCTGGTAGGGGTTATAATTATACAGTACTTTTGAGTCGTCACCATTAAATCTAAAGTATCTTACAGATTCCATAGGAGGTCGTAAATTACCAAAACTATCAAAATAGTGTACATTATTTTTAATTTTCTTATAACAATTCCAATGACTTCCTGATCCTCTGCTACTATCTAAATTAATTATCCCCGACTCAAATTTATGTATCTTTGAGGGTAGTTCATCTCTCATAAACACACCTCTGAAATGTTTAATTTTTAACAGCTTTGTATACTTTTTCAGGTCAATATTTGTAAGAGCTCGCTGTGGTAGTGAAATCGGTAAAGTTTTCTTGAAAAACTTTAGGTTTTTGTTTTTTGACATCCACCTTTGTGTAAAAAAAGACCCATTCCTAGTTTATATGGTTTGAGAAATAATCCTATACCCATAGCAATGGACTCCATACTTTGGTTATGTCGTTGAGCCTCTTGCAATTGTTGATTTGCAGATTTAGCAGCATTAATGGCTTTCACTATTCCTGCGGTGCCGCTCCCTAAAGCACCAAGGGCAGAGAGAGTCGCCATGATTGGTATTAGAGGCAAAAAACTACCCTTTTTTGGTAGTTTTATTAGTCGTGCAGGTCGTACTTTTCCTTTGTTTTTTCCGCTGTCTTGAGAGCAACTTTGACTGCAATTTCAAAGTCTTGTGGTTTTTGTTGTTTTAATCTATCCTTTATCTTTTTTGTTGCTTGACTGAAACTCAACGTTTTGATTTTTTTCTTTACAATTCGTGCCCTCTTTCTTTTAAAAGTTGATGTTTTTCTACTTTTTATAGGTTTTCTTGATTTTCTCGTTTTACTCATTTTTTAAGAATGATGTTACTACCTTGAAAGTTTACACAAGAATGAAAGCAACTGATATGTGTGTTTGAAGGTGTTTAAGATTTGTATAACTTTTGGTTTTTTAATGTTGCTATGCATATTGTCATTTTCTTCACCATCAATGCTTAGTTTCCGCTTTAGTGACTTCGGCTCCAATGGTCCTTCACTCAAAACAGCAGTTGTGTCGGTTTTTGGTAATTTAAAGGGAACATCAACCGAATCGCTTAACTTTCTCTTTCTTTTGACTTTTAAAAATTTTGATAATTTAAAAGGAATATCCACCTAATCGCTTAACTTTCTCTTTCTTTTGACTCTTAACAATGTTGGTTCTTTATGTAAAGGGGGTGAATTAGTTTCCATAGCTTCTGTTTCAGGTTCATCTTTTTTTTACTTTTTTTAACCATGGTTTTCTTGGTTTAGATGATGACGATTTTCTCGTTGTTGGTAATGGATTTTTAATTTGACCGTCTAGAGTTTCAAGAGAGCCTAAATAATTTTTTGTCATCTTTATCCCACGTTGAATCATTTTTAGGCACTGACGCACTGCCTTTAAACGTGGCACTTGATCACTTTTTGATACATTATTTACCATACCCATCCCTAGTTTTAGCTTGGTACCCATAGCAGCAGCCACACCAGAAGCAGCCAGTTTTTCATACAAGCCTGAATCCGTTGCTCGCATCCGTTCTAAAGCTTTTCTCATTAAAACTTTATCTGCCTCATGACGGTCGGTCAACTCCATATTAGTTGAATAGGAAATGTCATGATCTTTGCATGCTCTATCAAGCTGGTTAATACCTTTATCCCCTCTAGCTAAACGTTTCTCTAGCTTAGTCCCAGGTCCACAATAAGAAAACCCTGGGATATGCATTTCGAAGGGCAGATTATTTATAGCACTGTTTAACAACCCTTGCCCTTTAACGTTTGAACTAACATAGTACTTCATAGCGTTTCACTTAAGACTAAATAAAAACCAGGGTCTTTACTTTTTTTATACATTACCATTTCAACAGTGTTAAGTTGACATAATATTTCTATAGAAAATGAAAAAGATTGTTAAACAAAAAGTGCGTTTAGAAGTTAAAAACCATGATATTAATGCAAGTACTACATCAAGACATGGTTTCCTGTTTCCATCATCTATTAGATGTCTTATCGTGGGCCCATCAAACTATGGAAAAACCAACCTTATATTGAGTCTTTTGGAACATTCAAACGGTTTAAAGTTTAAAAATGTGTATGTGTATTCAAAAAGTCTATACCAACCAAAGTATTTATATTTGGAGAATCTATTAAAATCCATTAAAGAAATAGGGTACTATGCTTACAACTGTGGCGAAAACATAATTCCTCCATCAGAAGCAAATCCGTTTCTATTTTTATATTTGATGACGTAGTTTCTATCTCTCTCAAACATATGCAAAAATACCTAAACATTTAATAAGAGACAATGCCAACGTTTTAATGTTATTCAAACAAGATTTACTAAATGTAAAACATATATACACCAACCATATTGGCACTGATATGACATTTGATGAATTTCAAAAGATGTGTGCATATTGCTGGAAAAAACCGTATGATTTTTTGACAATTTTTAAAGATTGAAATATTGATAAGGGAAGATATAGGTATCGTTTTGATAACTTTATATATCTTTAGATTCAAATACTGCTTAGTGTTAATAGTTTTAACACACTTGTAGAGATAACATAGATAAAAATGTCAGAAGAAAACATAAAAATTGTTAGTGGTGGTGAAAAAAACTTAAAGAAACAATTAATTTCTAAAAGCAAAATAATACGTGAGAAATTAAATTTGGTAAAACAGGGTCAGATTTCACAGGCTAACCTATTTCAACACATTACAAAACACTTGGAAAATATTGAATCTAGTTTAACCGATAAAAAGCCTCCTAAACTGTTCAATATACCTTCATTATCACCCAGATTGACAACTCCTCAAAAAATCAAGCAAGAAAACGAAAAACAACAACAAGAAAAACAGGAAGAACTTGAAGATCTGCAAACTTCATCGGCTTTTCATAAGAATTTTGATGATAACAGAGCAGAAGATGATGAAAAACAGATGCCTGAACCAAGCGTTTACATACAAGACTTATTCCAGTCAACTCCTCGAAACCCAAATCCTACAACACCGACAACCGAAAAGAGAGCTAAACGAAAATTAAATTTTTCTTTAAGTGCTAAAAAACCAAATAATCCCACCACAAGTGGTTACTTTTTGAGAAAAGCAGTGTTAAAAGATGCAGCAGAGAACTTTACACAGAATGAGGCCAGAAAGCAAGAAGAGTTTGAAAACAGACGACTTAGAGACTTGATGAATAAATCCGAGAATGATTACTACAGTCAGTTTTATCCTTCACTTGCAAGCTATATTAAAGAATTTTTAGATGATCCATCCACCGTGCCTTCTGACCCACAAAATTATTTTTCCAAGTTTCGTGTACGGCGAGATGATATTGACAATTTTTATATTGGTGATTCGAAAATTGAATTTGATGGAGCTGATTTAATTATAAAAGGTAAACGCTATAAAGGTACACATGGTTTGTACAAATTACTCTTTCGAAAAAATATGCCTACAAAGTACACCCAAGATGACGCAGACGCCTTTCGAGACATTATTGAACACACCTATGCAAACAGAAAACGTCATAAGGCCTCTGGAGATGTGATAACCGATAGCTACTCAACAAAATTTAAGAAACTGTTTAGTGACACATATAAAGGTGGAGATCTAAAGGAGGAAATGGAGTACTCCAATAGTCCTATAGAGTACGTGTACTGGGATGATCCTAATGAACTTGTACAACGGTTACGTTTATTATTAGCATCTCAGACAGCTGGCAACACAGGTCACACAAACGAAATCTACTCTATAGTTGAGGAGCTGCAAGAAGCCAATATTATTTAGAACAGAGATGGTTAATAATTTTATTACAGATGTTAAGCAACAAGTAGTTAATGAAATACACAAACCGGCTAGAATTAATTTTTTACGACGTAGAGTGATTGTGAAATCACTAAATGATCTATTTCAAGCAGATCTTGTGGAGATGATACCGTACGCAAACAAAAACAAAGGTTTTAAATACACTTTAGTGGTTATTAACTGTTTCTCGAAATATCTTTGGGCCTATCCATTAAACACAAAAACTGGGGAAGAAGTTTTGAAAGCTATAGAAAAAGTGCTTAAAGAACAGGTACCACTTCATCTTCAAACCGATCATGGGAAAGAGTTTTACAATTCGACTATAGAAAAAGTGTTGAAAAGATACAAGGTCAAACACTATAGTTCATTTAGTGAAAAAAAAGGCTCAAATTGTTGAGAGGGTAAACCGAACCCTTAAAAACCTAATGTGGAAAGAATTTAACTATCAAGGATCTTACAAATGGTATGGTATCCTACCAAAGATTGTTCAAATTTATAACAATCGGAAACATCGAACTATAGGGATGAAACCCTCAGAGGTGCGACAGAAATATGAAAAACTATTGCTCAAAACGGTCTATAATCATATAAAGATGACATTTAAACCAAAATACAAGGTTGGTGACCATGTTCGCATTTCAAAACTACGAGGTGTGTTTGATAAGAAATACATGCCAAATTGGTCTACTGAAATTTTTACTGGTAAGAAAATTCAGCTCACCAACCCAGTAACATACCTATTGGAGGATGCTAGTAAAAATGAAATTAAGGGAGGATTCTATGAACTTCAGCTGCAAAAAGTAAAATATTCTGATATATATTTAGTAGAAAAATTTTTAAAACGTGCCAAAAATAAGGTGTTTGTAAAGTGGTTAGGATTTGATAATAAACATAATAGCTGGATAGATAAAAGTAGTGTTGCTTAGTACTAAATAAAGAAAAACATATAAAACTTATTGGTGTATTTTATTTACTAATTTTCTTAAAATATAATTACATTTAGAATAAATATTTAATGGGAACAACCATCCTCTAATTATAGCAGTTACTAAATAACTAAAATGAGCCACCCATTGATGATATTCTAAAATTTGATGGGTTATTATACAGCTTTGAAGTACCATTTAACTGTTTCTTCCCATTTCGAATATTAGTTGACTCTTCCATTTGCTCATCTTCATAAATTCTCCCCTCTTCTGGTTTCATATTTTTCTGACGCATCTCTTCAAAAAACTCTGGAGAGAGATGTGTTTGATACTTTAATAAGTATTCCCAGTCGATGCGCCATTCATTTTCTCTTATAAAATTTTCAGACATCCGTTGATAACGACAAAGAAAAGGCCAATAGAGTTCGCTTTTAAACATATGCATAAACGCTTCGCTTAAATTTTGATATCTAGACACATTGGGCCAATGCATCTTATTAATATAGGTCGCCATAAACATATCAGATAATCTTTGTTTGCGACAAATTACTTCCCAGTTCACATGGTCACAAAACCACCCAATAAAATCCTCTGTAATAACTGGTGACGCAGAGATCTCATCCCACACTTTATTAATACTATTATTTTCAACCATCTTTAAAAGCGTTCTTTCTGAAAGTAAGAGTTTCAACTTATAAATCCCTCTATTTATAGGTTGAAATAAAAGTAACCTTTGACCTTTGATACTTCTTTTTAACCTCGATAGCCTTGTTGAATATATTTCTTAACTTCTTCGTTTTTCTCCTGTTCACAAGAGCTGTGTTTTGTTACAATCCAATCAGCAGGTCGATGTGGATTTCCTTTGGTGCAATAGATGCAACGGGGTTTTTTTATTCTTGGTTTAATCCACTCATAGGTTGGTAACATTGTATATGGTTGACTAAAAAAAAAAAGCACTAAGTTTTGATGATCTACACTGTTCAACGGTTGACTATAAAATAACCAACGCAGTAAGTTCATTATCTATATCTACAGTTTTAGATAAATCAGTTTTTCTGTGTCTGTTGTAGCGATAGATTGTGTGTGTAAAATGAGAAAATGTTCCCAACCACCATCAATTTATCATAATTTTCGCTGTGATAAATGTGGAAGAGTAGACATAGTTAAAATAAGCACGGGCAACAAAATTGCTTCATATTTGTGTGATATTTGCAGAAATACAAGTCCGGGGAAAAACCAAGGAAATATTTTCCGAAATACAACAACGAGACGTGGTAAATTAAAATTTAGAACACAGTAAGATGGACTTTCAATATGATTATTGGTCAACTAAAATTGACTTTGAACTAGAAGAACTTTTAGAAGAGAAAAGTTATGAAAATATTTATAAATGGTTAGCAGAATGGATATATTTTGGGTTTGATTCATGCAGATACATCATTGAGGAAAAACTACCAGCATTATACCCATTATTACCTACAATATGGAAACGTAAATTAACAGAGGCAGCGCTGGAATATACGAAAATATATCCAAACTATGACGTGAAAAAACACCTTCAATCAATTATTTTTAAATTTGATGGTCGAGATGAGTGTGGTTTATATGATATATACGAATAAAAATATATAATTAAAACATACTTTGAGTTTTTTATTTTAGAATTATTTACTTTGAGACATCCTGTACAGCATAAGTAACCAGCTGTATTAGATAAAACAGGAACGTGTGCAGGTCATAAGGTGATCCTATAACTGCATAAACAATAATAAGAGATACACAGGCTATCCCGATTAATTTTAACAAATATTTTTAAAAATTATTATTTTTTAACACACAGGAATAATAATTCTTAATCAATTAACGCCTTTTTCACATTAAGACTTACCTAGACCAGGCTACGCTAGTGCAGCTCAAACTAAAAAAACACCTCATTTTACCTACTCGCGCATTGGCACCTAACTCATTGACCAATAGGGCCTTTCAACAGCCTCTGGTTGTTACGTCATTGCTCACAACTTCTTACACACTTCTTTTAGTCCCAAGGTCATACCAAGTTCACTTCTTCAGCAACAGGTCATCCACTTCGGAGAAGTGGATGGCATGTTACCAAATATATCCAGAACCCACACTACTGTACTACTAATAATGTTTGGCACTCCAACAACCTGATAGATTTTGGGAAAAATCCATTAATGCTAATAACAGTTTTTTGACAGTTAAACATTTTTAAAAATGCTAACTAGTAGACTACATTTTACTTAATAATTTGTCTAATAACCAAAAACCTTGTAAGAGCTTTAGTTTCTGAGATATTTACAAAAAACTGTTTTCGAGGCTGATATATCGGGTGGCGGAACAAAGATCGAAGGACAAAAGATCGAAAGACAAAAGATCGAATACAAAAGATCAAAAAATAAAAGATCGAAAAGACAAAAGATCGAAATACAAAAGGCCGAAAAGACAAAAGATCGAAAAACAAAAGATCGAAAAACAAAATATCGAAAATGCAAAAGATCGAAAATACAAAAGATCAAAAAACAAAAGATCGAAAGACAAAAGATCGAAAGTAAAAAAACGTGAAAGTACAAAAGAGCGAAAATAGCGCGTTTCAAAATATCGCTATTACATAGTTTTTTCAAAAAAAAACTTTCCTGAGTTCTTTTCCGGGGTCCTAGAGGGTGTGTAACTAAACCGAACCGAACCGAACCGGTTCGACTATGAGGTCTCTTTCTAACATATATTTAAAAAAAAAATTCCTGAAATGTTTCCCGGGATCCTACAAGGTGTAAAACCAAACCGTTTGGTTCGGTTCGGTTTAGTTACACACTCTCTAGGATCCAGGGAAAGAAATCAGGAAAGTTTTTTTTTTGAAAAAATATGATTTGAAAAGAGACCCCTTTATCGAACTATACGATTTGTGTATGACAGGCCATTGGTTTATTTAACGGTTAGGTAATTTTAACTTACCTAACCTTGCTTAAACTGTTTATGTGAATATACCTAAGCAAACATGATACGCGTCATTTTGTATATTTCGATCTAATTTACTTGCGATTTTTTTTCGATCTTTTGTCTTTTGATATTTTATTTTTCGATCTTTTGCCTTTTGATCTTTTGTCTTTCGATCTTTTGCCTTTTCGATCTTTTGTTTTTCGATTTTCTGTATTTTCGATCTTTTGTCTTTAGATCTTTTGTTTTTCGATTTTTTGTTTTTCGATCTATTGTATTTTCGATCTTTTGCCTTTTCAATCTTTTGTTTTTCGATCTTTTGTATTCGATCTTTTGTCTACCGATCTTTTGTCTTTCGATCTTTGTTCCGCCACTCTAATATATCATGGTTTTACGTAAAGTGTGCTAATAGGCTAGCCAGGCAGGTATCAGATCCATCATGGATCCATTTATTTTTGTTAAAATTGACATAATTTTTATCATTGTTTATAAATACAAAAATACAACTGTAGAAGTTTATAAATCGTACGCAAAGATTGTATCAGAACCGATTAGATGAAAAAATACACAGAACACTTATTACAGTTAAAAAATAAATAAATATTAGTACAAGGCTGAAGAAGTTTGGTGAAGTCTAGCCTAAGGCTACTCATACCTAACCACTTGACTCCTGCGTTTGTACTATATCGAAGGCAAATAAAAAATATGTATCCTATTCATATAAATACACTTATAACTAAATTCAATATTATAATTTATAATTTTTTCCTTTTTTCTAAGGGGGAAGTCCAATCAAAACCAAACCAACCTTTTCTTTTCCACTCACTACTTTACAAGAGATATGTTAATATTTAAGTTTGTTATAATTGATTTTCTAAAAAATATTTTTTGACTTTATATTTAAAAGATTTTATTGCTGAATAGCATTATAAGCCTTGATTTTATATTGATCTTTGAAACAATGCAGTGCGATGGCGCGGAATTGAAATTTTTTGTTTATTACGAATATTTACATCGTGCAATCTAGTTCTTGGAATAAATCTATTTTTCAATATTACTGAGGTGTGGGAGTCATAAAGAAGCTTATGCAAAAAGTTACAAATATGAAGTGCTCTTCGATTCTGCATATTTAACCAGCCTAATTCTTTAATTTTATTAGGGATGTGAGCACGTCTACGTAGATTTAGAATTAGGCGAGCGCAAGAATTTTGTATTTTTTGAATGCGTTTTTTTGTGACTGAGTCAATAAAACCGCCATAAATAATGTCACAATAATTGAAGTTAGAGAGAACAAGAGAATCACATAATTATTTATGCAGCTTTACATTTAAAATATGCCTACTATTATATAATATTTTTAATTTGTAAAAAGAAACTTGAATTAACTTATTGGTGTGTTCCTTAAATCTTAATTTTGAGTCAATAAATAGGCCCAAGTTTCTTGAACTTTCAACGATTTCTAAAGGTATGTTGTCAATTTGTAAGTGAAGGGTATTTTTTAGCTGCTGTAGATTTTGTTAGTTACCAAACAACATGACATTAGTTTTAGAGGAATTTAGTATTAAATTATTTTTAAGTGATAACTCTTTAATTCTATAAAGCTCAGTATTAACAATGTGACTGGCCTGATGAACATTTTTAGGGCAAATTGTAAATTTTAACTGAGTATCATCAGCGAACGCCTGAGGACTACAATTATTAACTGAGTTTAAAATATCTGCTGTATAAATAATAAATAAAAGCGGACCAAGTACAGAACACCAGAAAATATGTCGAGGTAGGATGACTGCGTTTGATTATATAACACACTTGGACTGCGTTTAAGTAGGTATGATTTTGTAAGGGTTCGAGCACCAAGCTCAAAACCTGAATATTTTAGTTTTGCCAATAAATGTTTATGATTTATGGTATCAAACGCTTTTGAAAAGTCTAATAGAACAAGCAGGCTAATCATCCCTTTATCGTAATCATCACATATGTCATTGGTAATATTAGCTAATGCGTCTGACGTTGAAAAGTTTAATCTAAAGCCATTTTGACAAGCAGGAAGGAGATTGTTTTCAGTAAAAAAAACTGAATATTTGTGAGTATAATATTTTTTCCATAATCTTTGATGCAACAGGTAAAATACTTATTATGCGTAAATCAGAAAAAAATTCTGTATTTGATTTTTTAGGTAATGGAGTACCAATTGCCTGTTTCCAAACTTGGGGAAAATAACATTGTTCAATACAAGAGTTATATGAACTAAATAAATATCAATAAATCGACTACAGTATTTTAGCATGGAAAGATATATTTTCTTACATGCAGAAGATTCCTTTTTCAATGAATGTAAAATTTTATAAACTTCCTCACAATTTGTCATTTTAAAATTAAATTTATTCGTAAGGCTGTTAGTAGCATTATCCGAATTAATTAGATCATCACAATTATTGTTGATATCTTGAAAAAACCTGGAAAAATATTGATTAATTTTATTCGGATTAAATAAGTTGGGCGAGATTGAATTTTTATTACTGCTACTGCATACATTGAGATCTTTTAGAGCGCCCCAAGATTTTTCAGAATTTTTTTCAGAACAGATATAATAATATATAAACATAATTAAAAAGCTTGAAGGAAGCAAGCAACGAAGCTGTTGGATACAAAGATCATAGAAATAACAATAAGATGTTGTGGAGGGAGGAAATACAGGAAATACCTTAACAGAAAAAACTCACATACTTGAAATGACTCAGTACTAAAGAGCAAAGAAACCTAGAAATCTACAGGGAAACCAGAAGACAGCTATGTTTGATACAATCAGAAAAAAATAAAATGTTCAAGCGCAAATGCCACGATATAAATACACACGTAGGAGGTAGGCAGAGTTCTCATTATACAATAAAAACCCAACAAAAGAAAAAGTAAACATTCAGATCATCAAACCAGAACACTGGACAGAACACTACAACGGACTGGTGCAGGAAACGAGACCCGAATATCTGTCAGCCTCTCCGAAGAGAGACATAGAAATATATGGAGAGGAAGTTATTATCGAAAAAGAAATGATAAAAAATAGTATTAAAAAGCCTAAATCCGGAAAATCTAGCGGATCTGGAGGAATATATGCTAAAGAGAGAAACTACCAGAAAATCTCACATATACTATCAATCAATGCACAAACAGACATCCAGTTCCTGATGTTTGGAAAATTGCATTCATATCCTCAATACATAAAAAAGGCAACAGGCTGGATTGCAACAATTACAGAGGAATTTCAGTACCCAGTACTCTCAGTAGATTGTAAGGTAGGATTCTTAATCATCTAGTAGAGAATGATTTTCATGAACAAGAAGAAAAAGAGGAAAGTGGGTTTCGTGCAGGCAGATCTTGTACTGATAATGTTTTTTTGTATTAAACAAGTAATTAAGAAAAGAAGCGCAATAAATATAGAGACTCACGTTGCCTTTGTGGACCTACAAAAAGCATATGATACCGTTCCAGTAGAAAAATTATGAACAGTATTAGAGCAACCTAATATCAATCATACATACCTAAAAGAGATAAAAGAACTATACAATGGAACAAAATCTAAAATTAAAATTGGAAATCTACTTTCGAAAAAAATCCTGGTAACAAAAGACTTAAGACAGGGATAGTTGTGTCTCTCCGACTCTTTTTAAAATATATATCGCAGTAGCTCTAAAAAACTGGAATCGTAAAGTGCACGGCATGGAAATACAACTTAGCGACCGATTTACCATATACACACTACAGTTTGCTGATGACCAAGTAATTGTAGCTAATAATAAGAAGACATGGAGTATATGATGAGAAAGTTAACGGAAGAATACCAAAAGTGGGGATTAACAGTGAACGTGGAGAAGACACAGTACTTGTGTATTGGAAACGAATCCAGTGAAATAGAACTAGACAATAGACAAACAATATCTCCATGCAATGAGTGTGTATACTTGGGTGTCACTCCAAAGAACTGGAAAAAAGAATAGTAAAAGCAAAAAAGGTTATGTCTTAGCAATATTTTATGAAGCAGAGAGATAAAAAAGAATGTAAAATTTAACATAAATGAAACAATGGTAAAAAGCACGCTATTGTATGGAATAGAGACTTGTCGCGTAACAGAAAAATACAAAACAAAAATGGAAAGTGTCGAAATGGATGCAATAAGAAGATCAATGAGAATATCTCGAAGAGATCACATAAAAAATGAGATCATAAAAAAAAATGGGAATCGAGGGAAGCTTAACGGATGACATCACTAAAAGACAACTGATATGGTACGGCCATGTACAACGGATGAACGACAAAAGATTACCAAAGCACGTCCTAGAATGGCAACCAATAGGGCGCAGAAAAAGTGGGCGTCTTAAACTAGAATGGCAACAGTCAATCCAAAGATTGATGAGTCAAAAAAAAACCTGGCAGAAGATGATTGTCAGGATCGAAGGAGGTTGAGAATAGGCGTCGGACAACGTATAAAAACGTTTTAAACCGACATAGTAGTAGTTATACTACAAGAGCCGGTGACACAGAACTCTACGTTATCCATACCAAAATAATTCACCGTCAAATAGTGTCATATTATCCTTCAAATATATGTGCCTACTTTAGTTAATAACGAGACGTGTCCTGAAGTCGCTAATTAAGCAAATTGTATGAATAGATTTAAAGGTGCGTTAACATCTTATAGTAACAGTTTAGACTCTATTGCAAGTATGTCATATAAACCCATTTATAAAAATATGATGATGCTGCCACACCTCACTCCTGTTGGAGGACAGGCACACGCACTTAAATAAAATTTCGCCCCTGGTTACACCTACATAATCTAAAAACATTATATTATTAATATTTTTTGTTGGCACATGTGTCATTTGCGCCCCCCTTATATATGTGTCTTATTATGCCTTGTTGCTGCCTGGTTGCTGACAAGGCACACCATCTAGACTATAAAGGTTTTTAAGATCCACCTACGTAAGTTGAAAAGAGTTTTTTTATATAAAATAGCAGTCATATAGGTCCCGTAAGTTTAAAATAACTATGCTGCCCGACCTACATTTACTATAAGCTGGGCACACCTATAAAAATTTTAAAATATTTTACTTTCAAGCCACATCATGTAGTACCAAGAATCTCTTTAAAAATTGTGTATCATATGGACCTTAAAAAACTAAATTGTCTATGCTGCCAAACATCCGCCTGATCTAAGAACAGGCTCACCTCCTATAAATATATTTGAGGCTGAAACTCATCTACACGCCAAAATAGCAAGATGATTTTTAATTATTGTGTGTCATATGAATCATCAAATAATAAATTGGATATGCTGCCAAACATCTGCCTCACCAAAGGACTGGCACACCTTTTATATTTATAATTGAGGCTGAACTTATCTATATCACTAAATATCAAGATAGTTTTTTATTATTGTTTGTCATATGGACCCTTAAATAATAAAATGACTATGGTGCCAAAAATTCGCCTGACAGAACGACTGGCACACGTCCTATAAGTATCCTTGAAGCTCAAAGTTATCTACATCATTCAAAAGGAAGAAGGTTCTTAATTACTTTGTGTCATATGGATCCTCAAATACTAAATTGACTATACTGCCAAACATCAGCCTGATTGAAGGACTGACACACTTCTTATAATTATATTTAACGATAAACCTAACCTACACCACTAAGTACCAACATGGTTTTTAATATTTATATGTCATATGGACTCTTAAATAATAAATTCACTTTGCTGCCTAACATCTGCTTGACCAAAGGACTGGCACACCTCATGCAGTAATATTTGAGGCCGAAACTCATCTACATCACTAAATACAAAGACGGGTTTTAATTATTCTGTGGCATATGGACCCCTCAAATAATAAATTGACTATGGTTCCAAACACTGGCCTGACCGAACGACTGGCACACCTCTTATATATATTTTTAAGGTAGTGCAGGCGCTGTAGGTAGTTAAGTATGCAAAATATGAGGACCGCACTTTGACAGTGGATTCTAGCTGAGAATAGGTCACAGATTAACGATCTGGGTGTTGCCAAGCCAGGTTTTGGTCCAATTTTTTTTATTCGCCCTCCTCGATAGTCGTGTTCGAATTTCTGAAAATTTAACTATGTTGATGCTCTAAAGCCACAATGACAGATACATGAATAAAAAATGTGTAAGATCTTACCTAAAAATAAAATTATATTATTTTTTTAAATTTTAGCTAAAAAAACCCCCCAGACCCCCCAAAACCTAAAATTTTTATGTTTTCTTCAAATTTCCTTAAAAACTAAGCATCTTAGTAAAAAATATGTCATTACCTTTATTGTAGACAATAAAATTTCCTTTTGAACGATATACAAGTCAGTGGGGTACGACCAAAGACAAACTCTCCAGCGGCGTCCGTTTATTGAGGTGATGCAAAAAAATGAAAAAAAGAAACATGCATATTACCTATTTTCCCTGATTTTCTTGAAAACCAAGTTCTCCATTAAAAATTGTGTCCTAAAGTCGGTTGTAGACAATAAAATTTCCTTTTAGACGGTGTATAATAGGGCAGGATTAGTTTTGTGGCTCTGGAACGAAATAGCGATGTACAAAATAGCGACGTTCAAAATAGCGATGTAATGAAAGAGCGACTATCAAAATAGCGATGTGTCAAAATAACGTTTGTAACAAAACAGCGACATATCAAAATAGCGATGTATCAAAATAGCGACAATCAAAATAGCGATATATCAAAATAGCGACAACCAAAATAGCGACAATCAAAATAGCGATGTATCAAAATAGCGATGTATGAAAATGGCGATGTATGAAAATACCGAATCAAACCAAACCGAATCGAATCAAATCAATCCAAACCGAAATGCCCTATTATATCCTATTTTGACTATACCAGCTTATTTAAAAAAAAACTTTCCTGATTCTTTTCCGGGATCCTAGAGGGTGTGAATCCGAACCGAACCGAACCGATCTGAACCGAATTCGGTTCGGTTCGGATTCATACTCTCTAGGATTCCGGAAAAGAAGTCTGGAGAGTTTTTTTTTGAAAAAATATGCTGGTTCGGTTCGGTTCGGTTCAGTTTGGGTCGGTTCGGTTCGGTTCGGATTCACACCCTTTAGGATCCTGGGAAAGAAGAAGGAAAGTTTTTTTTTGAAAACATTTCTTAGAAAGAAACCTTTTAGTTGAGCTATATGCCAAAACGGAACCGAAATATCTCTATTTTGATAGTCGCTATTTTGTTACATCGCTGTTTTGATAGAAGCTATTTTGTTACATCGCTATTTTGATAGTCGCTATTTTGTTACATCGCTATTTTGATAGTCGCTATTTTGTTACATCGCTTTTTTGTTACATCGCTATTTCGTTACAATCGCTATTTTGTTACATCGCTATTTTGTTACATCGCTATTTTGATAGTCGCCTTTTCATTACATCGCTATTTTGATTGTCGCTATTTCGATACCGCTATTTTAATAGTCGCTATTTTGAACATCGCTATTTCGTTCCAGAGCCTAGTTTTGTTTATAACAATTAAGGGGCCTTCGTAAATTACCTCAATTTTGAAAAATCACCAAACTTACCAATTTTTTTACTAGTTTTATCCAATTTTCTCAAAAACTAAGCTTTTTAGGAAAAAAGATTTAACACTTTATTGTAGAAAATAAAATTGTTGTTTAACAAAGTTCAAGCTAGTGCGGTCAGACTAATACCAAACTTTCCAGCGGCTTCCGTTTATTGAGAAAATTTAAAAAACCACCTGTTTGTCACATGTTTTTCCCGATTATCTTAAAAACCAAGCCTTCTGTCAAAAATCATGTTCCTTAGTCGATTGTAGACAATGAAATTTTGTTTTAGCTGCTGTATCACGAAGTAAGATTAATAATCGATAAGTTTAGTGATTTTTCAAAATTAATGTAATTTACGGACGACCCTAAATTGTTGTAAATAAAAGTAATCTTACCTTGTTACACACCGTTTTAAAGAAAACTTCATTGTCTACAATTGACTATAGAACCTAATTTTTGATAGAGAGCTCAGTTTTCAAGAAAATCGGGTAAATCATGTAATAAACATGTTTCTTTTTATAATTTTTTTACATCACCTCAATAAACGGACGCCGCTGAAGAGTTTGTCATTGGTGGTACCCCATTGACTAATACACCGCTGAAAAGAAAGTTTTGTTGTCTATAATAAAGCTAATTACATATTTTTTCCTAAGAGGCTTAGTTTTTAAGAAAATTTTAAGAAAACCTCAAAATCTTAGGTTTTGGGTGGTCAGGAGGGTTTTTGGGGGTTTTTGCAGCTAAGATTTAACAAACTAACAAAAATTTTTTTTAGGTTGGATTTTACACATTTTTGATTAATTTCTCTGTTATTGTAGCTTTAATGTGTCAAGTTAGTTAAATTTTCAGAAATTCGAACACGGCTATAAGAGCAGGGGGGATAAAAAAATTGGACAAAAACCTGGCTTGGCAATATCCAGATCGTTAATCTGTGACTTTTTGTTAGCTAGAATCCATTGTCAAACTGCAGTCCTCATATATTGCACTAGGTAGAAGGGTTAGCTATTTACATAATTAAATACAAAGAAGGTTTCTCATTTTTCTGTTTCATATGGCCCGACAAGCACGAAATGTTCAAATTATGCACTTACTTACGAATTTAGACTCTATAATAATCGCTCTGCAGCCAATTAAGATTATAGTAGGACTTTTTTCCTTTTTGTTTTATTTTAGTTCTCTGCTTATCGACCAGTCAAATTGCACTTTGAGAGAAAAAAAAATTATTAGCTAAAGCATTGAAAATTGTAGAGCGGCGAAAAACGAAGTTAAAAAAAAATAAATGTTGGAAAAATAAAGGAATCGTATTATTGTGATATCCGGCGAAAGTTGACGTTGGAGAAAACAGTGAATTACATAATGTCATTTTTAACATAACCTCAAAATGTTGGAGAAAAATTAAAAAAAAACCGTTTTTTTTTGTTTTTTTATTTTTGCAAAAAATAATGTCAGCTTAACAAAACTTCGTAAGAGTAGAGATCTTTGGGTGCTTAATGTTGACAATATTTTACAAACAAAAAAATTAAGAAGTTCCGAAGATATTTGTTTTTTTCGATCAAAAACATTTTTTTTTTATTGGAATTTCATCTTCAGAAAATCATTTTATCCAGTTCTGCTGGCACTCACTTTTTGACTTTAAGATATAGTTTTTGGCGACATAAAAAAAAATTATTGTTGTAATTTAAAAACATGTCCGAAAAGGGAAAAAACTTTAAAAAAATTGTCACAATATTTTATAGTTAAGTTATTGTAGTTATTTTATAAGTTTTGAAATAGTTTTTAAAAAATGGCTATTATTATGGCTAAGAAAAATAAAAAAATTAGTTTTTTTTTTATTTTTCTCGAACATTTTGAGGTTGTGTAAAAAATGACATCTACAAATTTTTTAGACATTTTTATGGCAAATGACTTTTCTTTATGTCACTTTTTTCTCCGACAACTTTTGCCAAAAATTGCATTTATTTTTTTAACTTCGTTTTCCGCCGCTCTACAATTTCCAATGCTTTAAGTCCTGTTAATAATTTTCTTTTTTCTTGCCTTAAAATATGGTAATTTCACTAGCCTATTAGGATTGGCTGTACCATAGGACGGAAATCTTTATGGATCCAGGATAACAATATTGCATAAATTAAATTATGTACGACAAAAATGACACCCATGACAGATTATATGATCCTAGGGGTGTCCCAGGTCAAATATGACCTAAAATCCACTAATGCATCCTGCCAAATATTCGCCTTATCGAAAGACTGGGACAACCCCTTAGAAATATTAAGTTTTGACCCATGCGTTATATAGGGTGTCCCAACTAAAAGGTAACAGAGGTGTCTGGGTATTTTTCGTAGAAATTTGAAGAAACGCTCGGACACGTCGATTTTGTTTGCAAAGGGGATACTTTTTGGCTATCTTGAAATTTTTGTAACACGCACTATCTTCGAGGGGTATACTTTACGCCTTTATTTTAAATAGAGAAAGTCACTCTAGTGATACCTTGTTTGAAGTTCTCTTAAATATCTTTACAATCGTGTAAAAGTTTTGAAAATCCATTGATTAGTTTTCGAGATATTTGCTTTCAAATTTTCAAATTTAACATTGAATCATAAAATAAAAATTAAATCTGAAAAATATAAAATTTTAATAAAATTTTTATTTTAACAGTTCATGTTAAATTTGAAAGTTTGAAGGCAATTATCTCAGAAACTAACGGATAGATTTTTGAAGTTACTCAAAATATTAGGGTAAAGTATACAAGTGTTCTAACTTTTGTAGTTCGGGGCCTAAGACGGAAACTTAGGGGCTTGTCTGCATTTTCGCGTACCGTGACGAAATTTGGCACAAGGTTACCAGACACCTAGAGATGTCATTTTAGAAGTAGTGCTCCGATGCAACCCAGTGCAGGGCCAAGATACAATTGAGGTGGGACAGGAAAAATTGATAAATTAAATATAAAACTAGTTTCGCGTACAATTTTTGTTTCTTTAACTTTATAGGTATGTAGCTTATAAATTCAAAAAATCTATTAAAATTAAAGGTTTTTTTTGAGGGGGAGAGGGAGCTAAACTTAGGAGGATAAATTGTAAAAATCTTTTTTCGTTTAAACTGGTCGTGTGAGGTATCGATTTCTAGGTAATTTAGTATTCTAAACCAAAATAAATATCAATTGAGTCAATACGTCAAACTGTTCACATGATATGTCAAAAACTTAATCTGCCGGGGATTATTTAAAATACCTGACCAAGCCTAACTTAATAAAATTTGATAACTTAGTGTAGTGTGGTAAAAGTAAAAGTGGACACTTGTAATGGGTTTCTAGTGCACGGCTTATATCGATAAAATTGTAGTATGTTTTTCGTCTCACCTTACTGATCAATAGGTGTCATTAGACCGATTCCATCCTATGACTAGTTTCGGAGATACGGAGGCAATTCAAAAGATATTGAACTAAAACGGTAAAAATATTGTGGTTTGATTTTTAAAAGATTTTTTTGTACGAATCTCAAAAGCCTCTTACATTTTAGCATGTTTTTAGCAAGAATTGTTTTGTTCTATACGGGGGATATCTAAAATGTCTGCAAACCTGTAATGATTTTCTAGTGCACGGCTAATATCGATAAAATTTTTATATGTTGTTCGTCTCACCTTACTGATCAATAATTGTCTTGGGTCCAATTCCATCCTATGACTAGTACCGGAGATACGGGGGCAATCCAAACGATATTGCACTAAAACGGTCAAAATGCTGTGGTTTGATTTTTAAAAGGTTTTTTTGTACCAATCACAAAAATATCTCTTATGTACATAAATTAGCATGTTTTTAGTAAAAAATATAGATTTTCTATACGGAGATATCAAAAAGTAAATTAAAATACGTACGTAAAATAATCGAAAAGATTGACTATATAGAACAAAATAAATGTATTTTTACCTCTAAAACCAAATTTTGATGAAACTTTTTTACGAGGTACACATAAAAAGTAGTGCAGTTATAAATTATAACCAAAACTTTCCTTAAACAAAATAATAGGATATGCTCGCTATGAGGAACATATCAGTTACCCATCTACAAATAATTTAGGGCAAGTCCTGGTTGCAGGTCATCGAAATAATTGATTGACTATTGGTACAGAAATGCGAAAGAAGAATAAAAATTCTGATCCAAATAACGACTTTGTTATTTTTGAGACATTTACTATTTAGAGTATTAAGAAACTTTAATTGTTATTTTTAAATATTGTTTGATAGAATTTTGTTTTAAGAAAGTTGTTTGGTTACAATTTATTACTGCAATACTTTTCATGTGTACCTCATAAAAAAGTTTCATTAAAGTTTGGTTTTAAAGGTAAGAGGACATTTATTTTGGTCTATTCGAAAAGGTTGACTAGAACCTTTTCGATTATTTTACCAACGTATTTTAATTAACTTTTTGGATACCCCCATATAGAAAATCAATATTTTTTGCTAAAAAACATGCTAATATATGTACATAAGAGATACTTTTGTGACTAGTACAAATAGAGCTTTTAAAAATCAAGCCACATCATTTATACCGTTTTGGTGCTATATCGTTTGAACACGGGGGCAGTCTCCGAAACTAGTCATAGGATGGAATTGCGTTCATTACAACTATTGATCAGTAAAGTGAGACGAACAATATATTAAAATTTTATCGATATTAGCCGTGCACTAGAAACTCATTACAGGTTTGCAGACTTTTTGGATATCCCCCGTACAGGAAAATAACAATTTTTGCAAAAAACACGCTAAAACGTAGACGCTTATGAGATTCGTACAAAAAAAACTTTTTTACCGTTTTAGTGCAAAATCTTTTAAATTGCCCTTGTATCTCCGAAACTGGTCATAGGATGGAATTGGGCCCATAACCATTATTGGTCAGTAAGGTGAGACAAACAACATACTAAAATTTTATCGATATTAGCCGTGCACTAGAAACCCATTACAAGTGTGCAGGATCCTTTCTAGAATTTTTCATTTTTAACATAATCTGCCAATTCTTATGTACCAAAGCATACAGTTTTAATAAAATTACATAATTGCATCCAATGTGAGATTGGTTGCCAGAAGTGAAAACTTAAATAGATATTTGAGAAATAAGGATAATACACATTATATAAAAAATATTTTTTATAAAATTAAAATTACTGTATTTCATTAATAACTTTTTACTTAAGAAAAAGTCATGACAGCTTTTATTTACATATAATTTTTTTATGGATTGCTGGTCCTGTATACTATGTGTATCTTTTAAAAATATTTTTTTTACTAAAACTTACCTACGCGTCGTTTAATTTTGTTGTTGTTCCACCAATTTAGTTAGCGGAAAAATATTAACATTTTGCCTAATTAACCGACCTTGTAGTTTTCATAATAACAAAGTTCAAATTATTAAATAATTTTAAAGTCTCTAACTATCAGCTACATAGGTGATTAATAGTTAAACTCTATTGTATATTTTCTAATTTTATAAGTGCTGGGAATAACGTTTTACGTATTTAAAAAAAATTACATTGACAAAAGAAACACCATGTATTTTCTTAAAATTACAAAGCTAAGTAAAACAATCTACACCATGTAAAAAACGCCTTATTCTAGCTACAACAAGTAGTAAAATTATGGGGGTATCTTAAACTGCATAACCGATATAACGAAAAGTTTGAGACTACTATATTTTACATGATTTTTTCAATATCACCTTGTATCTTTCAGCATATTACAAAGTTACACTAACTTAAATTTTTGTGCCATAGCCTGTAATGGGGAACAAACTGTGTCCAGTTTCGTTGCAAAAGTCTTATTAACGCAGTAGCTACAATAAATAATGTAGAAAAACAGTAAAAATTACAGCAAAGTTGTTGTGGCCCAGTATATACGTTCAGGAAATGGTAATGATGTGGCACTTTTCACAAAAATAGAGTCCGATAAATGCCTTATAAACAAGAATATAGTGATTGCAGTGAGATGCTTATTTGAGATATCTAGAGTTATTAGAAATTTCAGCACTATAATAAAGAATTACGAAAATACTTTATTGTCTAGTTACTTTTTAACACTCTGTATAAAAAAATTTATTTAAAGAAATAAAAGCTGTACTAGTATTGTTGTAAAGTGCTGACTTTGGGTTTTCCATAGTGATTTGTAAAGTCGTCATAAAAAAAACTACTTAATGATCATAAAAATTTTACTTATTTTTAAAAACAGCCTGCATATTTAACAGTTTAAACTAATTTTTATTTTCTTTTCGTCAAATATAAATAAAATCTAAGTATCTTATACTTCGTATATATTTTTTTTAAATATCCTTACGTCTAAGAAATCCACATACTTTTCCATCTTTTTATATTTTTTTAATTTAGAAGTATTAAATAAAACCCACCTGTACTCCGACCCTGTATATGTCACACCCGCCCAGCAATTTTTATTTTAAAGAAATACAATGGCTTATGTCCACATTAAATTTTAACACCTTATCTTGCATAACTAAGCTCCTGGATTTTTTTCTACTCAATACTCACACCATAAATTTCTCAAAGAATATTTAATTATTTTTTATTTTTTGAAAGAAAATAAAGCAATAAAACCTCTTTATCACTTAAAATAAAAGTGTATATGTCCTTAGTAGTAGTAGTAGTGGGGGGGTTGACCCGCAGGTCTGACAAGTAGGCCACAGTAGGCTATTTTTTCCATATGTCCTTATAATCGATGCCAAGTTTCATTGCTCTAGGTTTACATTTGAATTTTATAAAGAATTTTAATGAAATAAAACACCCTGTCTCTTGGCTCTACACTGGGTTCGGGATGAGTACCACTTCGTGAAATAATACTATAGTGTTGTACTATAACCGTGCCAAGTTTCATTACGGTAAGCAAAAATGCAGACAAAAGTGGCTTAGGCTCCGGACTATTGGGTTAAACATTTTTTTCAAGAGCGCATGAAACGCAGGTTTCAGAATAGAATTTTAAAAATGACAAACAATATGAGATGTTGAGCTCTTTATTTTTAAATATATTAGGGGCTGGCCAACGGAATGGTTGTAAAACAGTACCCGAGAATAGCAAGCTTTTCTCAGCCAGTACGACAAGTATGAAAAATCCTAATGTGCACGCACACAAAGAGTAGAAAGTAGAATAGACGAAAACCATTTAAACAAAACGTAATAAAAGCAATTTAAGGCAAACATACTTTTGTCAATCCGTAAACGAAACGTAATTATGTTAAAACAGGTCAAACTGTAAAAAAAGTCGAATCGAAAACTCATCGATTATATAACTCAGCTGCAAAAAACTACCGATGTTACCAAATGTAGTGTTACATCATACTCGCCTAACTTAAGAGCCTGTCAAAACCTAACCGGTCAGCGCCAGTTCCACGAATTTAACCAAGAAATTTTGCTAAATTTGACAACATCGCACCTTCATTTTCGACTTTTCTACGGTTCGATCTTTTTGCATTTCGACAAAACTACGTTTCGATGATTTTGCGTCTTTTCTCCATTGCCTATCGAGCCTTTAATTTTCGACATTTTAACGGATCGACAAAACTACTATTCGTTTAAATTATTTTCGACAATTTTACGGATCGACAACAATAAATCTTCCTTGAGTTGCTTTCTGCTCTTTTATTTCTGTACGGTTTGGCCTTTTTGCGATTTGACTTTTTTACGGTTCAATTATTATTTCGTTTTCGACTGAACGCTGTTTCGATGCTTTTACGTTTTAACTATATATCTTCAATAATTTTACGGATCTACGTTTCTTCTATTATTTTAGTCTATTTTACTTTCGATTGTTTGTTATTTTCGACTTAATTACGGCCCAAAAAATTTTTTTCGACCATTTCACGTTTTGACAAAACTTTTTTCGATGTTTTTATGGATCAGCTCTTACACAAACACAAACTTTTAATGCAACGTGCAGTTGAAACGCAAATAGAAGTTTTCGGGCCGTTTTTATCAAATGGTGAGTTGGAACGAAGCTAAAAAATATCAGCTAAATAATGATCCGAAAAACCAAAATTATAAGGGCTTATTTATAAGAGGCTTATCCTTTATAAAACTTTTTTTTACTTCGAAGCAATTAAGCACATATAAACTAGAGACCCTGTAAGTATGACATATTCCAAAGAATTAGAGACGCGACAAACTTATCAAAATCAAATTAATCATAACAAAAACATTTCAGGTAAAAAAGACAAGTACGCGAAAATGGTATTCCGAAAAAAGAATTGAGATAAAAGTAAGTTTGGAAGTTTGACTTTCGTAGCTCATTCCGAAGTAAAGTTTACATATGTTAAATATGGGCTGAAATGTTTTAAGAAAAGATGGTATACCGCAGAATCGGCGAACTTGGCGGGGCACTGCCCTGCCCCCAGATTTCTTTCAAAATTAATCGTGGTTCTACTATGTTTTACCTCGCTTGTCAAAACGCACTATATAACGATTTTTTGCGTGAAAATGATTCTTTGGACTATTATTAGTCGACTTGGATAAACGGGAAATTAAAAAAAAAGTTTGTAACATGTAAGTTAACATTCCATTGGTGATGAAACTGCGAGCGAACTAAATGTGTTGTTGTTGATTGTAAAAATTATAATTTTCTACCACTTGATGTAACACAAAATTGATATAAAATAAGAGAATATAATATTTTACATTTTGTACTGCTATTTTTATGAAACTACAATAAGTAGAAATTAATCCTATTGGTGTCAATCAAGTTGAGAGGTTGAGACGTGGTAGACGCTTTTTACTCATTGGGCGTCGACCGGTGAGATACCACCATGCCAGAAGTGAGTAGCGCTAAGTGGTATCACCACGTTCCGCTACTGCGCTGGCAGTCCGGTTCCAACAATGAGTAACAGATAGCATGATGGCGCCTCCAGGATCAAAATATTCCGGAGGTAAAATACCCAACCACTCGGATCTCCGGGCGTCGGGTGATCCTGGGGGTCCTTCATGCAAAGATATTAAAAGAAGACCAAAAACTCAACTCAGAATTGATTTTAGCAATATAAGAGGATTAAGTACCAACATGAATTCAGTTCACCAACATCTTGAAGAACAAAGACCTGACATCCTTGTTCTCACCGAAACTAAAATCAGTTCTGCAACACCTATTGTGAACTATCTTTATCCCGGCTATGACCTACACCACCGATTTCGACATAATTTTGGGATTTGTGTATACATTAAAAATGACCTTTCATGTCATCGAGAGGAGAAGCTAGAACCAGCGAACCTCGATATCATATGGCTGAAATTCACCTCAAAGTCATCGACCAAGTTCATTTGCTACCTCTACCGACCGCCAAGTAACACCGAGTATCAAAACTTTTTTGCGACATTATCCGAAAACTGTGATAGTATACAGTCTAACTATCCACATGCGGAAATTGTTTTTTTAGGCGATTTCAACGTCCACAATATACCCTGGCTAAAACACCACAACAAAACAGATAATGAAGGCAGGGAAGCAGAAGCTTTTGCCATAAGTTGTGGTCTAACGCAGCTTGTCGATGAACCTACCCGTATCTCAGAAAGGGGTGAATTTGCAGCGCTTTTAGACTTGTTCCTAACTACAAATCCTGACTTGTACACAATTCAAGTAGATCCCCCACTTGGTTCATCCGATCATAAACTTATAAGAACAAAGTGCGAAATGTTCATACCACCAAGCCAACAATCACTTCCTCGTAAAATGTGGCACTATAAATCGGCAAAATGGAATGACCTTAAACAGTTTTACCTGAATTTTCCATGGCAAGAGGTTTGCTTTAAAACAGCTGATCCCGCTATTTGCTGTAATGAAATAACAAAAGTAATCTTATCTGGAATGGATGCATATATCCCACATACAATAAAACGCAGAGCTAATGCAAAACCTTGGTTCAACAACCAGTGTCAAACGGCTGTACAGAAAAAACACAGAGCATATAACCTTTGGAAACGACAACAAACCGCTCAAAACCACACAGAATTTATAGAAGCCAGAAATAGTTGCAAAATTACTATTGACGCCGCCAAAGAAACATACAATCAAAGAATAAAAAACAGGTTGTCCAAGTAGTTCTAGGTCCTTTTGGTCTCTTGCAAAAGCCGTTGGATCAAACTTCACCAAGTCATCCATACCACCACTTACAGATAAAAATACTCACTTAGCCACAACATCAGAGGAAAAAGCCAATATGCTGGCCAAAATCTTTTCCTCCAACTCAAACCTAACAGTGCCAAATGGAAAAACTCCACCGTTCATTGAAAGGGTTTCCCACAGTATGCCAGAGGTACCCTTTTGTCACAGAGAAATACGAAAATCCCTTAAAAAGCTGGATACAAACAAAGCAATGGGTCCAGATGGCATTCCCGCGATAGTACTCAAAAATTGTGCTAGCGAACTCACCCCAACTTTCGCAAAATTATTCAATTTATCATATAGGCAAGGAGTATATCCATCATCATGGAAGTCTGCCGCAGTACAACCCATTCCAAAGAAAGGAAAAAAGACAGATCCGTTAAACTATAGACCAATTGCTCTACTTCCGGTGATATCAAAAGTAATGGAAAGAGTTGTGAACAATCACCTAACCAAGTACTTGGAAAAATACAAAATTATCAACGACAAGCAATACGGATTTCGAAAATATAGGTCAACTGGCGATTTACTTACATACGTCACTCACTTATGGCAAAAAGCGATTGAGTTGCGAGGTGAAACAAGAACAATTGCCTTAGATATATCTAAAGCATTCGATAAAGTCTGGCATGAAAATCTGCCCAACAAGCTCAAAGCAACGGGATTCTCGCCGAGACTTTGCACTTGGTTTGAAAGTTACCTTAAGGATAGATCCATTTATGTTGCACTGGATGGCCGGAACTCCAACTCTTACCAAATAAATGCTGGTGTGCCACAGGGAGCAATCCTTTCGCCAACACTTTTTCTGATTTACATAAATGACCTCATAGATAAAACAGTAAATCCACTTTATTGCTTTGCAGATGATGGCAATGTAGTCTCCTCAGTCATACCACCCACGCAGTGTCTATCCGCACGTGAATTCCATCATCTTAGACTAACTCAAATATCGCAGATAAATAACGACCTGGAGATAATAGAGGACTGGGGCAACAAAAACCTTGTACAATTCAACGCGCAGAAAACCCAAGCAGCCCTGTTTTCAAAAAAGACCAGCACCGGTGAGCCAAACATCATGCTATCTGGAAGTGCTGTCACATTGCAGAGCCAGTTGAACATCTTGGGAGTCACTGCAGAGACCAACATGTCTTGGCACAGTCACGTGGCAGATATAGCTAAAAGGGCGTCCCAAAAGCTTGGGGTGCTATTTCGTACAAGACATCTGTATACACCAAGCCAACTGCTGACACTCTACAAAGCCCAGATTCGACCAACTATGGAGTACTGCTCACATATATGGAGTGCGGCACCCAAACATACCTTAATGCTTTTGAACACCGTGCAAAAGCGAGCTATCAAGCTGATCAATGACCCCGCACTTACCCGTAGCTTGGATAGTCTCGAACATCGAAGAACTGTGGGCGATCTCTCTCTCTTCTACAGGTATTATCACGGAAAATGCTCTAAAGAGTTGGCACGTATGATCCCCCCGGGAGTAGCACCTACTAGGCGGACACGTCAAACAGACGGAAACCATCAATTTACTGTCAAAATGGAGGCACCAAGAACCTCATTATATCAGAATTCATATCTCTGGAGAACAGCATCGCTGTGGAATAAGCTCCCTGCGACAGTTTTCCCTGCAGGTTACAACCTGAACCGTTTCAAAACCAACACACACCAACATTTCCGCGCACTTGCCGCTTGTCGAGCGTGATAGGGATCTCCTTTCGAGTGCGCATACCCGTAAAAAAAAAAAAAAAAAAAAAAACTGTATATGTTTTCAGTTTTGCTGGTGTCTCGTCGAAGAAAAAATTGGCATTGTTGTGAGTCAAAAAATAGATTTTAAATTTATTCAATTTGGTGTGGAATGTTCTTACCGAATACCACGCGAGGTTAAATTAAATCCGTAAATTTTTTCTCGCTAATGAATATTTTTAGAAAATTATTATATTTAAATATATTTATTAGCTCGAAAAAATTTCCGGAAATAATTTAACCTCTGGTGGTATTACTAGTGAAAACAGTATAAAACGACCTAAACTTGTCATTAAAAACAGAAACGGATTTTAAACATGCAGGCATAAACTAATAATATAATAGACGCTCAGCTTTCATTAGGCCAATAGCATACTCTTTAATTTACGCACTGAGGACCTTTGAGATCAGCCGGTGACGACCGGTGAGGGCGCTGATGTCGCTATTCGTTTGGTAATAGCAGGTAACCACATGAACTCCAATGCTCGCTCTGTCTTTTTTTTCTTATGCAATAATTTACATAGGAAAAAAGAGAGAGGAAGCGTTTTTGCCCCTGTGATTACTCCATAGTGCAGTGTTGCCGATATTTTATTTAATTCAAAATCATTTGGAAAAATCTTTCAGTCACTCCTTTCAGTATACATGCAACCTTCTGTAGGGGTGGACGCGTCTTGCCTAGTGTAGGCATAGATATGTAGGTAAGAAAAAGTTGATATATTTTCTGACTTCCAAGAGTTAAGGCCAGAGGCAAATGTACAGTCCTTACACTTTAAAATTTTTCGGACAACTCAGAATTTTTTTGGGAAAACTCAAGAAATTTTCGGAAATGTCAGGAAAAACTCGGAAAATGTTTGGAAAAACTTGGAAAATTTTCAAAAAACTCGAGAAATGTTAGAAAAAACTCGGGAAATTTTCGGAAAATGTTTAGAAAACCTCGGACAATTTTCAAAAAACTTTAGAAATGTTTGAAAAACCTCGCGAAATGCTCGGAAAAACTGGGAAAATTTTCGGAAATCCTGGAAAACTGGGGAAATGGTCAGAAAAAGACGGAAAATGTTCAAAAAAACTCGAGAAATGTACAGAAAAACATACATTGGAAAAGAACTCTTTAACCTGCTACCATCTGAACTGAACAAAAGGTCAAAAAAATCTTTTAAAAAACAAATAAGCACTTGGTTGCTTCAAAATTATCCAAAATTAAATTAAATAAATAAATAGATACCTAACTAACTAGAAACTGATCTTCAAGAATATTTCATAACTTTTTTTAGTTTTATATATTATTTGTTTTTTTTTTTCATTGTAGTAGTATAACTACTTAAAAATTTTGCATTTAGTTATTTTTACATTTATTTGTCTGAATTTTTTAAACTTTTTATTTAGCCAAATATTAAATTCAAAAATACGTAAAACACTTTTAAGTTAAACGGTTCAACTGAAGTCATCAGCTGTATAAAAAACTAAAAAATTTTAAGTACACTAACGTGACTTTTAACAGACTAAGGTAAAAGCGTGGGGTGTATAAAAATAGTGTTAATAAACGATTGTTTAATCAAATAAGAATGACTTGTCTAAAATATCAAATGCGCTAAAAACCAGGTTTGTAATTCCTCACCTGTCACTTTTCATCCCTGATTTTAATTTTTTATCCCTGATCTATCCCTGTTCATCCCAGGGATAAACAGTGACACTTTTATCTTTTATGTTTTTATCCCTAAACAACGAAAAAGGATTGGGACTGACCCTTGAAAGGAGGCGCAGTTTCATTCTTTTTTGTAATAAGTGGACCCTTTTTGTGGTTTCTAGTTAGTAAGGTCTGGAACGAGTAACCTTATTATTCATATGGTAAGGTTAAAAACGAAATAGTCTATTACATATGAACAAGAGAAGAGAGTGACAAATTTCACACGAGCGTGAATGTTGAGAATGAGGCGCCAGCCGAGTGAAACAACAGGCGAGTGTAAGAAAGTTACTTTCTATCGAGTTGTGTACGCTATCTTTCCTACGAACACTGATGAGCTATACTCATTTTTGTAAAAACGGTTCTTCAATTTTGCACAAATCAAATGAAACTGCTTTTCCGCACATGTGTGGAAAAATACTTTGCAACACGTGCAAAAAGTATTTTTCAAAAAATTTCTGCCCATGGGTGAAACCTAACGTTTTCTGAGGATGAAAATGGTGTGAAACCCATGATTTTCATGTGTGGTCGTAGGAAAAATATATTGCATATGAAATACCTCTTATAAAAATAATTAACAAACAAAAGTTTAATTTGATACCTTTGCGCTTTTTTTCTCTTACATTCTATTTAGTTCTCTTTGCTCAAATAACCGTTCGCCCGCCTTTCTTTTTGTGTGTTCTTTCTGTCTAGAAATTAACAGTGTCGGAGTAGCAAAGGGACTACCGCGGGTGTGCCAAATTCGATGTAGTCGAAATTTATAAAAACTTATGTAAATATGAAGACATACGAGGGGATTATGAAAAGTCTGACTTTATGAAGGTGGCCTACAACTTTTTTATTTACAAATTTTTTTATTTTGGTGTAATTTACCTTATTAAATGCAAACTTTTTAAAATCCCGTCGGTCCTAAAAAACCACGAGGTGAATCAAATAATAGAATCTTTAATAAATATCCAAGGTGTTTTTAGTATAAATTTATTTTATTTATTAAGTAATAATAAATGGATTCATGACGGATAAGATACCTTCCTAGACTAGCCAATTAGCACACAATAAGTAAACTCCACCGTATTATATCAGCCCTAAAAAGTATTTTCTAAATTTATCGGAAATGAAAGTTACGAAGTTGTTGGTTCTACCGTTGTTTGATGGATCTCCATCAAACAACGGTTCTACTTAACATCTTTTAGTGATTTTTTACTGCGTATCCAAATTTTTCAAAAGGCCCGCGCGCCGCTGTTTTGTGTCCCTGCCCGATTTAACCCAAAACTAGTTAAAAATTAGTCTTGAAAAAGTTTTTGGAGTATTATAGGGTGTGTCTGTATAACTAATCAAAAAAAAACTGTAATTTAACCCGGTACTCATATCTGCCGGGTGGACCAAAAAAACCCGGTCAAAATGTTTTTGTTATAACTATACTAACCAATTGATTAGGCTTTCAAGCAGAAAAATTTGATATTATAAATTCTAAGATGGCTGAGAGAATCAATCTTGCCCGTTTCAAAGAGGCTTTTTAATTCTTCCTCATGCAATTAGTTACGAATCATTAAAATCCGTTTAGTGGATCTCGAAACATTAATTTTAAAACGGTTTAGTGGTTCCCGAAATATTATTCCTTAATTCTGTATCCATTCTTCCATTAATACTGAATGGATTCTATAAAATCTCTAGAATCGGTTCAGTGGTTCTTTAAATTAGAATTGTTATAGCAACTGTTATTTCAATTTCTGTCTGCAATAATTTCGTTATAAACTCACTGAATCGATTTCAATGAAAAAAAAAGAATTATGGTGATACCCGATTGCTCTTTGATCAAAACTATTAAAATTGAACAAAAGTCAAATTTGTCCTTCTATGAAGGATCGCTTCTTTGTATGTTGCGAAGATTTATTTTTTTATGATTAATTTGTGCGTGGTGGACCTAGGATCTTTTAAATAAATTCAAAAAAAGGTCGAAAAATTTCTCTCAACATTAGAAAAAACTACCCTTTATGGAGGGTCAAATTCGAATTGGTAAGCCATATTATATTTAGAGATGGCTGAAAATTTAAATACGGATCTTTAATGAACTTGATCTTTGCCATGATGCTTTTTATTTAATTGTCGGTTTACTAGTAATGAATTTATGAGGAAATAAATGCAATTAGAAATGGCAAGGCAATCACATATTCTGTAAAATTTTTCTATACTTCTAAAAAAATTCAAAACATTTTCGGAATATAAAAATAAACGAACCTTTTTAAAAAGTAAAGTTTTTATGTCCGCCATTTTGGATTTTACAATGACGGCAAATTTTGTTTGTGATCTTTTAAAAGCAATCAATCGTTAACCTGTATGTAAAAGAATATAGTTAAAGCAAAAATTAATTTTTAGGGGCCTAAACCGATTTAAACGATTCATATCTCCGAACCATGTTGTGCGTAGCAAAGATAGAGCTTTTCGACAAACAAAAATATATATCTAAAATTTCCGTAACAGAAGAATAAACGAGCCTCTTTCAAGGTCAAGTTTGATTCTGTCTGCCATCTGGGATTTTAAGATGGTGGACAAAAATATACTTTTACACAATTGTCCGATCAATTCCCTGCAAACTACTGCTTGCTTTGGTAAAATCTATAGTTGGAAAGCTATAACGATAAACATTTTGTCCGGTTTTTTGCCCACCCGGTATGACACAATAAATATAAAATATACATAGATGGCATATTTTTTTTCTTTTGCCCTTATTATCGAAGAAATAACAGTTATTTCTTCGATGCCCTTATATCAGGGTGTAATAATAGCAAACTAATAGGCGCTAGAAAAGATCAAACTAAGGATTTTTTTCTTATTATATTTTGCATCAAACCTCTTTGTTTTTTAGAAAAAGGGTGCCAAACTTAACAGCTTTTATTTTATATTTTTTACTCCCTTGTAATAAACAATGAGAAATGCTGGCCATATTACACACACACACACACACACACACACACATTTTATATTTTATTATAACTTCCTGAAAAATTAATTTATTATAACTTCCTGAAAAATTACAACAAAATCGATATTTTTTGAAATTATGCATGACAATAGGGGTAATAATTAAATGGCAAAATTATTTAAAAATAAATAGAAAAACTCAAAATTATTACCAAAAATCTCTTTTTTTCTTTAACAAATTTTAAAAACTCTTTAATATGTAGTGCTACTACAGTAAATATCGGTTATAACGACATTGAACGGACCGCTTAATTTCGGTCGTTAAAACCAAGCTTTGTAATAGAAAAAAAAAGTAAAAAGTACTAAATATTGATTGTTAAAAACTAAAATTATACTTATTTTTAAAATTTACAAAATGTAAAGAAGAAAATCTTCGATTTTGAATCCGCCAATCCAACTTATAAATTGAATTTCATCTGCCCATTCGCGTATGCAAGGAAAGGGGATAATGGGGGTAATTATCCCCTCCCAAGATTCGTAAAAGGTGAGAATTTTTCCACAAAAATGCCCCCAGTTTTTTTTGCCCCCAGCGCAAAAAACTTTCTTTATTATTACTGAAATTATACCTATTTTAGTAGTATTCGTTTAAAATGAGGTCCTTAGCCTGAATTCATGGATCAAAAATGCAAATTGTTTTGCCTGCGGCGCGCAAGTAATCTCTAGTTATGTAAAAAATTTACTTAAACTGCATAAAATTTTGTTTGTGGGACCTTAACACATATTAATAATTGCTATTATTTATTAAGTATGTGTGGCTGGACTGAATTGCCTCTCGCAAGATCAGGCCTCTATCAGCATCGTAGCTAGCCTCAGTTTTCAGGGGGGCCGTGGCGTAGATCTATTTTTTCATAGATATTTTTATAGTAGAGGGGGCAAAGCCCCCCGTGCCTCCTAGCTACAGCAATGTCCTACTCTCTACTAATAAAAAATACAGAAACAATATACCTAATATGTGTATCACATAAAACATGGGCCACAGCCTCGCTTAAACACTAGGCTAGCTTAAGGGCCTAAATAAGGGGGAAGTAGTTAGTAGGGTTAAATATCTCCACCTTGCCCCAAAAAATTAGTTCATTGTGGATATATTATATTACAATGATTTTTTTTTATATTCTGAATTCTTGGGCTAGCTACGTCGATGGAGATTAGATAAAATGTATTTCTTTATGGACTGACCCCTTGATTTATTTGTAGTTTTTTACATTTTTGTATTTATTTGTTTTTGGGTTTAAATATTTTTTATTAATAAAATTAATCATGCAAATTCCATGGAAAAAATTCTAACTATATGGATACAATCTCAAAAACTAAAAGCCAAAAGTGACAGATAAAATTTAATTTGACAGTTGGATTATTTATATTTTTTTAAATAAAAAAGCAATTTACAATCAATTGTTTTTTTTAATAAAAAAGTTATAGACCCCCTCTTAAAATGTAGACTACTTAGCTTATAAAGGGCTATTAAAATGAGGTTTTTACTTTTTTCTATATCCCCTAGAAATACCTAAACCCCCTAAAAAGATCGATATTGATATACATACAGGATGTATTAAAACGCAAAGGAAGCGAAATATATACAGTATGTCCCCCTAAGTTGGAATCATATGAAAAACTTTTTTATTATTAATTTTAGGAAAAAAAGTTATTCTTCAAAAAAAATCCTGCATTATCTAACCTAGAATACAGTCATCAAATATTAAATTTTTTCAGTGGTATACGAGGTTTGTCAAAAAATATGAGTTTTACTCAAGAGTAAAGTACCTTTAAATTTGCAAAATAAATGAATATGCACTTATTACGCGTTTTAATTTCAAAATTATTAGAAAACATCGAAAAACTAAAACTAATCACAAAATCATTCATTCAAAATAGAAAGAGTAGTAAAAAATAAAATAATCTGAAGTTTTAAACGTAATTTTTAATTCTGATCAACTTTTTTTAGTAACATTTTTCGATATTGTCAAATTTAAAGGTACTTTAATCTAGAGCAAAACTCATATTTTTTGACAAACCTCGTATACCATTAAAAAAATTTGATATTTGATGACTGTATTATAGGGTTGAGATAATGCAGAACTTTTTATGAAAAATAACTTTTTTTTCTAAAATTATTAATAAAAAAGTTTTCCATATGATTCCAACTTAGGAGGACATACTGTATATATACATTTATATATGTATAAGTCGAAAACGTAAACGCCTAAGCATATTAAATAGGCAGTAGCTAGAAAAGGAATAATATTTGATTAAATTACGCGGTATACCAACCAAATTCTAAATACCTTATTCATAATAATCGAGTTCGACCAAACACACCGGGGCTCCCGAGAGGCTCTCTCTCTTTAATGCACCACATTTAAAAGAGCGGAAGAATTTCCAAGCGCCCCGGGTTGTCTACGCGAACTCACTAACTGTCCACCTATTGAAAAATCAATCTGGGGAAAGTAGGAGAATTGTAAAGTAGATAGGTATAATTGTCTTTGGTATGGCAACACCGCCGACTCATTCACGCGAGACAATTAGCAATTAATATTTACACCGTCGCGTATAGCCATCTGGTATGAGATTTCGGTAACAGGGGCCATTTTTGGATCAGGCGTCTTTTATATTAGTTTATGATGCAGGTAAAGTCGGCAAAGCACCACAGTTGATTGATGAATGCATACCTGTAAAGCGCATACCACGGATCACCTCGCATACGCTCTACATAAGGTTTTCACCACGTAAAATAATTTTGGGACAGAAACTTTTCTGAAATGTAACTGATAGTTTCACAGCGCCCATTATTACCTTAGGTAATCTGTGGTTTTAAACTGAATTAAGAATTCACGTGCGTTTTGTTACCAGATTTACGGGGTGATTAAACAAAAGGACTAGCCTTATTGGAAATACTATAAATAGTGTGCGGCCATAGTTTACATATTACTAATGATCCCACCAACACTGCCTGACCTGTTAACAGACCCAAAATTGTTTCAGTCAAAAAGTAAGGTAAGGGTGTCAAAATATTTTTTCAATTCTGAACACTTTAAGCTGGACTAATTAAATTACCTTTGCGCGCACATCGGCCTTCACGTACTTATTATTTTTCTGTCAAAAAAATTACATATTTTATCCCTAGGGGCCGGAAGTTTGCAAAATGTGTTTTTAGATTATACCTTATATCTTCTAAACTATTGCACCTACACAACTATGTCTTACCAAATTGGAAGCTTATACAAATGCCCCCAGGTCTGCTATACAAAAAAAATTGAAGCCGTTAAACAGGCCCCCTAGGGGCAAATTTTTTTGTAATTTACAAAAGGAAAAGCTTAATTGACTTATACTCTGCCCTATGTAAGCAAATTTGCAAAATATCTTCATTATTTTTAACTCTACGAAAAAATATATATTTACAATTGAAGAAAGACCTATCAGAAAAATAAATAGTAGTAAACGTAGTAGAACCACGCTATTAAAGATCTTTGACAAATATGTTTTATAAGATATATTTTACAAAATTTTTGACAGTCTTCTAGCCCATGTTTTTAAAAAACATGTATTTTCTTTTATAAAATAATTTAAACTAGAACACTAATAAAATTGTTATTAAAAAAATCCGAAGTGTAATAACAAGCCCTAAACAAAACTATGAGCAAGTAATTATGTGTGTGTTCAATAGAAACTTACGTGTTTGCATCCAGAGGGCAAAGTCCTGTTGTTCCATGTGCTGGACGGGTGTTGCGAGTGAAAAGGCCTTATGCTAGGAGTGACCATACTGTAAGATACCTACACCACTGTGGTCTAGATATAAGAGAGATTTACACTGCATTGTATACCCAAGCAATAACAATAAAAGGTAAGAAAATGGGTATTCCGTATTTCAGGTAGTCAAACTGGTATTTAAAACCCATTTTTAAAAAACTTCTTTCATATAAATTAATTACTAGTATTTTTATATAACATATTTATCAAAATAATTAACTTGGTATGTTCTAAGGTAAATGAAGTAAGTAAGGTAAAGTAAATAATTTATTTCAGAATGTGTGCCTCAGCTATTGTTAACAAAAAACTTGTTAGCATAGTAATTTAATAATCAGGGTATTAACATGATATCAAAGTCAAATCATTTGATACTTAGAAAGTTTAAAATAAATGTGCCTTTCGATACGTCAAAAGAAGTAGTGGCAGCATCATTACCTTATAATACTTTATCACATTTGAACCGAATAAAAAAAAATCTGGTTGGTATCTCATGACGTATATCGGCTAAACACATAACCAATCTTCAAAGGAGGTGTGTGAGGTCTTTGATCCAAAGATGATTTGACAGCATAGTATTTTTATATAAAAGAGGTTCATATGGCATGTTTATCATAATAAATACCATGGTACGTTCTAATGTAAATGTAGTCTAATTAAATAATTGCTTTCAGGCGGTGTGCCTCATATCTAGTCAAGTAAAATTTAGACAGCATACTCATTTAACAATAAGGACATTTTTGTGACACCTATGGGGGCAATTCTTTACATTTCAAAAAATCTGGCGAAATTTGACAAAATGTGACATAATCTGGCGCTTAAGATTTCTCGTTTAAAAGGCAATTTTTAACCTTAAAAACTTACCTAAAAGGCAATTTCCCACTTTTTGATAGATGTAGCGTCACGATATAATATTTGTTTTTAATTAAAAACCCGTAATTTGTTGAAAATTTTTAATTTAAAAATTGTAAATAAATTCAAAGCAGAAGACCATTAACCACACAAACTGAAATGTCAGATTTCGTCACATTTCGTCACATTTCTTTCAAATTTATGAGTCCTATTCGTTTTCTTTATGAGGTCAGCTAAGTTTACTTTCTTTCTTTGTTTTTCACGGTAAAATTAACAAAGACGGACTAACTGCATGTCGAGGAAGGGTCGCTACAAAATTAGCTCTACGCTGTTGCCACCGTTATATTTAAACGGATTTTTAAGGGAATGTCAAATTATTTCTTTAAAATCTGCCAGAAAAATCTGACTAAGTGAGGATCCTGGTCAAATTATTGAAGTGCTGATTATTTTTTACTTTTGTTATCAAAGCTAGGCACGTATATAGTTTTTTATTCTGGGGGGTCCTCCCATATAGAAACTGCTGTTCTTCAGTGACGGCCCATGACACAGCCTTCGTAAACCAGAGAGAAAATAATAAATTGTCTCTGTCGTAAACTAACACGAAGGCTGCCCCATAAGGTTTTGGATAGTGTAATTAGAAATACTAGGGTCACTGCATCCTGGAAGCCTAGCGTCTCCCAGGGGTAGCGACACGAGTGTCAAAACCGTACTCAAAATTCCATAGACGTTCGTGAAAAATGCTCATTTTTATACAGTCTGAAAAAAGAAAAATGTTTTAATAGAACTTAAAAAGAACTCGTTTTTATACAGCTTAAGAAATAAAAAATATGTTCCTTGAGTTTTTGGGTTATGAATATTTATTGTAGGTATTATTGTTAAAAATCATTTTCTTTTAAATATTATTTCTGTTTTTGTATAAAAATAATACGTAATAAATAAACAAACAGGACAGAAATACATTTCTATGTTAAAAGTTTCTTAATAGTATATAATATATCAAGGGATAAAATGAAACTTTTATCACGATGTTTATACGCTATTTTTCGCACTGTTTAATTTATTTTCCAAGGTTTTTTCCCATTTTTTTTTGGGTGTTTTTGGTATTGTGTTTTTTTTTAGTACCTTTTTATTCCGAATTTTACATTTTATCAAAAGACAAAAAATGCCCAAATACAGTTCGAGTTTTCGTAAGGTTCGGCTTAATTATTTATATTTTTATAGTACATTTCATATAAATATCGTAATATTATTGTTCGAAAGCATAAACTTCGAAAATCATTTTCTTCAAACCAAAAATTGTTCTAAAACATATTCTTCGAACAAAAGATTGTTCGAAAACGTTTTCTTCAAACAGAAATTTTTCGAAATCATTTTCTTCGGACAAAAATGTGTTCGAAAACATTTTCTTTGAACGGAAATTTGTTCGAAAATATTTTTTTAAAATGAAAATTTGTTCAAAAACATTTTTTCGAAAACAAATTTTTCGAAAAAAAAATTTGACCTGGCTTGCCAAACTTAACACAACTCATATAGTTCGACTAATGGGGTTTTTTTCTAACAATTTTTGGAAACAAAAACTTCCCTGACTTCTTTCCCGGGATCCTAGAGGGTGTGAAACCAAACCGAACCAACCGAGACCTATTGTCGAAAAATGATTTCCCTAAATTAGCTTTCCGGTCCTCATTTTGGAAGGTTGAAATCGGTGTTACTCTAACCTTTCTTAATTGAGCACATCAGGAGGTATCTAGACCGGTTCGGATACGTTTGCGATCAATTGACAAAGTTTAGGAAAATACCAATTTCGACCTTCCAAAAGGAGGAAAGTAGACAAATTTTCAGAATGTTTACGATCCCGGGAAAGAAATCAGGGTTTTTTTGAAAAAATATGTTAAAAAGACCTTGCCGTAGTCAAACTATATGAATTGTGTTAGGTTTGGAAATCCAGGTCTAGAGCGTCTTTTATCGAAAAACTTGCTTTCGAAGAAAATGATTTCTATTCGAAGAAAATGTTTTTGAACAACTATTACTTACGAACAAATTTCCGTTCAAAGAAATGGTGTTCGAATAAATTTCCGTTTAAAAAAAAAGTTTTCGAACAAATTTTCATTAGAAGAAATTGTTTTCATAAAAATTTCCGTTCGAAGAAAATGTTTTCGAACAAAGTTCTGCGACCCGTCGTGTTGCTACCTTGAGTTTTTATTGGATGTTGATTTTTTGAAAACTTTTCTATGAGTGTGTGTGTGTACCTGTGTGTCTCTTAATTCTACTTTGTTTTGCAATCATTACAGTGTAGCTACTTTCGATCTTTGTTTGAACCTTTTGTTTTTCAATCTTTTGTATTTTCGACCTTTTGTACTTTCGAACTTTTGTATTTTCGACTTTTTGTATTTTCGACCTTTTCTTCGTCGCCCGCTTTTTTTTGAACAATAATAAAAATAATAGTAGGTATATTATAAACCTGGGGCGTGCAGTGTTTACTTTTAATACCACGGCGGGAATTTTCATGCTCGACCGGAAGAAGGGCTATAATTTGCTAAGTGACTAAAAGGGACTTTAATGCCAAGGTTTATTTTTATATACTAAAAATAATAATAATCATAAACTAAATAAATAGGTATTAAACCACTTACCGTACTGTAGTTTTAGCATGTCAAGTATATAAAAAAACAGTGGGCAGTGATAGTTGTCATGGCATTACATTAAACAAAAGTCAGTCAGATGCTAACAAACAAAGGTCACTCATCGTCAAGCAAGGTAAAGCTTGCTTGACGATGAGTGACCTTATAACAAACAATGTGGAAAAAATATTATTTATGTCATAACAAACTAATTAAGTTTACCCGAGAAAAAGTTCGAATTACATTTCTCGAAGATGGAAAATAAAGCATATTCTTACTTTGAGATGGGCATGGAAATGATGCAATAAACAGAATTTCGAAAATTTCACAGTTTCCTGGTTTACAGCCTGGAGAAGTCTAGAAAGTTAAATGCTTCGTTTATATGGAAGCAATATTCTATGCCTAAGGACACAATAACGATCAAAACGAACCAAGCCATCGGCAAAGTAAAGTAAGCTTACGGCAAGCTGGAACAAAATAATCGGTATCGTGTATATATTCCTTTTTGTTTTTTGTATTATGATAAAATAAAATAATCCAAAAACCTATATTTTGCCTTTATGGTTTTAAAGAAATTACTTTCAATCACTGGGGACAAGAAATACTACCTTAGCCCATGAAAAAAGGGATTAAACGTACACCTTTATTCCGTAGAGAGCATAAAACATTTATTAAATAATACAAAACCCAACATAATAGTTTTCTATATTTTAGAATATATATAAAACATGCAAACTATATTTTTGGTTTCCTTCGCTGTGTGGGTCCTAACACAGGGTCCTAATAAATTTGAAATCATAAAAAACTTAGTTTTTTTAGGTTTGTTTATTTGGACAGTAAAATTTATATACCGGATGTGACGGACAGTTCTTTACGTAACATTTGTAAACCATTTAATTATTTTAAACATAAAAAAAGCTACGCTCCTGACAGTGTCAGATTTGCGTTTTTTGTAAATGAGGTTATGTTTGGTGTCGCTACCCCTGGGAGACATGAGCGGCTAGTTCACAACTTGCATTCCGTTTGCTATTGGTCGAAATAGTCAGCTGACTTTTTGATATTGAACGTTGCCGTTTAAGATTATTATTATATTATATTAAGAGATGGTGCCACCAGTCAAGCATTTAACAAACTTTATGTTTACAGCTTTCGGCGTAAAATATGAATATATACTAGTTGTAAGTGACTAAAAAGTGTAGTGGTTTGTGCAGTACATACCTATTGAATTTAACTAAATCTATGCCAATGAGTTTTTTTTATTGTTTTTAAAAACATATTATATTTTTTTTAATTAGCTTCCCTATCCTGTTTTCCTGTCGAAATCGGTGTTAACCTAACCCTGATAAATTATTCGACAACGTATCCTAACCTGTCCAGACACGCCCCGGTTAGGATACGTTTCCCATCAATTGACCACGGTTAGGTTTTGTTTCAGTTTGGTTTAACACCGATTTCAACCTCCCGAAACGAGGACAGGAGAGTTTTAATTTTAAAAATCCCGCCTGACTATGGCAACCAATAGCAAATGGAATGCAAGTTGTGAACTATCCGCTCGTTGGGAGAGGCCACGCTTTCAGGATGCAGTGACCCTAAGAATAGTTGCTTTAGTCGCCACCTGACGAAAATAAGTCGAAGGCGGAATTTTTCAGGGGTGCCACGACCACGTGGTCACGTTGTGCAAGGAAAACTTAAGTTTGCGACACGCTCCCTAGAGGGAGCCGCACATATAGGCAGACAACTGCGTACAGCCGACCTGAAAATAGATTTCAAAATATGAATAAAATGAACTGGACCCAAGAAACAAACCTTTAAAACATAAATTTCAAACTTTCTATAAATTCGTATAATTAAAAATAATGTTTGTATAATTATGTAAAATTTCTTGTGTGCCTAGTATTATAGATTTGTTAAAAAATTCTAATTTTCTACTTAGCAATAAAAAGTTGAAAATAGCCCTAAAAAACTACTATTTACGGATTAGATCAAATTTTGGTCCAGGAGGTGAGTTACAGGGTGATATCGAAAATAGTAGTAAATCTTAATTAAAATCACATTTTTAAAAAAACAACTCTGTCAGGAGTTTTAGTTAGCAAATAAGAGTAAGAAATACATTAAAAAATGTATCATGAACTTATTGTATTATTTTTAGATCCAGGACGTGAGAGACCTACAGGGTGATATCGAAATTAGAAGTGTAATTTTCTAAAAAACAAATTTTTAAAAAACAATGTTGTCAAGAGCTTTCGTTAGCAAAAAATTATTTGAAACACGTTACACAATCATACCATTATCAGATTTTATCACCTTCAGGTCCAGGAATCGAGCTACATGGTGATATAGAAATTATTAGTGTGTGTAAATTTTCTAAAAATCACATTTTTAAAAAGCAAGGTTGTCCGGAGCTTTTGTTAGCAAAGTATAGTTAGGAATACGTTAAACAATCATACCATTAACTGACTGTATCACCGTTAGGTCCAGGAAGTGAGGTACAGGGTGATATCGAAATTAGTAATAAAATTTCGTAAAAATCACGTTTTTAAAAAACAACGTTGTCAGGAGCGTTTGTTAGCAAAAAATAGTTAGGAACACGTTAAGCAATCATACCACTTACTAAATTTCATTTACTTCCAGTAGGTAAGCTGCAGGGTGATATCTAAATAGCGGCTCTGGAACGAAATAGCGATGTACAAAATAGCGACGTTCAAAATAGCGAGTAACGAAATAGCGACTATCAAAATAGCGATGTAACGAAACAGCGACTATCAAAATAGCGATGTATCAAAATAGCGTTTGTAACAAAACAGCGACATATCAAAATAGCGATGTAACAAAATAGCGATGTAACAAAATAGCGATGTATCAAAATAGCGACAATCAAAATAGCGACAATCAAAATAGCGATGTATCAAAATAGCGTTTGTAACAAAACAGCGATGTATCAAAATAGCGACAATCAAAATAGCGACAATCAAAATAGCGACAATCAAAATAGCGACAATCAAAATAGCGATGTATCAAAATAGCGATGTATCAAAATAGCGATATTAAAAATGCAAATTTGGACGAGACTTTATCTAATTTCTAATCAATTCAAAAAAAAACAATAAAAAAATCAATTCTTTAACATAACGTAACCCAACCCAGCATACATAACCCAACCCCACTCATTGGGCTTAAGCGATGCCTAAAAAAGGGCTCTGCTACAGAATAGCGCCTTACAAAATAGCGCTGCTTCAAAATGGCGCTGCCACAAAATAGCGCTGCTACAAAATAGCGCTGCTACAAAATAGCGTGCATCAAAATAGCGCTGCTACAAAATAGCGCGCATCAAAATAGCGCTGCTACAAAATAGCGCTGCTACAAAATCGCGTGCATCAAAATGGCGCTGCCTCAAAATAGCGCTGCTATAAAATAGCGCTGCTACAAAGTAGTGCGCATCAAAATAGCGCGTTTCAAAATAGCGCTGCTTCAAAATAGCGTCTTATAACTTACCACTCCCGGTAACCTCATTCTAACAAATATTAAAAAAAAAAACTTCCCTGACTTTTTCCCGGGATCCTAGAGGGTGTGAAACCAAACCGAACCGGCATCCTAGAGGTTGTGAAACCAAACCGAACTAAACCGATACTTCGATTCGGTTCAGTTCGGTTCGGTTCAGTTTTGTTTCACACCCGCTAGGATCCCGCGAAAGAAGTCAGGGAAGTTTTTTTTTTTGAAAACATATGTTAGAAAGAGATTCCTTAGTCAAACAGTTGCTGTTTTTAATGATGCTTTTTGAGCGCGTTTTTGATGCGCGCTATTCTCCCGGTAACCTCATTCTAACATATATTTTCAAAAAAAAAACTTCCCTCATTTTTTCCCGGGATCCTAGAGGGTGTGAAACCAAACCGAACTAAACCGATACTTCGATTCGGTTCAGTTCGTTTCGGTTCAGTTTTGTTTCACACCCGCTAGGATCCCGCGAAAGAAGACCGGGAAGTTTTTTTTTGAAAAAATATGTTAGAAAGAGATTCCTTAGTCAAACAGTTGCTGTATTTAATAATGCTCTTTGAGCGCGTTTTTGATGCGTGCTATTTTGTAGCAGCGCTATTTTGATGACATTTTTATTAAAAACAATTTTAACGAAAACACCTTTATTGAATTAAATTTTTATCACAAATCCTATCCTTGTTCCCTAGTCCACCTCGGCTGAACAGGACTTTTTTATTTTATTATTTTATTTTTATGGTTTTTAGGTTTTGTTGGCAGTCTTACAAAATAGCGCAGGTCAAAATCGCGCAGACCAAAATAGCTTAAGCCAAAAAGCGTAGGTCAAAATAGCGCTTCACTTCTTTCCCGGAATCCTAGAGGGTGTGCATCCGAGCCGAACCGAACCAAAACGAATCAAAGTAAGCCGAACCAGCATATTTTTGCAAAAAAAAAACTTTCCGGACTTTTTTCACGGGATCCTAGAAGGCGTGAATCCGAACCGAATCAAATTGAACCGAACCAGCATATTTTTTCAAAAAAAAAAACCTCCCTGACTTTTTTCACGGGATCCTAGAGGGTGTGAATCCGAACCGAACCAAACCAAATTTGGTTCGGTTCGGTTCGGTTTGGATTCACACCTTCACACCCCCTAGGATCCCGTGAAAAAAGTCAGGAAAGTTTTTTTTTGAAAAATATGCTGGTTCGGTTCGGTTCGAATTTACACCCTCTAGGTTGATGTGAAAAAAGTCAGGGAAGTTTTTTTTTTTTGAAAAAATATGCTTGTTCGGTTCTATTTGATTCGGTTCGGTTCGGATTCACACCCTCTAGAATCCCGTGAAAAAAGTCAGGAAAGTTTTTTTTTTGCAAAAATATGCTGGTTCAGTTTACTTTGATTCGTTTTGGTTCGGTTCGGTTCATATTCACACCCTTCAGGATCCCGGGAAAAATAGCATTTGTCCAATGATATTTGGTGTTTTTGATTTTTTGGGTTTCGATATTTATTTTGCCGACCTGTTCTATTTTGCACTTTACTATTTTAGTAATACGCTATTTTGACCTGCGTTAATTTGGCCATGTGCTATTTTGGCCATGCGTTATTTAGAACTGCGCTAATATGACCTGCGCTATTATGACCTGCGCTATTATGGAGTGCGCGACTTAATCCATGCTATTTTGATACATCGCTATTTTGATAGTCGCTATTTTAATATATATCGCCGTATACATCGATGTTTCAGTCCCCTTAGAGATCGTCCACTACTACTTTGTTCAAAAATCAATTTATTGAGTCTTTGACCAAAAATTTTCTTTCATAGTCGCTATTTAGTTACTTCGCTATTTTGATAGTCGCTATTTTGTTACATCGCTATTTTGTTACATCGCTATTTTGATAGTCGCTATTTTGTTACATCGCTATTTTGTTACATCGCTATTTTGATAGTCGCTATTTTGTTACATCGCTATTTTGTTACATCGCTATTTTGTTACAATCGCTATTTTGTTACATCGCTATTTTGTTACATCGCTATTTTGATAGTCGCTCTTTCATTACATCGCTATTTTGATTGTCGCTATTTCGATACCGCTATTTTAATACTCGCTATTTTGTAGATCGCTATTTCGTTCCAGAGCCCTAAATGGCTGTAAAGATTTTGAAAAATCACATTTTTAAAAAACAAGGGAGGTGAGCTACAGGGTGAAATGAATAAATAAATCCAAAAATATTTACATATATTTACGTGAAAAACTTTTACTATTTATTTGACAAATTTACAAGTTAATATGATAAAATTTTGACATTAAAACTTATTAGTTAATATAACCAAATCAACCTAAGCCCCTAACTAACCTTGGTCAAAATAAAAGTTTACAAATACACATGAGAAATCCAAAAATCCCTACATTTATTTACGTAACAACATCTTGGTTCGTTGTTCTTTTACAAATTCACAAGTTAGTTTGAAAAAATCATGGCTTTATAATACATATCAAGTATAACCAAACCGAACCAAACCCATATAAATAAGGTAAGTCAATATAAAAATGTACAATAATTATTTACAGAAAAACCTGCCTGCCTTCGTTGTTAATTCACAAATTTACATGCTTATTTGACAAAAATTTTTCATCCAAAATATACAATTAATAGAATCAAACCGAACCAGTTGGTCAATATAAAAATTAACAAATACAAATAGTAAATCAAAAATTTTTTACAAATATTTTACATTTGTTTGGTTTGTTAATTAACAAATTTACAAGATATTTTAGAATCTTGGCCCTAAAATATATATTTAATGTAACAAAACGAAAGCCTTCACTAGGCTTGCCTAATGCAAATATTTACAAACATACACGATAAATATAAAAATCTGCACATTTATTTACAGGAAGAAACTGTCTTCGTTGTTATTTCACAAATTTGCATGTTTTTTAGGCAACAATTTGACACCCAAGTTATCTATTTAACATAACCAAACCGAGCCAAATCAAATCCTTATAATTATTAAGCTTGCTCAATATAAAAATGTACAAATACACATAATAAATATTACATTTATTTACATTGACAAACAACAACCTGCACACAAATATTTTTGTCCCGTACGTCGTTCTTAGTTTTATTTAATTACTTGTATATAGACTTCTTCCAAAGTGAAGCGACTCAACATTTTGCATTTCTTTCAAAAAATCTGTTAATACATGTACCGCTACATAGCTATTTGGTTGTCTGATAAAGGGATATATTTATTTACTTCTTTAGCTATTTTTACTGAAAACTCCAAATCAACAAAAGCAGTAGTTTCATCCCACTTAAGGTCTTTTATCTTTAACTTTTAAATATCTTTTAGATAAATATTTTTTTGTATCGCTTAGGCTTTTAATTGTTTGTACAATAGTTATTTACCTAACAAGTGCGGAAAGAGGTACTTTTCCGCACGTGACGGCAGTTGCACAAACGACGCGGAGCGGAGTTCGGGCAAGCCGTCAAGGATGGAAAAGATAGTTTCCGCAAGAATTAGGTACAATGTTTTTCCTACAAGTGTTTTTGTCCATCTTCTTTATCAAAAAACATGTTTTAATTCGCAAAGATTTTATAATAATGCTAGAAAATGATACGTAAGATAGAATTGTTACATAAATCATTTAATGAGTCCTAAATATCTTCATTTTTAACAAAACAAAAATCGTGCGAAAAAAGATATTTTTCAGCACTAGTGCGGAAAAGTTACTTTTCCGTAGGTTTTTTTAACTTTTATTTTTACTTGATTTTTTTTATGCACGGAAAAATAATAAAACAGGATTTTTTTATTATGATATATTAAAAAGAAACTTTATGTAAAGAACATTTAATTAACAATAACGAAAAAGTTAACGATGGTAGATATTGAAATTGAAAGTGCACTTTCTGTTTGTTGCATGCTTCAATATACATCAGATGCCGCAACATCTTGAATAACGTCGTTTCTTATTTGAATTTGATTGGTTGGTGTTTGGCCCACTACAGAAATGCCTTTGAAATCAGTTTGCTGCTTAGAATTACTACTGTAGTGAATGGAGGAAGGTATATTGGTCTGTACAGGCTGTAACACATTACAGGATTCTTCATTCGGTGCTTCTGGTAGCATCGGTTCAGCAGCACTTCTTGAAAATGAAACTTGTGTGTAGGAGGACGGGTTTTCATTTGAAAACGATTGTAGACGGGAAGGTTCTTGCAATTTGGACGTGCGGAAAAAAAATCGTGAGGAAAGTAAAAATGATGCGATAAAGTAAAATTGTGCGGAAAAGTAATTAACGTAATATTCTTTTAATAGATCGCTCAAGAAACCCTAACTTATATGTTCTTGGTTTGTAAACAGTAAGGTGAGGCCAAAAGTTATTTTTAAAAATATGATTTATAAAAAAATTTACTACTAGTATCTTACCTACTGAACCTAAATGTAACGCAGTTAGTGAATAGTATGGTTTGTTTACAATTCCTAACTATTTTTTGCTCACCAAGACTCCTGATAAAGTTGATTTTTGAAATTGTGATTTTTACAGAAGTGTTTTACTAATTTTGATATCACCCTGTACCTTACTCCAAGGACCTAAAGGTAATACAGTCAGTTAATGTCATGATTTTTTAACGTGTTCCCAAGCATTTTTTGATAACGAAAGCTCTTGACAACATTGTTTTCTAAAAATGTGATTTTTAGAAAAATACACTAATAATTTCGATATCACCCAGTAGCTCACTTGCTGGCTCTAAAGGTAATACAATAAGTTAGTGATATGATTTTTTAAGGTATTTCTAACTCTTGTTTGCTAAGTAAAACTCCTGACAAAGTTGTTTTTAAGAATGTAAATTGTACAACTATTTTTGATATCACCCTGTAACTCACCCCCTAAACCTAAATTTGAAATAATCCGTTAATACATAGTTTAACTTTTTGGGCTATTTTCAACTTTTTATTGTTAAGTAGAGAACTAGAATTTCTAAACAAATCCATAATAAATTTTAAGGTCACCCTGTAGCAGACCTGAACTTAACCTTTATAACCTGGGTTTGGCAGACTTTTTTTCTTTCTCTTCTCATACCTGATTAGAAATATTAGACAACCATTATTTTTAATTATATGATAATAATAATACAACAAGTTTGATATTTATATATTCAAAGGTTATTTTTTGGGCCACGGGTTGCAATAAATCCGGGTATTATTTTTTTTCATATCATAACTTATCAAGCCTAATAGTTTTCTTTCCTAAGATTCATTTGATTTCGTTAAAATAATATTACGTTTGATTTTGTGGTCGGCTGTACTTAGCCATTCGGTTTGGTCGCAGCCTTCGTAGTTACGAAGGCTGTAGTTTGGTTCGCTTTGCATGTTATTTGAATCCAACTTTAACGAAGTCAGAAAAACGTCTCATGGTTTTGTTATTGTTTTTTTTTCCGGAAAAATACAATTTTTTAAGAACCTGTGCATCATCAACAATCCCGGAAAAATATTGAATTATCAGCAATCGGGATTAAAGGTAGGTTTTAGATTATATTTTTCCTCATTTTTCGGTTTTAGACGCTGTACAATAAACTGAAATTTACGATGTTGCCATGATTTAGGGCTAAAATTTGAGGCGTCAAATTTTTTCAGATTGTTTCAAATTATTTCAAATTTTAAAGAATTGCCCCCCTATGTAACAAAATTTAATTTGTTAGTTTAAGATATAGGTATGTTGTTCATATGTAATTGCTTTAAGAAGGCGTGACTTTGCTCTTTTCAGTTTTGGCTGAAGATAGTTAACTATTATATTAGTAATAGCTTCATCTGACACTAATTAGATAAAAGCTGTTTTGGTATTTAGTAAGGTAGTTTATCTAAAACAAAGTACAGTGTGAGGCAGGTGTTACCTGACTGGGGATAAGGCAACTTGAGGCAGCATGAAGGATTTATAAAGGAGAGGTATAAATGACACATGTACTGTAAAAATTATTTTGTTTTTTGTTTATGTAAGTTTACTTTTACCTGTCTATTACATTAAGAGCGTGTGCCTGTCCTCCAGCTGGAGTGAAGTGCGGCAGCTTCATCATATTTTTATAAATATGTTTATATGACATAATTGCAATAGAGTCTAAACTGATACTATAAGATGTTAACGCACCTGTAAATCTTTTCATACAATTCGCTTAATTAGCGACTTCAGGCCACGTCTCGTTATTAACTAAAGTAGGCACATATATTTGAAGGATAATATGACACTATTTGACGGTGAATTATTTTGGTATGGATAACGTGGAGTTCTGTGTCACCGGCTCTTGGTATATTATAAATTACACAAACTATTGAATACTAACGGATTAAATTTGACTAAAGTTAAAGTGGCAAATAAAAAATGGCCGCCGTCTTGTCCTTTTTAACCATTAACAGTTCGTTATTTGCTTTAGGAATGTCAATATCCGGATCGGTAACACAGGACAATTTCTGTAGTATCGAAAAATAGCGTTACCGAACGGGACTAATCGTGTTACCGATGGGACTATTTCTCTACATTTTAGATTTTAAATAAATATTTGAAGTATATTTTTTTGTTCTTTTTTATTGTAAATTCATTGCTTAATAAAAAAAATTAAAAATCTTTAGAAAATATGTAACCAAAGAAAATGCAGAATTTTAGAAAATGGGGTGTCTCACACCCCACGTATGTACTCGTGTAACAAATTTTGTCCTATGTAACGCCTGGTTAATTATAAATTATCCTTAGTTTACCCTAGAGTCCCTGTATGTTGACATATTTGGATATATTATATAATATATCCAAATATGTCAACATACAGGTACTCTAGTTTACCCAAATGAATAGGATAGTGTCTCGTAGAGGCCCTGTATGTTGATATATTTGGATATCCAAATATGTTAACATACAGGGACTCTAGTGTCTGGTTTATCCTAGTCTACCTAAATAATTTGACAGTTTAAATGTAAGAACTGTCAATTTATTTAGCGACATTATATTTACCCTCCCCAAAATCAAAAATCTTATGGTTTGAAAACATTGACCACGGTGACAGGCCCGGACTGGCTCCTTTGTGGGCCCTCGGCCAAGAGAATGAAGTGAACCCCCTACCAACAGCCCAAATGGAAAATTTAAAAAAATTAAATGTCTGAAAACCACCTTTTTTTTATTTTGCAAAACCAACCAGACCAAATCTTTACCAAAAACCTAACTTTTCTTTTGTACTTTACTCATTCATAAGATTACAATAAATTTTTATTTATTCAATGCGACTCATAGGCGGTTGTGGATCAAAAATCTAGAGGGTAATGAATAGCGCTCGGACAAACTATACAATAAACAATTTTAACTTGATGATTCATATGTGAGTGGGCCTTGCAGCCCTTCTACTGCGACCACTAGTGGGTCTATTGTGGCTCTATCTTACTTAAAATAAGAATATTCCATGTAAAATACTCTGCCAATTTATGAGCACTTAAGCTCACACTATTTAATTTGAATTTATAGTGTACGTGTGAGCTAATATAACTAAAAACTGAAATATATTTTATTCAACTCTAGATTCAATTACCTGTCGTTTGATACTACACAAGCCACGTTATTACTTAAACTCAAATTTGTGAAATCTACCCCCACTTAAAAAAAAAACTAAAATGTATTTTGTTTAACTCCAGACTCAATTACCTTTCGTTTGATATCACACACGCCATATTTTCACATAAATTCTAATTTTTGAAATTTACCCCCACCCTTTTTTTGTTAAATAAACTAAAATGTATTTTGTTTAACTCCAGACTCAATTACCTTTCATTTGATATCAAACACGCCATATTTTTACATAAACTTAATTTTTGAAATCTACCCCCACCCTTTTATTTGGCTTCTGTTTGGTGGATTTTGTTCATTTTTAAATGGGACCATCTCGAGTCAAAACCCAGCTTAGGTACCAAATTTCATTAAAATCGGGCTAGCGGTTTTTGAGTTATGCGCGTTGGTCGTTACAGACAGACATACAGACAGACAGACAGACAGACAGACAGACAGACAGACAGACAGACAGACAGACAGACAGACAGACAGACAGACAGACAGACAGACAGACAACACAACAAAAAAGTTTCAAAATCATCTGAAACGCAAAGATATATAAAAAATTTTGAAATCCGAGCAACTTTTTTTTTCTCGAAAAAATTAGGATCACTATAGATAGCTCACACTACTATAGTATAGTATGTGTGAGCTAAAAACATTAGGTTAGATAAGTTCATAATTTTTACCTACTCGCGTGCGGTAAAGTAATTACTTTACTGCATGCCAAAAATCTAACATCACTATGGAGACAGCTACAGTCAATCGTAGTAGGTATCCTAAGCTCAGGTTTAATATTAAATATAAAAGGAATTTTTCGAGGTGAAGTAAGTCGAAAACTAAATAAATTAATTTTCGGGCTAATCCTCAGAAAGGGGATGGTAGCCGCTGACATAATTAGGTTTCCGCCTTGTTAGGGTTCATCAGTACGGTTCAACGACAGTGGGTGGACAGGGAATCAAATGAAGATGATGAAAACTGGAAAGGAAAAATGAAATGTGGATACCCACTTTAGAAAACCAACTGCCGGTTTGCAGTGTCAACTAGGGTAGTCTCGGATCTGAGACAAAAATCTAACATCACTACGGAGACAGCTAAAGTCAATCGTAGTAGGTACACGGTAAAAAAATTTGTCTACAATAAAAACACGTTCTATTCTTAAAAAATTGTTTTACCTTAAAACAATTTGTTTTGAATTAAAATATATCTTTTTAGTTCCACGCAGCGTTTAATCTTGAAATGAGACTTTATTTTTCTTCTTTTATTGTTTTGCTTCAGTATACTCCGTTTTGTAACAAAGCAAATTGTCTTTATATAAGTAATATTTTGCATCCAGAGAAAACTGTGCCTTAGATTAATTCAGTTCCAATTTAAAATAAAACAATTTCTGTTTAACATTTAAATAAAACGCAAGACATTTTTTGTACAATATCAAGAAAATATTCTCTTGGTGAATAGGAAAGCACAAATTATTTTACTTCAAAGTAATTTGCTTTGATTTAAGACAATTTTTTTTACCGTTTAGGTATCCTAAGCCCAGGTTTAATATTAAGTATAAAAGGAATATTTCGAAGTGAAGCCAGACTAAATAAATTAATTCTCGGGCTAATCCGCAGAAAGCGGTCATGGTAGCCGCAGACATAATTATGTTTCCGCCTTGTTAGGGTTCATCAGTACGGTTCAACCACAGTGAGTGGACACGGAATGAAATGAAGATGATGAAAACTGAAAAGGAAAAATGAAATATGGATACCCACTTTAGAAAACCAACTGTTGGTTTGCTGTATCAGCTAAATAAATTAATTTATGGGCAAATCCTCAGAAAGTACGGTTCAACCACAGTGGGTGGACAGGGAATGAAATGAAAATGATGAAAACTGAAAAATGAAATGTGGATGCCCACTCCCATTTTTATAAATTTTGAAAATATTCATTACTATAAATAAATTTTGTTTAGGATACCTTATAGTTTAGCGTCCTTATTATTACTAGGAGGATTACATTCGTATTTACACACTCGCTAAATTAGTATTATTGGTTGTTCTAAGGTAAAGATTGAAGTAATAAAAATGACGAATTTTTCTTCACCATGTAAAATTACAATACTTTGATCACGTTTTTCGAAATTTACTAGAAATTTTGGGGGTCAAAAGGAAAAATTAAATGTGGATACCCACTTTAGAAAATCAACTGTTGGTTTGCTGTATCAGCTAGGGTAGTCTCGGGTCTGAGGCAAAAATTTAACATCTAAAGCTAAAGCTAAAGTCAATCGTAGTAGGTATCCCAAGCCCATATTTAAGATTAAATATAAAAGGAATTTTTCGAGGTGAATTCAAAGACTAAATAAATTATTTTATGGGCTAATCCTCAGAAAGTACGGTTCAACCCCAGTGGGTGGACAGGGAATGAAATGAAGATGATGAAAACTGAAAAATGAAATGTGGATGCCCACTCCCATGACCCCTTTCTGAGGATTAGCCCGAAAATTAATGTAAAGTATTTTTAGTTTTGAAAATGTAAAATATTTATGAAAATTTTTATAAATTTTAAAAATACTCTGCCTATCTATGGGCACCTAAGCTCACACAAGGTACTATAGTTACAGTGTACGTGTGAGCTAATATAACTAAAAACTGAAATATATTTTATTGAACTCCAGACTCAATTACATTTCGTTTGATACCACACAAGCCATGTTTTGACTTAAACTTTAATTTTTCAAATCTACCCCCACCTTTTTTTTTAACTAAAATGTATTTTGTTTCACTCCAGACTCAATTACCTTTCGTTTGATATCACACACGCCATATTTCCATATAAACACTAATTTTTTTAATTTACCCCCACCCTTTTTTTAAAAGTAAAATGTATTTTATTTAACTCCAGACGCAATTACCTTTCGTTTGATATCACACAGGCCATATTTTTACATAAACTCTAATTTTTGTAATATACCCTCACCCGTTTATTTGGCTTGTGTTAGGTGGATTTTGTTCATTTTTAAATGGGACCATCTCGACCTAAAACCTAGCGTAGGTACCAAATTTCATTAAAATCGGACAAGCGGTTTTTGAGTTATGCGCGTTGGTCGTTACAGACAGACATACAGACAGACAGACAGACAGACAGACACACAGACAGACAGACAGATAGGCAGACAGACAGACGGCGCAACAAAAAAGTTTCGAAATCATCTGAAACGCAAAGATATATAAAAAATTTTAAAATCGGAGCGAATTTTTTTTCTCAAAAAAATTAGGATCACTATAGCTCACACTACTATATTATAGTAGTAGTGTGAGCTAATATTCATTACTATAAATAAATTTTGCTCAGGATATCTTATAATTTAGCGTCATTATTATACTAGGAGCATTACATTCGTATTCACACACTCGTTAAACTAGTATTATTGGTTGTTCTAAGGTAAAAATTGAAGTAATAAAAATGACGAATTTTTCTTCACCATGTAAAATTACAATACTTTGATCACGTTTTTCGAAATTTACTAGAAATTTTGGGGGTCAAAAGGAAAAATTAAATGTGGATACCCACTTTAGAAAATCAACTGTTGGTTTGCTGTATCAGCTAGGGTAGTGTCGGGTCTGAGACAAAAATCTGACATCACTCAATCGTAGTAGGTATCCTAAGCCCAGGTTTAATATTAAATATAAAAGGAATTTTTCGAGGTGAAGTCAAAGGCTAAATAAATTAATTTATGGGTCAATCCTCAGAAAGGGGTCACGGTAGCCGCAGACATAATTATGTTTTCGCCTTGTTAGAGTTCATCAGTACGGTTCAACCACAGTGGGTGGACAGGGAATGAAATGAAGATGATGAAAACTGAAAAGGAAAAATGAAATGTGGATTCCCACTTTAGAGTCTGAGACAAAAATCTAACATCACTACGGATACAGCTAAAGTCAATCGTAGTAGGTATACTAAGCCCAGGTTTAATAATAAATATCAAAGGAATATTTCGAGGTGAAGCCAGACAGAAATAAATTAATTCTCGGGCTAATCCGCAGAAAGAGGTCATGGTAGCCGCAAATATAATTATGTTTCCGCCTTGTTAGGGTTCATCAGTACGGTTCAACCACAGTGGGTGGACATGAAATAAAAATGATGAAAACTGAAAATGAAAAATGATGTGGATACTTACTTTAGAAAACCAACTGTTGGTTTGCTGTATCAGCTAAGATAGTCTCGGGTCTGAGACAAAAATTTAACATCACTATGGATACAGCTAAAGTCAATCGTAGTAGGTATACTAAGCCCAGGTTTAATAATAAATATCAAAGGAATTTTTCGAGGTGAATTCAAAGACTAAATAAACTAATTTAAGGGGTCACGGTAGCCGCAGACATAATTATGTTTTCGCCTTGTTAGGGTTCATCAGTACGGTTCAACGACAGTGGGTGGACAGGGAATGAAATGAAGATTATGAAAACTGAAAAATTAAATTTTGATACCCACTACTACCATGATCCCTTTCTGAGGATTAGCACAAAAATCAATTTAAAGTATTTTTAGTTCTGAAAATGTTAAATATTTATGAAATTTTTGAAAAATTTTGGAAATATTTATAATTATAAATAAATTTTGTTCAGGATATCTTATAATTTAGCGTCATTATTATACTAGAAGCATTACATTCGTATTCACACACTCGTTAAACTAGTATTATTGGTTGTTCTAAGGTAATAGATTGGAGTAATAAAAATGAAGAATTTTTCTTCACCATGTAAAATTACGATACTTTGATCAAGTTTTTCGAAATTTACTAGAAATTTTGGGGGTCTACGAACAAAGGAGATCCCTTTTCGTATCCGACGCAATGAAAGACATGTAATTACAGTGAAACCTCTCCTTGCGGACACCTCTATAAGCAGACACTCCCTTTAAGTGGACAGATTTGTTGGAACCAAGATTTTGCCTATGTCTTCACATGTAAAATTTCCTCGTATAACCGGACACTCTAATAACCGGACGCGGACTATTTTTTTTGGTTAAATGATTCTGAAACCTCCCTTAACTGGACGCGAACCTCTGATAACGGGACGGAGCGCTGCACGACATGGACATAAATATTATGTAGTATGTTGGCTACAATTCACTCTGCAGCCGAGGAATTACCTCTTTCCGTTTTAATGCGGAGACTAAATACTTCTGTCGTATTTACAACAATATTTTATTCGGCGGGACTGCTGTGTTTATTTTTATTGTTCAGCTGGGTAATAATAGATCTCTTTAAAATGGCGCCTAGTAAAAAAACTTGATATGTGGAAAAATGGAAGTTGTTAACGTTTCGGAGAAGGAACATCTATCAGCACGAAAGATCGCCGAAAAATGTAATATCAGAAAATCTCAAGCAGCGGAAACTGTTAATAAATATATATCAAAATTTCGCAGTTCCCTCTTTTAAGCGGACACCTCCAATAAGCGGACAAAATCGACGGAACCGTGAGTGTCCGCTTATAGGGGGTTTCACTGTAGGTGGTCTGATCAAATGTACAGACCATTATTTTTATTTTGTGTGCCCATGTTACAATCGTTCTTCCACTATGGGCGTTTTCCATGCGAACATTTTCTCCGCATGCGATTTTAAATGAAAATAAATAGATCCATGCCGGATCTGACACCTTCCTAGCTAGCCTATTATCACACTTCAAGTGAAGTTATGATAATATATTAGCCTTGAAAACAGTTTTTTGTAATTATCTCAGAACCTAAAGCTCCTACGAAGTTTTTGAATATAACAAGAATTATTAAGCACAATATGGTCTACTACATTCCGCGATGCTCCGTTAAAAAGTTAGCAATTTTTAAAGTTATTATTTGTCAAAAAACTGTCATTAGTTATAATGGATTTTGACCAAAATCTAATCAGCTCGTAAGAGTGTCGAACACTATTTTACCTGAAAATTTTATGAAAATTGGTTATGCGGTTTAGGAGCTATCGCGTGTACATCCAAATAAGACATTTTAGGCAGTATCTAAAAAAAAAATTTTCCTCGAAAATAATTTCTTCTCTAGCGACTGCTGCGCGGGCTAGGGAAGTAAAAATATTTTAAAATAGAAGGGCCCAGGAGGCAGCAAAAACCAAAAACAAATTTTTGTTATTTTTAATAAGTCTAATCTCTGAAATTTGCCATAATATGTAGATAAAATTTTTTGGAAAATAAACTAATTTCTGTCTATTTTTTTTTAAATTTTAATACCTGTTAATTTTTGGGAAAATTTTGATAAAAATTGCGCTTTATGGAACTAAAGTTTATTAGGTTTATTTCAAGTAGGGGGCAGGTCCGAGCCCCCTGAGCCACTCTCTAGCTTTATGTAAATTTTATACACAATACTTTTTTTCAGTTCAAAATTGAGAAATTTGATTTCTTTTCGGAGAATCGGTCAAGTGGTTGTAAAGATATCAGCGGATTGAGGTAAATCAGATCGGGCGCCAAATATAGTTAGCCCACTATTTTTTGGATCCCTTGGTTGGCCTCGATGTATATTGTTTTGGGGTTGATTCCGGGCCCCCTTCATATACGTAATATTTACGTATATGGCCCCCTTAGGCCCGGGCCCTCGGCGATCGCCTACTAGCCGACCTGGCCAGTCCGGGCCTTTACGGTGAGATTGAAAATGTCCAAAAAAAGCGTCACGAGTTTTAAAAAAGGGTTTTAAGGCTGCCTTTAAAATAGTAAAATAACTTTTTTCAATTTACTTTTTAATATTACTCTCTAAAAGGTCTGTACAAAATCTTAGCACATATTCCTGAGGTCAAAATAAGTCGATTTAAAGCAACTTACCTTAGTCCAAAATTGCTCCATTTCAGAGATACCGGATGGTAAATTTAAAAATTAAAAATCTATTGTCTTAAAATTTATGAACATTTCTCAACGCATTACTTTAAAAATTGATACTCGGTGGTTTTTTGGGATGCGAAACCTAAATATGGATACCTTTTCACTGTGGCCGTTAGAGGGCGCTTCACAATTTTTAAATTCACCACCCTGTATCTCTGAAACGGAGCAATTTTGGACTAAGGTAATTTGCATTAAATTGACTTATTTTGACCTCAGGAATATGTGCTAAGATTTTGTACAGACCTTTTGGAGACATCCTGTATATTTTGTAAGTAAAATACCTTGCTTTTAATTGCTTCAATTTGTCCAAGTATCTCCATGAAAAAAGATTTCCAAAGGGATCGCAATAAAGCCTTATTCATAAATGGAATTCATGTCAGAGCCGGTACAAAGTTTGCAGTATTTGTGTATTTTATCCCCGATTTTATCCCACTGGTCAGGCCACTAACCCTTACAAGTATTTATTCGGACCCTTACCCTTAAGAAAATTTATTCCCTTCCATATACCTAGGTATAGAGCCACAAAAACTTAATAATTTTTTTTTAAATAAAACAAACACCCAACTGCTAAATTTACTTGTAAGTACTAGTCGCAGTTGAGTACAAAATTGATAGGTAGGTATACCTATAATGTACGACATGCTTCAACTTTTAGTTTTGATGCCCAAAGCGCACTTACGAAATGATACAGTTTTGTATTTCATGAAATTTTTTTTTTCCAACTTTTAGGTTTTTTTCTTATTCAGCCTTATAAAAATATTATAAATTTAGCTTTACCCAAAAAGTACATGTAGATTTTCTACGGACACGAACAGTGTTACCTTCCATTGAGTGAAGGCGGGGGAGGAGGGAACTAGTAAAATAGTGGCAAAAAAAATCCTAAAGCGTGTGCCGAAAGAATTTTTGAAATTGCTCTATATTTGTCAGAGGTATAGCTACAGCCAATACTAATAAGGAGGGACGGGAGAAGAGAGGGAAGCAGAAACTAGTAAAATGATCAACATTGTGAAGTATTTTGGACTTTCCCTTCAAAAAATACATACTTAAAATGTAAAAGTAAATAAAAATAGAGACAAAAATAACAATCTTAGACCAGAACTCAAAAAATATACAAAAAGTTTGGACAAAAACAACAAAAATAAAACAATACATTCTGTTATTAAAATGAAGATTGTAGATACTATACTATTGTTACCTTTTACAAATACAATTTAAATGTGTTAGTTACTTAAGTTATCATAGTTAATCCCTGATGTTGGATTACCGACTTTCGAGTGATTACTGAATACTAAAATAATAGAAGCAATCACAGTAATCAAAGTAACGAAAGTACAGTTACTCCTTTATCTGTCGAGTAACGAGTACTCGAGTAGCGAATAGTTACTTTTTCAACACCTCTATTCACCCGGCCGCAAGCCATATTGTGGCCCGCATTACCTTGGAAACGGGTGTGGAGGTAGGAGAGGCGACCACTCTTGTAAGCGGCCCACTCAGTTATCAATTTCCACGGGCAATTTAGCGTTTTTGCATGTAATAGATACCGGCGTTCGCCGATTTCTGTTACATACAGGGACGTTAAATTGCCCCATGAAATTGGTACGTGAGTAGCCTGCTTTAATGCAATGAAGGGCGCACTTATTTTGCGGCCAGTCTGACTAATATATAAGACGATTTTTTGAACGTTATGCGAAAGTAAAAGGGAAAATTAAAAACAACGTAAGCAGGTAAATCATATGTTAATAAAAAGAAAAAAATCTAGAACCCTTACTCTTAAGCCATTTGCCCCCCCCCAGCTTTACAGGTCACGGGCCGCCACTGCTTTCAACAGTTCCCACACTAAGCCAGCACGATTATAGAAAACTAAATTTAATCTGCGATTTAATAATGTTTACAAAAACTATAGACATAACCTCCAACCACGTGGGTCCGTACCTATGACTAAAGATTCAGGGAGGTCATAGCTTTAAAATGGGATTGTATTTTTAAGGTCCACGTGCAATGGTTCAGTTCACGTGCGGTTCAGTCTCAAACACTCTCATAATCTGTTCTTATCCGAAAGCGCGCGATCACTCAGGACGATGCATAACTTAACCTTAAGACCATAGATAGAAAGATAAATATTCCAATAAAAAATATACCACTGTCGTCAGACCCAGACAAAGATATAACGTATGCTAATATACATATTTTTATTTAGTTCTTGGGACTTCAGAGGAAATAATAATAAAATTTGCACTACTACTCTGTCGGTTTAAAACGTTTTTCTACGTTGTCCGACGCCTATTCTCTCTATAATCATCTACTGTCAGGTTTTTTTGACTCATTGATCTTTGGATGAACTGTTGCCATTCCAGTTTAGGACGCCCTTTTTTTCTGCGCCTTAATGGTTGCCAGTCTAGGACCTGCTTTGGTAATCTTTCGTCGTTCATCCGTTGTACATGGCCGTACCATATCAGTTGCCTTTTAGTGATGATTTCTTTTATGATCTCATTTCTTATTTGATCAGTTCTAGATATTCTCATTGATCTTCTTATTGCATACATTTCGACACTTTCTATTTTCATTTTGGATTTTTCTGTTACGCGACAAGTCTTTGTTCCATTTACCTAATTGTTTCATATGTGTCAAATTTTACATTCAAATTTTTTAACTTTTTTGCCTTTGCTGTTCTTTTTTCCAGTTCTTTACAGTCTGTTCCTGTCTTATCAAATGTGACACCCAAGTAAACATACTCATTGCATGGAGATATTGTTTGTCCATTGTCTAGTTCCCATTCACTTGATTCGTTTCCAATACATAAGTACTGTGCCTTTTCCACGTTCACTGTTAACCCCCCCTTTTGGCATTCTTCCGCTAACTTTCTAATCATATATTCCATGTCTTATCATTAGCTACAATTACTTGGTCGTCAGCAAACTGTAGTGTGTATATGGTAAATCGGTCGTTAAGTTGTATTCCTATGACTTATACTTTACGTTTCTACTTTTTTAGAGCTACTACAGTATATATTTTAAAAAGAGTTGGAGAGATACAACATCCCTGTTTTAAGGCTTACTAGGAATTCTTTTGAAAGTCGATTTCCAATTTTAATTTCAGATTTTGACCCGTTGCAGTTCTTTTATCGCTTTTATGTATGTATGATTATTATTAGTTTGACCTAACACTGACCATAATTTTTCTACTGGAACGGTATCATATGCGTTTTGTAGGTCCAAAAAGGTAACATGAACTCTATATTTCTGGCACTCCAATTACTTGTTTAAGACAAAAAATATTATCACTACAACATCTGCCTGCACGAATCTTCTTCTTCTTGTTCATGAAAGTCATTCTCTATTAAATCTCTAAGAATCCTACCGTAGAATCTACTTAGAGTACTGGTTACTGAAATTCCTCTATAATTGTTGCGATCCAGCATGTGTCCTTTTTAATGTATTGGGGGAATGCAATTTTACAATAATCAGGTACTGGATGTCCGTTTTTGCATTTATTGATAATATATGTGAGATTTTTTAGTCGTTTCTCTCATCCAAATTTGAGCATTTCAGCGTATATTCCCCCAGGTCTGCTAGCTTTTCCGGATTTAAGCTTTTTAATACTATTCTTTGTCATTTCTTTTTCGATGATTACTTCCTCTCCTTGTACTTCTATGACTCTCCTCGGAGAGGCTGACAGATATTCCGGTCTCGTTTCCTGCGGCAGTCCCTTGTAGTGTTCTGTCCATTATTCTGGTTTGATAAACGCAATGTTTAGTTTTCCTTTTGTTGGGGTTTTAACCGCAGAAATGAATTTCCAGACTTCAGAACTCTGCCTACCTCCCACGTGTGTATTTATATCGTGGCATTTGCGCTCGAACATTTCATTTTTTCCGTGCATATCAGATTTCTTAGCTGCCTTCTGGTTTCCCTGTAGATTTCTAGGTCCCTTTGCTCTTTTGTACTGACATTTTAAATATGTGCGTTTTTCTCCTTGACCATTTCCTGTATTTCCTCTGTCAACCACATCATATTGCTATTTCTATTATCTTGATATCCAAGCTTCTTTGTTTGCTTCCTTCCAGCTTTTTACTATGTTTGTATATATCTCTTCAAATGAGTGTCCTGTGTTTATTAATTTTTCTAATACAATATTTGCGTACTCGAATTCTAGACTTCTGAAGTTGTATTTTTGATTATAGGTTAATAGGTTTTCATTTTATTCAATACTTTCGTCTCTATTTGTTTTTCTTGAAGGAAATAATATTTTTGCTTTTAACAGATAGTGGTCAGATCCACAGGTATCACCACGAAGTGCTCGAACATCATACCACTTTAATTTAATAAAAGGAGGAGGCACTAAATACATTGTTTACCGGGACGCGTCAGATGAGCTGAATTTGAGATATGTTGAAGGACAAACCTTCCTGATATTTTTACCAAAAAAAATTAGGGGGTCATAGGATTCGTTTTCGAGCTATACTTATTTAAATGTGCGCCACTGAAATATGGAAAAATATGACCATTTGTACTTTTTTTGTAATAACTTAGCGCCAAATAAAAATAAAAAACTGATATTAGCTTTACTTTATTGCTAAAAGAGTACTTTTAAGAATGTTATCAGTTTTTGTCCATAGTTTCCGTCACATACCTACAGAGTGGCTCAAAATAATAAAAAAAATACAGGAAAAATAATTGAGATTTATTGAATATAAAGAAAGGAAACTAAAAATGCATGGTCAAAATTAACTTCACTTGCTTTCATTTGAGTCGCTTTAACTATAATAGGTTATGTGATAAGCTTACAGGGTATTTCAAAAAAAAAATTAGTTCAACGCATGACACGTTTACTAATTGTCTACGGAATAGTGTGTTTACCGATATGCGCTAAATGAGGTGAATTTATGATATGTTAGGGTCCAAGCCGTCTAAATACTCGTCTCAAAGAAATTGGGGATCATCGGTTTCGTTTTCGAGCTGTAATTATTTAAATCCGCCACTGGAAGAAAGAAAAATGTGACTTTTTGTAGTGTTTTTGCTTTAACTTCTCGTCAAATAGAAATAAAAACCAATATTTATTTTATTGAGTTGAAAAAAAAAAATCTTTTTAAGTATGTTTTCAATTTTTTGATAGTTTTCGTCACATATCTACAAAGTGGCTAAAAATATGAATAACAGAAATACAGGAATAATAACTGGGATTTGTTAAATATAAAATAAAATAAATTCATTTGCTTCAATGTGAGTCGTTGTAATTATTGTTAAGTAACATTTACATACATAATGGTTTATGTAGTAAACCTACAGGGTCAATCAAACATTTTTTAAATCAAACAAATAATAGGTGTACTAACTGTGTAGCGGAATAATGTGTTTAACGGGATGCGTCAGATCAGGTGAAGTTGAGATATGGTAAAGCCCCCCCATCCTGAAACTTGCTCAAAAAAATTGGGGGGGGGGGTCGTCGGTTTCGTTTTTGAGCTATACTCTTATGGATTTTCGCTGCAACTTCTATCTCTTTATAGGGATAAAAAGTTAATATTTAAACTTTTATCAATTAAGTTTGTTCACAGGCTTTCTTTCTGAAAATTTTTGGCAGAACCTCCGGAAAGGGGTGAGTAGACTCCTTTTTGTCCCCACATTTCCTATATTCTAGCATTAAATAAGTATAACTCGAAAACAAAACCGATCACCACAAACTTTTTCTTGAAACAAGTATTACGACGGTTTAGGCTCTAATATATCTCAAATTCAGTGCATCTGACGCATCTCAGTAAAGCACTTTCCACACACTATTCCATAGGCAATTAGTACACATGTTATGCGAATTTCAAAAATGTTTGAAATTCCTATTAAGTCTATTATTATTATTGTATTTCAATTATTCATAGTTTGAGCCATTATGTAGATATGTGACGAAAACTATATGTCAAAAATGAGAACATACTTAAAAAGACTCTTTTTTTTTCAACAAAATAAAATTCATATTAGTTTTTTATTTTTCTTTCACGAGAAGTTATAACAAAACACTACAAAATCTTACATTTTTCCATAATCCATTGGCGCGCTTTTAAATAATTATAGCTCGAAAATGAAACCGATGAAACAAGCATCCGGACGGTTTAGGCTCAAACATATCTTAAATTCACCTCATTTGACACATCCCAGTAAACACACTATTTCGTAGACAATTAGTAAATATGTCATGCGTTGAATTAATTTTTTTTTTAAATACCCTGTTAGCTTATAACATAACGTATTATGCAAACATCACTCTAGAATAGTTAAAACGACTCATATGAAAGCAAGTGAAGTTAATTTTGACTATGCATTTTTAGTTCCCTTTCTTTATACGTAATAAATCTCAGGTATTTTTCCTGTATTTTTTTTAAATTATTTTAAGTCACTCTGTAGGTATCTGACGCAAACTATGTGTTAAAAATTGATAAAATTCCTAAAAGGACTCTTTTATCAATAAAATAAGACTAATCATTTTTTTGTTTTTATTTGGCGATAACTTATATAACTTACAAAAAAACGACAAAAGGTCATATTTTTCCATATTTCAGTGGCGCGCATTTAAATGAGTATAGCTCGAAAACGAATCCTATGACCCCCCCAATTTTTTTTGGTAAAAATATCAGGAAGGTTTGGCCTTCAACATATCTCAAATTCAGCTCATCTGACGCGTCCCGGTAAACAATGTATTTAGTGCCTCCTCCTTTGTATCATCTTCATTTGTTTAAAAAGGCAATATCCTTTTCGACCATTCACGTCTTTTCGCTTCTTATTCACGCAAGAGCGTAGCCGATCACGTGATTTTACATTTAATTCAATGCAAAATATACAGTGTGGGTAGCGGCCGATAGCTTCTAGACGTCATCGTAACGTGTCTGTTCCGAGACCGAACGGAATAAATGCGCGTTTAGTTTTAAGCTATTAAGTATATGCTTACCCTTAAGAAAATTTATTCACATCACATCACGGAGGCCCGAAATTGACTTTCGCTTCGTTGAGCCGAAAAAGCGTTTCTCTTGCCGTTGTGCGGGATATCTTTTTTGCTTATTTACTATTTTTTTCTGGGTGTTAAGGGCGTGCAAAATAAATACGAAAGACCCTTACAAGATGGCCTGCTTTCCATAAAATTTATTAGAGATTTTATAAAACCTTTTTTTATTTCTATTAGGGACTTATTGCAGTAAAGCATCCAGGCATTATGTTGACTTTTCTACTGTTGACTGACAGTTGAACCTTCAAAATTGACATAATAAAGTCGCACTAAAGTGGTTTTCTTAAAACATTTCAGCCCATATTTTACCTGTCTACAACTCACAGTCGTAGATCTCGATAGAGCTCACAAATCCTCCAAGCTCCACTTACTTCCATGAAGCAGTAAAATAATTACGGAATTTTGGAAATTATCGAATTTTCCACACATTTACTCACGACCTCATGTATATCTCATCAAACTTCTACTATACTTCCAGAAATGCTAAAAGGCTAGAATTTGGCACACTGATAGGAATTATGAAAAAACCTTTAAAAAAAATCAAAAAACCGTAAAATTTTAATTTACTCTCCTCCCCGATACATGTAAAGTTATGTAAAATTAATATGACCCACTTCCAGAAACGCTAGAGAGCTAAGATTTGACATACTGATTAAAATTATAACAAAACTATTAAAAAAACAAAAAGAAACTCAAACTTTTACCTTACTTTCTTCCCCCAATATATAAAGTTATAATACTAATATTGCCCACTTCCAGAACTTCCAGAAGCGCTAAAGAGCTGAGATTTGGCAGACTGATAGAAACGATAACAAAACTATTAAAAAAATCTAAAAAATAACAAATTTTTTGTTCGGTTCGGGGGGGGGACTAGTAAAATGGGATTGCCATGTTAATTCCTGTTTAAAAACATTTGGCCTATAGCACCTTCGGGATCAGTAGCAATTCAATGACACCTTTTTTGTCAAAATCGGTTCAGCTGTTTAGCCTCTAGCAACAGTCAAAAAACATTACCCTTCTTTTCGCCGTGCTGCAGTTGGGGAAAAAATAGGCTAGTATGGAGAGAATATGTAAAAAATAATACAAAAATGTACTGTGTGTATTTCACACAACTTTTCGTATTTTCTATGTTCAAAAGGATTTCCAAACTTGTGTATACGGTACGAATAAAATTGGTTTTGTATTTTGGATGTTCTCGAATATGTAGAAGGCTGCGAAAAGTTCGCGTGCGAAATTAATGCCAAAATAAATTGGCCCTGTTACCAAAACAATGAAATTAGCCAAGAGCCGACAGGCAGCAAAACTTGAGGCGAATTAATTCGCAAAACAGTACACCACGCTCAGACATTCGCAAATTGGCCTTAATTCTGGAGATACAGCGTGCTAGATCCCCAGAATCACCAAAACAGATAGACTATAAAAAGCTTCAAAAATCACTTAATCAAGGATTCACAGATAGGTATAGTTTTTGCAAAGTCACCTGAAATGCTCCTAATACGGGGTTCTATCGATTTCATGAAATTTTGCTTCATTCTGCCCTTCAAAAGTTATCCAAATTCATATAAAATCTTCCTGGTATAATTTCAACCCTACCGACAGAGAAAAGGCGCGACTCTTTGCGGTCCGAGCACAAAGTCTTTGTTTTCTGACCGACCCATCCCAGGTGGATGCACCACACCTGATTGGAAGATTTTTTTGAAATGCGCTTTTAACTGCTTTCAGGTGTTCTTTGTGTGACCCCTTTAGTCGGCAGTATGCAGAGTTAGAAAACAAATCAGTGTCGTTTCTGTAGGTATAGGAATAGAAAGTTTTATTATCTATTTTTATTTCTTTAGTTTACGCCATAATTAAATGAAATAATTTTCATGAGTATATCTACCGCCGCACATGTCACATTCTTTAAAGGATATGCCGATGGTCGGCTTTAACCTTTGTGCAACTGACTTTGCAAAAACTCTACTAAAATGTAAAGTTTTTGCAAAGTCACCTGAAATGCTCCTAATACGGGGTTCTATCGATTTCATGAAATTTTGCTTCATTCTGCCCTTCAAAAGTGATCCAAATTCATACAACATCTTCCTGGTATAATTTCAACCCTACCGACAGAGAAAAGGCGCGACTCTTTGCGGTCCGACGACAAAGTATTTGTTTTGAGACCGACCCAGCCCAGGTGGATACACGGCACCTGATTGGCAGATTTTTTTGAGACGGGCTTTTAATTGCTTTCAGGTGTTTCTTTCGGGACCCCTTTAGTCGGCAGTATGCAGAGTTAGAAAATAAATCAGTGTCGTTTCTGTAGGTGTACTAGTAGAAGGTTTTATGTACGCCATAATTAAATAAAATAATTGTCATGAGTATATCTACCGCCGCCCATGTCACTTTCTTTAAAGGATATCCGATGGTCGGGTTTAACCTTTGTTCAACTGATTTTGCAAAAACTTTACGTTTGTTAGTGTTGTTTGGTTTATAACTCCTCTGATTGACACCGAAAGCCGACCGACGCGACGTAGCCAGGAGTGGATGTACAACTGTAAACCACAGATTACGAAGAAACCCTGACCCAGTGTTACCAGACTTCTCTGAAGACTTTCCTTCCACTAAGTGACAAAAACCCTTCATATCCTTCAAACCAGTAACGGGTGGGTGGTCGACACCTAACCAAAAAACACTTTATACAATGAACAATTTTTTTAAATAAAAATGGAAGAAAAAGCCAAACAAATATAAGATTTATTTATTTTAAACTTAAATCATAAATAATTATAAAAACCAAAATTAAAAAAAAAATTACATACATATGTAAGTTACGTTTGGTGAAATTATTAGAATATGTGCAAAATATATATATAACTTTGACTCAAAAAAAGGCAAAATCATTCAAATTCGGATAAAAACCTTCCATCCTTCAATAGTCGAAATTTTTGTTCTAAACCCTTCATATTGAAGGAAAACCTTCAAATCTGGCAACACTGGCCTGACCATACTGACTTCACATTTTAGTTTTGCGCAAACAGCAAAAACTTGTGTATAAGGTTGATAAAAAAGACAGGCTTAGCCATTTTTTCTTTTTATCCCTGCATCCAATGGCAGGAGACTTAAAACTTTTTGAGAGTGGGAAATTTGAATTTTTTGCTTTTGAAGGGTTCGTAGTAAGTATCCTACTTTTAAAATAGTTGAAGATTACACGAAATCTTGTCAGATGGTATATTATAGGCTAATAATATACCTGTCGTTGAAAAATAATTATGACAACCTGCGCCACACCCCGGCAGTCCTCACAACTAAAATACTGTTTTGGCGGGAAAGCGTACATTCGTTCATCACTTATCCTACATAAAAAATTCGACTGGTCCTGGATCTGCTCAAGATAGAGTATTTCGGTTTCTGTTACAAACCATTTTTTTTGGAGCACACAGAGTTTCTAAACCAGGACTTAACTCTTCAACAAGAATACTGTTAATGCATAAAATAGTCAGCACATTAAGGTTTTTTATGCATTTATAAGCACAAGAAGATTCTCAAAATTACTTCTATAATGAACATATCTCTCTATATCTCAGCTAGTTCCCCTTCTAACTCTAAAGTCAGGGCCTAAAGCCCCTTAGCCCCCTCTCTTAATCCGCCACTGCTGGGGACTGTTTATCTATAGATTTTGCATACGTTAGTACATTTATTTTGGCTGAATAAAATGTTCATATTTTAGTTAAGGCGCACTTAAGCATGAATCGTTGCGAGGCCAAACAAATGCCTTGTTAAAATTTAATTTACGAGGCAATCACACCGCGGCAACAAACGAGGAAGGGATCAACCTGTGCGGCGAATGTCGAGACAGTATTCGATCAAAAGGGAGGACTCCGACCGTGTAAAGTGGCCAAAAAAAGAAACGTTGGTGGACGACATCCCTTTATCGCATAGACTGACCGCCAAGGGTCAGTTATTCTTAAATAGTATGCTTGCAGATAAAGAAAATGGCCATTTCCGCAACTTCACGAGAATGTCTTCTGCACACTTCCATTTGTTATTGGAATCAATTCGTCCCGACATTAGGGTAATAAAGCAGTACTACACTTTTGCACACTTATTAATATCCGTAACAAATTCTATTACGTTGTTGGGTGAAAAATATTAAAAGGCGAAGGTATAAACGTTATAGACCGGCAACCAACTCTGCCGTCCAAGAGACATGGGAGTAACTACAAAAAACTGAAAATTGAGTTATTGGCATTTTGGACTTCTAGTTGACGAATTTGCCCCCTCAAAACTCAAAAACCATATAGATTTATTGTTGCTGTCAAAATGACAGAGTTACATTTAAGCGCAACTATAGAATTCTTGCTAAAGGAAAATATTTTTTGAGTTAAATGCAGTTACAACCTTTTTGTTTTGGACGGCAGAACTTGACCTTCGAAAACCAAAGAACACAGGCATGGGTTTGGATGCGTTAGGGATTGCAATACCCTACGGGTGCCGCAGCTATCCGTTTCACATAGGGTTTTGGAAGTCCCGTAACGATTCTGCACATGCGCCGTTCGATACTGTTACTGATACGGGCAAATAAAAAGAGATGCTTTTTTACCATATTTTCAGAAAAGATACTAATTTTCGGAAAACTGTGACAGCCGAAGACCGTTTATACAATTTGTATGTCTCTTTGTCTACAGCGTTTAAAGCACAGTCTTCCTCTTTCTTTGCAGAGCCCTTTAGCATTAGAAACAACAAAAAGGCGTTGGAATTCATTCTTGAGTGTGTTTCCGTACATTTCACTTCGTTTCATTTAGGGTTTTTTTTCAACTAGGGAAATGTTATATTTGTCAATTATTTTAACTTTGTATAAAATTATACTATTTTTGTTATTCATAAGTATTTTGATCTTTACTTTAAATATTTAAATATACTTGTAGCCTGTATTTTTAATTTTATTGCTTTTAATTATTGCTGTTTCCAGTGTCTAAAATATTGCTTCTATCTTTATTTATTTATTTATTTATTTATTTATTTTAATCCTTACTCCATAAGATACATAAAATGCATATTGGATGTGTCAACAAGTATAAAATAGTGGCCTAATAATATCTAACTAACAGTCTAATAGAATACTTATATTATTAGTCTCAAAATTATAAAACTATAATATTATTATTATTATTATTCAACACAAAAAAAAAACAAGATCACTAAAAATAATTTCACAAACTATTACATTGACAAAGAGAACTTAGAAAATAGTAAAGTAGTCACTGTGCCTGTATAACACATTTTCAGTTAGGATATTTTTAACTTTTAATTTAAATGTTTTAAAATTCTGGATATTTCTTATGTCTGCTGGAAGTTTGTTATATACCTTAATAGACATGTAAAGTGGTGACTTTTCGAATAGTGTAGAGTTGTGTGAAGGAATGCTGAGTTGGCATGAAGATCTTGTTTTAATTCCGATGTTAATTTGGTTGTTTGTTGTGAAGTATGACTGATACTTTTTAACAAAAATTAAAAGTTTATAAAAATACAATGAGTATACAGTCATAATTTTGTACTTTCTAAAGATTGGAGCAGCATGATCCTTCCATCCAGCCCCATCCAGGATACGGACTAGTCTCTTTTGTACAATAAACAATCTCTCTATTTTTAAAGAAGATCCCCAGATGATTATCCCATAAGCAAGACGGCTGATCACCTGTGCATGGATATAGAGCAGAATAGTTTTTGTGTTTAGTTCCTGTTTTAGATTTTTTACAATGAAGCATGATGTTGCTAGTCTCTTTGAAAGGTGGCCAATATGAGTCTCCCAGCAAAGTACGGAGTCAATGTAAACCCCCAGAAACTTGGTATCCTCCTCATTTGGTATAGATTTACCATTCATAAAAACAAGAGATGATTTAGCATCACATTTTTTAGATCTTGAATTTCTAAAGGTGACAATAGCTGACTTCTGGGAATTCAAGAGAAGTCCATTCGATCTGCACCAGTCTGCCATATTAGCTGTTATGGCTTGCATTCTAGTTACCATTCCATTATAAGTTTTGCTGTGTTCAGTTTTGCTGCTGTCATCTGCAAACTGAAATAGACCCTCCGAGACCCCCAGAGTGTCAGCCAGATTGTTGCAAAATATAAGGAACAGTAAAGGAGAGAGGATTCCGCCCTGTGGCACTCCATACTTTATTGACTGAGTAACCGATCGGTATTGTTGGTTAAGAATTTCAGAGTTCTCACCCGATATCTGCACAAATTGAGACCTATCTGTAACATATGACAAAATCCATCCTAAAGCAGGACCTCTAATACCATAAGATTCCAACTTTTTTGCCAATAGTTCTGTATTTACTAGATCAAAGGCCCTAGAAAGATCATAATAAATACCCGATGTATATTGTTTTTGATCCAAGTATTGATATATTAAATTTAGGGACTCAAACAGTGCTGTTTCTGTCGACTTCCCTTTCAAGAAACCATGCTGTGTGGGTGAAAACAAGTTATTTTTTGTAAAATAGGAAATTAGTCGATTGTACATTAGTTTTTCAAAAAGTTTTGAAAATACAGAAAGGTTTGACACTGGTCGGTAATTACTCACTTCAGTTTTATTTCCTTTTTTGTAAATAGGTATGATCTTAGCAGTTTTGAGTTGAGTTGGGAAGTGTCCTTTTGCAAAAGAAGCATTGATAATATCCTCCAAGGGAGGAGACAAGAGACCACCAACATCTTTGATTAGATGACATGGGATGTTATCAGAGCCACTTGAATGTTTTTTAGTAACTTGAAGAAGCACTTCATAGACTTCTTTGGATGTAGTGGGATGCAGGAAAAATAAAGCATTTGTCCTAGATTGTACATTCAGAGTGAGCCCTGCAACTAAAGAGTCTCCGACTTGATTTACTGTGGATAAAAAGTGTTCATTATAGATATTGCTGAGCGCCTGTGGATCTTCAATGATTGCCCCATCAACATGAAGTGGTTGAACTTCCGGTTTTTGTGGCCTACTTTTACCCATTTTTTTATTAATTAAAGACCATGCTGCAGAATTAAGGTTTGAGGAGTTTTTAACAATACATTCATTATAATTTTTTTTTGTTTTACTTAAAAGGATTTTATATTGTTTTTTTAAATGTAAATAATTTTGTTCAATTTGTTTGTTTTTAGTTTTTTGGAGCAACCAATGCATATTTTTTAACTCATTTGATAACATTTTAATTTCTGTGGTGACCCAGCTCTTTGTGTTATTTTTAATAGAGACCTTTTTTTCCGGGAAAGCTTGATTGTACGCTGATAAAACAATCCTTAAAAACACACCAAACTTTTCACCCACCCCACTCGTCTCGTAGACTTCATACCAACTTTCCCGCTCCAACAACTGAAAGAAAAACTGTTTGTTTTCAGTTGAAAACATGCGTTTTTTTATTTTTGGATTTTTTAACTTACTGTTTATAGCTAAATTTATCTCTATAGAGATAGCAAGGTGATCAGAAAATCCCGTTTTTAATAGTCTAGGATTTTCTATTTCTAAATAGTTTGTAAAAATAAAATCCAAAAGTGTATTTGATGCAGGCCTTGTAGGTTCTTGATTTGTTGGCAATAAACCATAGCTTAGAAAAGTATCCAGTAATAGGCTTCTATTTTTATTGTGCTGAGTCTCATAGCAATTAATATTAAAGTCACCTCCAACAAACACGAAGTCATATCTGCCACTTATACGGCTCAGCAATAAATTAAGATTTTCAAAAAACAAATCTAACCTGTCCAAGGTTTTGGGTGGGGGGTGATAAATTGTTACTAAAATTGATTTTTTCATATTTATAATAAACTCGCAGGCTGTAAACTCGAAATTATGTGCTGAGATTGAAAAATTAAGATTTAGGTTTACCTGTTTAGCATTAATATCTGATTTTGAAAAAATTGCGACTCCCCCTCCCCTGCTTGATTCGCGGCAAAAATGATTTATTAATTTGTAATTTTCAATATTATAAAACATTAATTCACCCTCAGATAACCAATGTTCGCAGATGCCTACAATACTCGGATTAAGTTCATCAAAAAGTTCCTCCAGCTGTAAGTTTTTATTTCGAATACTGCGTGCGTTAATCTGGCATATGCGTAACTTTTGGTTGTCATTAGGTTTTCCTACCTTACTATTTGTTTCCATTTGTGATTCCGAAAAAACTTAACAATTTTATTTTTCCTACTTTTACTATCACATTTCGTATGATTGTTTTTGTTATTACACTGAGTCGTGTAATTGTCACAATCTGGACCTAACTGTTTTTGTCCCATTTCTTTATCGAATTTTGTACCGTCGATTTGCGATTTATTATTATTTTCCCGAATTTGTGTTTGTTTACGTATTGGTGTTGATGTTTGAGATCTCGTGAAACAAACTGTTTTTTGGCGACCTTGGCCTCCGTCATCATTTGTATTTTTGTCACAGTATACGAAGCTCAGTGTCTCAGTAAAGTCAGTAGAGTCACTTTCTACTAACAGGCTGGTACTTTTTGGATCCCTTAGAAATTGTTCTGAAAGACCATTTGTGGGTGCCGCTTGTTTTATCTCATCTATTAATGACAAAGGTCTAAGTACTACGTCTTGAATCACAACAATTTTTTTCTGTTGAGTTTCTATGTTGGAATTATATTGATTTAGAGCATTAAGTCTCCTTTCAAATTCTTCATTTTGTTCGGTATAATCAGGGCGAATGTGATTTTTGTAGATGAATTCCATTACTAGTTTCTTACTGTATGTGTTCCAAGCTATAGTATTCCTTGATTTTATTACTTTTGATGTCCTAATGAACACTCCGTTTGATTTTTCCCGTAAGTAGTCCGCAACTGTTTTATTCTGTTGATCTATAAGTCTATTGAGGGCCACCTTATGTTTTGGAGACGGTAGGCCTTCAACCACAATCAGATTGGTTTTCCTGGATATTTGAGTAAGATTTTCTAAATATTCCTTTTTAGTTGTGGTACCTCTCGCAATATCTCCTGTCGTCATAAAGAGTATCAGAAAATCTTTTTCTGAAAGATCTTCGCACATTAGTGATCCCTTTGTGAATATTTCTTGATTATCAGAACAGTTCGTCTTACTTGTGGTATCCAAAAGCTGTTTCTTTATGTCTCTAAGAATGTTTGTGCACCCATTCACTGATTTGTCCCCTATAACTATAACTTGCGGAACTGACTTTTTCGTTTTTATCAATTTTTTGTTTATTTCCGGAACTTCTCGTAAAACCAGTGATTCATCGTCGTCTAGGCGTACTTCATTTGTTTGTGTTTCTTTATTTACGTTTATTTTTGTAAGAGCTTCACTAAGTAACACTTCGTATAATATACTGTCGTTCATGTCCGTTTGACTCGTTTGACAGCTAAAAGATTTGTTCCTCGGTGGAGTTTCCGTCTGAATTCCAAACTGGCAAGTCGCTGCCTTCGCAGTTTGGGTTGATGCTTGGCATACATCTTTGTAGCGCAACTCATCTAATTTTGTTCTCAGAATACAGATTTGTTCTTGTAGTTGTTTTATGGTTTTCTGCTTATCCTGTAGCTCTTGTGTTATAGATTCTTCCATCTCTATTGCCTCACTGGTGAGTTTTTCTTGTGTATTTAAGAGTTTTGCAATATGATGATCTTTTTGTATTAGAATTTCTTTGAGGCTAAAATTTTCATTTTCAAGTTCTTGCGTAGCTTCCAGTATTTCTGTCTTTGCCCTATCTGCTTCGGCACATAATTTTGAGCAGTAAATCATGTGCTCTTCAATATGGGTCCAGCCTTTTGATCTTTCCCAACATGATTTATGGGCAATATTGAAACAGACTATACAGCAATAAAGACGTAGTTCCTGATTTGGATGGCATCTGTACTTCATTTTAATTATGATGTTGGCTTGCTGTCTGCGAGAATGATATGCTGGGAGAAATAAGTGTTCAAGATTTTGTGGTAAACCCGACAGCTCTTTCCTGAATTTCGCGGGCTTTCTAAATTTTGGGGTTAAGTTACTTTTTGAATATAAGCGATTATTTCGATGAATAGTCAATTTTTCTTTAAAATTACACAACAGAACCGTACTGTGCACTTCGGTTTTAGATTTTTAAACTCGCGACTTATTTAATTTATATATATTTTGGCATAAAATAGAAGAAAATACTAAAGTTTTTCGGAAGATTGTTTGCGCGATGTTGCCGATGCCCTAATCTTGTTATGAGTTTATAACATTAAATGCAAATCTTTTGTTGTTCTAAAATCGGCATTTTTAATTAATATAATATCGCAAACCTAAACAGTAATATAAAGTAAATTAAAAAGTTGATTGAATAGTTTTATTTAATCAGTACTTAAAAAGTTGTTAAATAAATATATATTTGCAACAAACATAGAAAGGTTGCTAAAACATAAAAGTTTAAAGAGTTCAAATATTAAAATGCAAAAGTTTAATAGTTTTACCATTTAACAAATATAAAGAAATGAAAAAAATTAACAGGTATGTATGATTTTTCTACTTTGTTTATATAATCGAGAACATCCCTTATAGTATTAGTTTTGCCTCTCGGTTTGACAGTACCGCTGTTAAGGAGATCGCCTACTATTATACTGGGACGGAAACGAAAAGACAATAGACTACACATAGATAGGTATTCTAACTGGAAACAGTTTGAACATAACAGTTTGAGGGAGCACATGACACGAATAGTAGCCGAGAACGACCCTACCTGCCGAGCCTCTGGACAGAAAGAAGACACATCAAGGGATCTCGTAGAAGAATGTAAGGCCTATGCAAGGATGAGTCATAAGGCACTCGGGGCACCAAATCTAAGCGAGGAAAAGCTGCACTTCGTTAGATTGACTGACATAGTGGATGCCAATTGGTAGGTGTTGTTAAACACGATTGCCGTTTTACAAAAATGCTCAGTGCAAACAAAAGTGAATAACATTTTTGCACTTTTGGTCACATGCTTAGCGAATCTGATGTCAAAAAACGATAAGCGTCTCAAAAACCCTATGCTTTTTGATTGCGAGAATAGCAGTCCGGAATGGCGCAATCAAGTACCTGGATATGCAATGAAAGTGCAGGAGGTAGGTTAAGGGAAAGAACAGCGGCATGGCAAATAGGGCCTCCTATGGCCTCTACTTTCCGGACTCACCGTACTGAACCAAACCCCTTCCGCCACTACTACTACTACTACACATAGACCAATAAAGCAAACATTTCATTCGATTTCAAATTATTTTCGATTACTTTCAGATCATACTTGCAAGACACTAGTCATTGCATTGTTTCTACTAGTTTATTTTTTAAAGTTTATGATTTCTATGCTCTATCTATGACATAGTTTTGTTCTGTAGCATAAAAGCCTCAGTTGTTCCAACTCGCGTCTAATATTATTTTCGTATATAAGCAATTAGGAGAGTAAACTCGCAGGGGGTTTAGGTATGGAACCTGTAATTGCTCGGGTTAGTTTATCCAAAAAAGATCTCCCTACTCAGCAGCATTATTAGTTTAGCCAAACTTCTTTATGCTCAATTTAGCACTGTGCCTAAGAATCATTTGCAGCCGTAACAGCCAAGTTTAGAAAAACATTTCCAAACAAGTAAGAACTTTTCATTTTGAAATTTGTATTGAAGAACTTGGCGTTGAATGAATTACAGCAATTTACTGTCAAAATAGAAGCATCAAGAACCTCATTATATCAGAATTCATATCTCTGGAGAACAGCATCGCTGTGGAATAAACTCCCTGCGACAGTTTCCCCTGCAGGTTACAACCCTTCAAAACCAACATACACCAACATTTTCGCGCACTTGCCGCTTCTCGAGCGTGATAAGGATTTCCTTGCGAGTGCGCATAACCTTAAACACAAAAAAAAGAAAACATCTCAATTATTTTTCCGGAATACCATTTTCGCGTACTTCGCTTCTTTTTACATAAAATGTTTTGGATATGATTTCACTTCGTTTTAAAGGATTTGGATAATATTTAAGTTTTAAAGTAGTAAAATAAATATTTTTAAAAACTTTTGCAATGCCTTATTTAAAATTTGGAGGTTTTTAAATTTTTTTCAATGGTTTTATTATATTTACTATCAGTCTTGCAAAGTTCAGCTCTCTAGCGTTTCTGGAAGTGGGTAATGTTACTTTTACATAACTTTACATCTATAGAGGAGGGAAATAAATAAAAATTTTGATTTTTTAAAATTTTTCTAATAGTTTTATCATAGTTCCTATCACACCTCCAAAGCTTAGCTCTCTAGCGTTTCAGGAAGTGAACAATGTTACTTTTACATAGCTTCACATTTATTCGGGAGGGAAATAAATTGAAATTTTGGGGTTTTTTATTTTTTTTGCATAGTTTTATCATAGTTTTATCATAGCTCAGCTCTCTATCGTTTCTGGAAGTGGGCAATGTTACTTTTAAATAACTTAACATTTATAGGGGAGGGAAGTAATATAAAATTTTGGGTTTTTTTTTAAATTTTTTCCTATAGTTTTATCATAGTTCCTATCAGTCTGCCAAAGCTCAGCGCTCTAGCATTTCTGGAAGTGGGCAATATTAGTTTAACATAAATTTACATGTACAAGGGCGGGGAGTAAACTAGAATTTTATGGTTTTTTGATTTTTTTGGGGGTTTGGTCATAATTTCTATCAGTTTGCCAAATTCCAGCTTTCTAGCATGTTTGGAAGTACAGTAGAATTTTGATGATATAGTTCAAAACGAATACCTAAAAGCGTTTCCAAATCAAAATCATCCTTATTGTATAGTTGGTTTCATAAAAAAGGCATACATGCTTTTTTACTACAAAAAACTTTTTGGCTTTTTGTTGTTGTATACTGATTTGCGGTATTTTTAACGTTGAATGAATTATTATTAAAATCAGTTTGACGCAAACGTCAGTTACTCTAAACTGTTGCATGGAATACATACACTATTAGAAATACAAATTGTGCGGATATGCAAAATGCATGTATAGCGCAGGGAAATAAGGCAAAAAAGAGGCCATCTGCGGAATTAGGCCGATCAAGCTGAATTATGGTAGAGACCTTCGTTTTGGTGTTCTACCGAAGTACAAAAAAATCTCATATGCCTACCCTTGTGCGTGATATCGAGGGTCAAAGGTCATGAAAATCGTTTTTTTGCGAAAATCTCCCTTCCAGTGCATCTGACGTCATAAGAGCCCATAAAAAATCTTACATAGAATAGTATTCTCTACAAAGTTGTTCCTATAATTTTTTTTCGTACGATCAACAAGTTTCGAGATATACCATGGTAAAGCGGGAGCGCGAGTTCTTAATCGGTAATATACTGTATTACACTGCAGAACTATAACTAATTTAACAAGGGTACAAATGGCAACCCTTTTTTACTAGACATTGACAGTTGACGGCGCGGCGTCTGGTGCTCCCTAGAAACGTCAAAACATGGCTAAAAAGCGGATTGCGATCCAAGTCACTTGAGTAAATACTGATACGCGATCCGGGGCCCAAGATATTTGTTAATATTGAGTAAAAAAAATGGCACTCATAAGTATAATAGAGTATATAAAAGCACTTTTCTAATTCTTTTAGACTATAGAGAATCTAACTCCCATTATTCAAAGTGTTAAAAATTTGTTTATTTATAAAATAATATATAATAAATAATTTATAACAAAAAATACATTCTTTTCCACACCACTTTGGAAGTAGAATGCAAGGCGCGTTTTTTTTACATGGTGTCCCCAGTAGGCCTAATCCATGTTTTGGATCTTATGAAAAGTCTATACGCGCCATATGTTTCTCTGTCTTCCTCCTCGTCTTCGTCGGTTTCCAGTAGCACCTCGGTGAACACATGATCTTCATCACACGCTTCCTCTATATCAGGCTCAAGGTCAGTGAAGTATTCGATGTTTTGCAGCTCTGTTGATGGGTTCCGGCATGCCTGTCCGTGACACTGACCACCACTTTGGAGCATGGTAGCCCGACTTTTCGACACCCGCACTGGGCACCACACCCTTCCTACAATTACAAAATATTGTATTTAATAGTTCGTCTGGAGCAGGTGGTAGTAATGTTGTTTTCGGCTGTAGTATTTTGTCTTTTAAATCCCAACCCCATTCTTCGGGTTGCATATTTTTCCCTAGCCAAATCTGCACCTGATAGTAAACTCGATAAATATGCTGTCGAGCTGCTTCACTGGTAGGTGGAAAGGATGACAATTTAACAGGCCTATTAAGTCGTGTAGCCTTAATGAATTGGGTGTATCTAAATTTGTCAAGGTTCATTTCATCTTTTGGAGCACCATACATAGCTAACAGAAAACGCTTTCCGTTCTGAAATACTGTGTCTGGCGGACAGTTTTCTTCTTGAAATATTTGAGCTGAGTGCCAAATCGTGATGGTTCTCAAACATGTTCATAATCTGAAGCTTTCCTTTGTTAAATAAGGCCGATGTAGTGTCGCATCCAGTGAGGACATGCAAAAACAAAATATGTTCTTTGCAAAGACGATATTTGTCGAGACTTTTAGACGAATACATTCGTGTTAATTTAGCTCCTTTGCCAATTTTCTTTAAGAAAATTTCTCGGTGATGTGACTGAGTTCGTCCTATCAAGAGAACAAGCAAATCAATGTCTTCTCCAATGATGATGGCGGTTATCTCTTCTTCCGATACTTCCATGGCTGTTTCGATGATTAGAATATCTGCATCATCCTTGGCTTGTTTTGAAGTGATGTTGGCAGCTTGCAGTTGTTCAATAAGCATTTCGATAAAATTCTTTTTGTTGAATCGGTTTTATAGGAACTTTTCTTAGGTGACTGGCACATTTATTGTTGCATCAAAGCGAATTTCATAAGATGTAGACAGTGCAGTGCTTTGTCTCAATTGCTCCATTGCATTTATATTTTTGTATCCGTCAAATACAACAATTACGTTAGAACCTGGATGATTATACCCTTCTTGTCTAGAATAGAGAAAGGTTTTTTGTTTGCATTATAATATACATATAGAACCTTTGCATTTCATTTCAAAAGTGGTGTGATTACTTATTATATATTATTTTATAAATAAACAAATCTTTAACGCTTTGAATAATGGGAGTTAGATTATATAGTCTAAGAGAATTAGAAAAGTGCTTTCATAGCTATAGTTCTGCAGTGTAATACAGTATATTACCGATTAAGACCGCACCTCCCGCTTTATCATGCTATATCTCGAAAATGGTTGGTCGTATGAAAAAAAGTTATTGGAACAACTTTATAGAGAACGAATTATGACGTCAGGTGCACTGGAAGGGAGATTTTCGCGAAAAAATGATTTTCATGACCTTTGACCTTCGATATCTCAAGACGCACAAGGGTAGGGATATGAGATTTGTTGAACTTCGGTAGAACAGTAAAACGAAGGTCTCTGCTAAAATTCAGCTTGATCGGCCGAATTCCGCAGAGGAAGTCTTATTTCACTGGGCTAGTATGCGTTTTTTATTAATACAAGTGTACCTAAGAGATGAAGACAAAATAAATAATTTAATGAAAAACAATATTGGTTCGTATATAATTACAATATTTTTATATTTTGATTACTATTTGTAGGAACTAAACTATTCTAGTTATTAACATCATCTCGATATTATTAGGTATTTGCTTACGTAATTGTCCGAAACAGATGTGTAGTTGTCCGAAACATCTGAGTTAACCCACTTACTTGTCTATTATAATACTGTTATTGATATATTTATAAATATATTTATCATAACAAAAACATTTCATGTAAAAAAAAGCCAAGAACGCGAAAATGGTATTTCGTAAAAAGAATTGAGATAAAAGTAAAGCCAAGTTCTCTAATACAAATTTCAAAATGAAAGGTTCTTACTAGTTTTGAAATGTTGGTACAGCAATGTAGGCCGCGAACTTGGCCGGGCACTGCCGTGCCCTCATACATTTTATCGGATTTAATACTTTTCAAGAAGTCAAATACAAATACATTTTTAACCAAATTGGTTAAAACCAAATAATTCAAACCGACAAAAAAATTTACAAATGGTCCAAATTTTATCAATTGTCTTTAATGGTTTTTTGGCTAATATACGAGTACTTTCACGTTTCTTTCAAAAATTCAGCAATTTAAATCATAATTAAAATAGTTGAAATTTAGTCATATTTAAACACTTCCGGAAGACTAAATTATCATTCATTATTTCTCTACGGCAGAACATAGAGGTGTTTCGGACGATGACCAAAAACAAGACATGTTCTCAAAAAACTGCTTCTCCATTAAAAACAGCAAATGTCACCATTGGTTAATTAGTAAAATGAAAGCTTTAGCAACATTTATAACATCTTTAGTTTACCTTAGTTTTAATTTTAATTTTTTGATAACAAATTTTGGAATTTGGCCGTTTAAAAAAAAACACCCATTTATACTGGACTATGATAATAGCAGGCACCGGTGTCTGCTTCTCTGTACTCTTTAAGCTAGGATTCTCCCAACGGTCGCTTACAACTAAGTCGCAGCGAATCATTCGTCTGTCACTAGATGGAAATAAATCCGTATTACAGGTATCTCTTTCTAACTAGTGGTAAACAAATGATTCGTCCCGACTTAGTCGTAAGCGGCCGTGGAGGTCTAGAAAACTGATGTCAGATATCTAGTAACATAATATTATTTTTTAATTTAAATATCTGAGGGAAAAACGCAAACTGTGGCCAGACGGAAAATTTTTTGAGATCTTCACACCAAGCCTGTTAACAATTAAATGTTATATTTTTGTAAAGTGCTAGTTGCGAATTATATGTAACTTTCCTAAATCCACAGACCGCGAAACTAGACCTACCCTTAATCTTGTCTGTTTTGATAATAAATTAAGCCGCGGAGGGCAGGCAATACATTGAGCAGCCGAAAATCCAACAAACCCGAAACGTGACTGCGCCTTCTCATTCGACCAATTAGTATTTTAGTGCCATGGACCTCCGATTTTTACATAGACGTTAATTTATACCGTTTTTGATCAACCATCAAAAACCGCTCGCGAACCATCCAGAATCAATCTCTAAAAGATGTCTGTTCGATTTAAAACGTCGCGTTGCTCTCCCTGAGATTTCTTTGTACGAGAAGGCAAAACGTTGGCCGCTAAATCTCGCGTGGATCGATCTCTCTACCTCCCAGATGATTTGGATCAAAACAATAAACAAAACTTTACTTTTTGCGTTGTATTTTGATATGTTTAATTAGTATTAGCAACTGTTTGAACCCTCGCATTAGCTTGCTGGGGGTATGAGGGTCTTTTGAAGGTTTTTGAAAGGTATGTTACATTTTAAGGGGGGTATCGGTTTATAAAACATAAAAAATGATGGAGGTTGAATGGTCACTTTCGGGGTACACTATTGAACCTGAAAGTGATTATTAGATCCCCTTCAAAATAATTTTATTATCTCAGTTTAATCTATTTAATAGGCACTAAAAGTTGCTTTGGATGTAGTTAAACTTCTTTGTTTACCTTGTTTCTGCTGATGATGGGTCTCTTTAGACTCGAAACATGTCCTAAATAAAACCCGAAACAATAAAGACTGTAGTGAAGAAGAAGCTTTAATTTGCTTCTTTTCTTTTTTTTTACTATGATTGTTCTTCTTTATCTGCCTTGCACTTTTAAATCGTTGTCTATGTCTGTTACTAACTTATTTTAAACAAGTCGATCCCCAACAAGGCGACACTTTCTTGGGTGCAAACTTTGTAGTAATAAAACTAGAAACTGTATTTTGGCATTCAAAACCGACGCAAAATCCCAGCTTAAGAAGATGAGGTCCCCCCCCTTCCCCTCAACATTCTACTTAAACTATCTAGCAAACAAATCAAACAGATGACCTGTCATAGCACCCTGAGGAAACACCTGTATAGAATAGGATTCTACAGAGACAAGCCCACTTGCAGATTATATAATGAGGCCGACGAGGCAGCCGCTCAGCCCGAATTCACCTCACTAACCTAATGCAGAAAAAGAAACTTCCTGAAGCAAGTTTGAGTTTTTGATCGCCCAGCTCAAGTTCTGAAGACGAATAAAAATATCAGTTTTTCGAGGTGAAGTCAAAGACTACATAAATTAATTTTCGGGCTAATCCTCAAAGGGGTCATGGTAGCCGCAGACATAATTATTATGTTTCCTCCTTGTTAGGGTTCATTAGTACGTTTAACCATAATGGGTGGAGAGGGAATGATATGAAGATGATATATCATAGGATGTCTCGTTGTTGGATTAAAAACCACAGGTATTTCCTGCATACAAACAGTACATATTACAATTCTTGAAATTGTTTTGCTTGGCTTAAAAATGTTTTTAAAAATGAAAAATGAAAATGAGGTTTTGTTGTAAAAGAGTGTTTGATTAGATCCCACTTGAAGCATCTCAATTAGGATTTGTGTCAATCAGGGATCAAATTGCAATTGCTCCCGCGGAGATATGCTCCATCAAGGAGCGATTTCTGAGCCGTCAAGGGCAGTGTTGATCGAAAATGGTGTTAGTTTTTCTTTTCTTTTTTAATATGATTGTTCTTGAAGTACCTTGTGGTTTTAAAACTTTCTCTATGTCTGCTACTAATTTCCTTTAACTAAGTCGATACAAAACAAGGTGGCACTTTCTTGGGTGTAAGAGTACAAGGAAGAAACCGGTAATAACTTGCAAATTCTGGAATTCTGTGAACAAAATCAAAACCATCGGCACCCAACACCGAGGCAAAATCCCAACAAGATAATAATAAGATCCCCCTCAACACTACTCACATGTGACCTCCTTCAACTATTTAGGAAATAAATCAGACAGGCCACGGAACTAATACCCTGTTTCCACCAATGCATGCCCACCCCGATTCAAAAAACGCATCAGGTGACACTGCATTTAAAACCGATGCAAATCCATGGGCCATCACGTGATGCCTTTTTTGAATCGGGGTGGACATGCATTGTTGGAAACAGGGTATAACAACCAGCCACTGCACACTGTACAAAATAGGAATCTATAAAGATGAGTCCACTGGCAGACCATATGATGAGGCCGACGAGGCAGCCACTCACATCATACCCGAGCACTAGCCCACTGCAGAAAAAGAAACCTCCTGAAAGAAGAATTCTCTGAGGAGAGGACTGTCAGAAAAACTAAATAGGTAAAGATACCATTGTGCCTTGCGGGTTTTTAATCCTCCTTAACTAGAAAAAACTCAGCAAAAGATATAATTAGTTACAACTAGCTGCTCTAGGGTCTCCAACGCCTAGCCTTGCTGTACAAATGAATTAATCAATCAATGTTTTTTACTGTAAACTAACGCTTTTTCTTGGCATTGTTCTATCTGAGGTAAGATAGTTTATCCAGGAATCACCATTTGCTTGGTGATCCGTCGTTTATCCTAATAAAAGCTACGAGTACCAAATTCAAAGATAACACCTAATTATGCGCCGAAAGAGCAGATGCCTACGGCTCTCACAGGCTCAGCTGCAAAAAATAAGCAGGTCATATCGAGATAACTGACATCACTAGGCAAACAATTTTAGAAAAAAAAACTCTGTTGTTTTGGATCTGCTTCGTGTTTCTCAAAGCATTCGAAAATTAGTAGATGAGAAGACTTTATGGAAACTAGATAAAAATCTTCTCTATGACCCTAAATATTGTTACGTAGCCACACTTTAGCATCTTAAAGTATTAAAAAGACATTTAAAAATACAGAAGGTGCTGCATATTTCAGAAGATTAGAATACAAAGATTTAGGAAACGGGTACATTTCGGTCTAGGACAACTGGGCGCCGCCAACTCGGCGCCGCCAACTGGGTGCCGCCAACTCGGCGCCGCCAACTGGGCGCCGGGCCAACTGGGCGCCGGGCCAACTCGGCGCCGCCAACTGTACGCCGGCCAACTCGGCGCCGGACTAAAATTTTTTTTTTGATAAAATGTGTAGATGGAAAATAAAATATATTATTTATATAAAAACATCTTTAAAAAATCCTTTACGTAATTTTTACAAGCTTTTATTTTCTGTCTAACTATCTATCAAATCTTGTGAAGCGTTTTTGACACACTTCTCATTATCCGATTTGGATGATATTTGGTACACACGTAGTGGTCCCATGACAATACAACATTAAGAACAAAAAAATCCTCACACCCCTACCCCCCACCCCTTCTATAGAAAAATGTGTTTTTGACACACTTCCCGTTATCCGATTTGGATAAAATTTGGTATCCACATAGTGGTCCGATGATAATACAACAATAAGAAAAAAATATCCTCCCACCCCTACCCCCACCCCCTTCCATAGAAAAATTTATTTTTGACACACATCCCGTTATCCGATTTGGATGAAATTTGGTATACATATAGTGATCCGATGACAATACAATATTAAGAAAAAAATATCCTCCCACCTCTACCCCACCTCCTTTCATAGAAAAATGAGTTTTTGACACACTTCCCATTATCCGATTTGGATGAAATTTGGTATTCACATAGTGGTCCGATGACAATACAACATTTAAAATAAAAATATCCTCCCACCCCTACCCCCACCCCCTTCCATAGAAAATGCGTTTTTGACACCCTTCCCATTATCCGATTTGAATAAAATTTGGTATAGGTACATATAGTGGTCTGATGAAAATACAACATTGAAAAAAAAATCCTACCACTCCTACCCCCCACCCTCATCTACAGAAAAATGCGTTTTTGACACACTTCCCATTATCCGATTTGGATGAAATTTGGTACACACGTAGTGGTCCCATGACAATACAACAAAAAGAAAAAAATATCCTCCCACCCCTACCCCCACCCCTTTCCATAGAAAAATTTGTTTTTGACACACATCCCGTTATCCGATTTGGATGAAATTTGATTTGCATATAGTGATCCGATGACAATACAATATTAAGGAAAAAATATCCTCCCACCTCTACCCCCACCCCCTTTCATAGAAAAATGAGTTTTTGACACACTTCCCATTATCCGATTTGGATGAAATTTGGTATTCACATAGTAATCCGATGACAATACAATATTAAAAAAAAATATCCCCCCACCCCTACCCCAACCCCCTTCCATAGAAAAATTTGTTTTTGACACACATCCCTTTATCCGATTTGGATGAAATTTGGTATACATATAGTGATCCGATGACAATACAATATTAAGAAAAAAATATCCTCCCACCTCTACCCCCACCCCCTTTCATAGAAAAATGAGTTTTTGACACACTTCCCATTATCCGATTTGGATGAAATTTGGTATACATATAGTAGTCCGATGACAATACAACATTGAAAAAAAATCCTACCACTCCTACCCCCACCCTCATCTATAGAAAAATGCGTTTTTGACACACTTCCCATTATCCGATTTAGATGAAATTTGGTATACATATAGTGGTCCGATAACAATACAACAATAATGAAAAAATATCCTCCCACGCCTACCCCCACCCCTTCCATAAAAAATGCGTTTTTGACACACTTCACTTCAAATGACTTTTATAAAATTTGGTATATGCATAAAGGTCCGATGGCAATACAGCCCGAACAAAAAATATTTTTCTACCTCTACCCCCACCCTCTCCTTCCCCCAATAGAAAAATGAGTTTCCAAACAACTCACGATCAGCGATTTCATTATAATCTAGAATAAACTCTTCTTTATTTATTTACCTCTGCATTTTTCTGCTAGATTGATTCTTGCAAATAGTGATATTTAATTGATACGGATATCTTATCGTGCTAACATCGTCAAAATTTCCATCAGTCGGCCATCGCTTTTATTATTATGATAATATTAGAATGTTAGAAAATTATTTTTTAATTTTTAGTGCATTTTATAAGGGCTTGTGACAAAAAAAATTTTTTTTACTAATTTATTTTCGCAATTTTGGATCCGCCATTTTGATTTTTTTAAGTTTGAGTAAAAAATTTTGTTAAATGACCTCAAGCAATGTAATATTTCAAGTTTGAGACAAATCGGTTAGTAAATAAGAAAATCCGCCATTTTGGATGGAAAAATGCAGAGGTAAATAAATAAAGAAGAGTTTATTCTAGATTATAATGAAATCGCTGATCGTGAGTTGTTTGGAAACTCATTTTGTTATCGGGGGAAGGAGAGGGTGGGGGTAGAGGTAGAAATATATTTTTTGTTTGGTCTGTATTGCCATCGGACCTTTATGCATATACCAAATTTTATAAAAGTCATTTGAAGTGAAGTATGTCAAAAACGCATTTTTTATGGAAGGGGTGGGGGTAGGCGTGGAAGGACATTTTTTCATTATTGTTGTATTGTTATCGGACCACTATATGTATACCAAATTTCATCTAAATCGGATAATGGGAAGTGTGCCAAAAACGCATTTTTCTATAGATGAGGGTGGGGGTAGGAGTGGTAGGATTTTTTTTCAATGTTGTCTTGTCATCGGACCACTATATGTATACCAAATTTCATCCAAATCGGATAATGGGAAGTGTGTCAAAAACTCATTTTTCTATGAAAGGGGGTGGGGGTAGAGGTGGGAGGATAGTTTTTCTTAATATTTTATTGTCATCGGATCACTATATGTATACCAAATTTCATCCAAATCGGATAATGGGAAGTGTGTCAAAAACGCATTTTTCTATAGATGAGGGTGGGGGTAGGAGTGGTAGGATTTTTTTTTTCAATGTTGTATTGTCATCGGACCACTATATGTATACCAAATTTCATCCAAATCGGATAATGGGAAGGGTGTCAAAAACGCATTTTCTATGGAAGGGGGTGGGGGTAGGGGTGGGAGGATATTTTATTTTTTAATGTTGTATTGTCATCGGACCACTATGTGAATACCAAATTTCATCCAAATCGGATAATGGGAAGTGGGTCAAAAACTCATTTTTCTATGAAAGGGGGTGGGGGTAGAGGTGGGAAGATATTTTTTTCCTAATATTGTATTGTCATCGGATCACTATATGTACATTAAATTTCATCCAAATCGGATAACGGGATGTGTGTCAAAAACAAATTTTTCTATGGAAGGTGGTGGGGGTAGGGGCGGGAGTATAAATTTTTTTTTAATGTTGTATTGTCATCGGACCACTATGTGAATACCCAATTTCATCCAAATCGGATAATGGGAAGGGTGTCAAAAACGCATTTTCTATGGAAGGGGGTGGGGGTAGGGGTGGGAGGATATTTTTTTTTTAAATGTTGTATTGTCATCGGACCACTATGTGAATACCAAATTTCATCCAAATCGGATAATGGGAAGTGTGTCAAAAACTCATTTTTCTATTAAAGGGGGTGGGGGTAGAGGTGGGAGGATATTTTTTTCTTAATATTGTATTGTCATCAGATCACTATATGTATACCAAATTTTATCCAAATCGGATAACGGGAAGTGTGTCAAAAACACATTTTTCTATAGAAGGGGTGGGGGTAGGGGTTTGGAGGATATTTTTTTCTTAATGTTGTATTGTCATGGGACCACTACGTGTGTACCAAATTTAGTTATAGTTATATAGTTAGTTAGTTAGACAGAACATCTGAAGCTAAAAAAAAGCTTGTAAAAAATTGCGGAAAGGATTTTTTAAAGATGTTTTTATATAAATAATATATTTTATTTTTCATCTACACATTTTATCAAAAAAAAATTTTTTAGTCCGGCGCCGAGTTGGCCGGCGCCCAGTTGGCGGCGCCGAGTTGGCCCGGCGCCCAGTTGGCCCGGCGCCCAGTTGGCGGCGCCGAGTTGGCGGTGCCCAGTTGGCGGCGCCGAGTTGGCGGCGCCCAGTTGTCCCATTCCGGGTACATTTTAATACCATTTTCTATGAAGATTTTTGGACCTTGAGATAACAAATCTAAAAGTCAAATAGCGGAAATTAAGAAAAATTACCAGATAAAAGCGCCTAAAGTTTCATTACTCGGAGATGGCATTATTTATAAGTTGATCATTTTTTGGAACTCGATTACAGGTTTCTACATTAAAGCATAAATTATGTGGTCCATGTTGTTTTCGAATTTTAAAATCCCAAACTGTCCAAAAGCATCCTTTTGCTGAGTATTTATTACTTCCAGATCCCCGTCGATTGTCTGTCCCTCTAGATTTATGCCGGAGCTCTCTTATGTACAAAACACTATAGACCGATACCGAATGATAATCTTATTGATTTTACTTACCCAGTTTTAAAGCAAATTGATTATCCAATTTAGGCAAATGGATTGAGTTTGTTCCACTGACAAAATATCTGGCTATTTTGTGGGGGATCATTGATATAGATCTAGTTAAATGTACACAGAAAAAAAATATATGAAATCTAAGAAAACGTATTTTCTAGATAATATTATCTTATCTCAAAGCAAGTTGGCTTGACTATTAGATAGTTTTTGGTGGTGCCCAAAATGGCCGACGACTAACGCTTTTTGACACATTTGAACATATCGTTAACGGCTTCCGCGAAACGTTGCAAACTCAAGGACGGTTAGCATAAGAATTTTGACGTATGTAGAACGTGCGCAATTGTGTTTTAGCGAGCTTCTATTACATTCCGCGCCATTTGGTTGTCGCTGGCGGCACAGGTCACTGCAGTGTTGGGCGAAACCCATTTATTTGACATAGGGGCTGATGGGGGAATAAGAAACAGGGGTAATACGAAATATGTTTTTGCTTCTCTTGCATTTTGTCTTTTGTCATTCGAGATATCTCAAAAAAACCTTTGAAATTCTTCTACTAAAATACTAATAAACTTCTAGCACTTAAGTGCACCTTTTAAAATATGTTTATTTTTGACAAGCAAACCATTTCAGATTATATTTTTTTATCTGAGGGAAACATTTTAATACTTAAGTTTGTTGTCAAATGTAAGATTTTCTATGTATTGTTTTAAACTTTTCTTGTCATAAACAAGTAGGTGGAAATATTTTTGATTACAATTTCGTTTTGACAATCGTGGGATAATAAAAAACATTTTAATGGGGCAATAAGAAATATATTCTTGTTTGTTGCAGATTGATTTGGGTACTTAGTGAAGTTGCTTTCAAATTTGACTAAAGTGACATTTGTAAAGCTTTAAAAAGGGCAAATTGCAAAAATATGAAATGGCATCTAACGCAAATAGTCCACAGTACAACGGTCTATTTTTTAAGTGATTACTAATACGCTAAGCCGCGGAGCCATGGCACTATTTTTCTTCAAAATCACTTTTTTTTTTCTTTTTAAAACATCTTTATTGATTTTTATTTTATGCATAAAATGTAATGTAAGAAAAATAAACCAAAACACATCAACACCACATCACGACACTTCCCCAAAAAAAGTGTTTTAGTGAAATTTAACATATGTATTTTATAGTGCTGTAATAGGAATTCCTCTGCACTAAACGAAATATTATAAGAATAATAATGTTACCTTTACACCATAGCAACAAAGGCATTTCACAGGCAATCTTATAAATAGAAACTTCAAATCTATAAAGATTTTTCAAAATTTGACGTTTCTGTGCGGACATTTTTTTTACATACCAGTGCGGCAAAGTAAAATTTTCGGCACAAAAATAGTGTAGGAAATCCATATACATAATATTCCAATACCCACGGTAACTGCCCATTCATAATGCAAACATGAGGGCCTTGGGGTCTTTAAGCAAAAAAGACCTGATTGGTTGCTTTCAAAGACATATGCATATTATTTCCATATAGTACGTATTCTTGCAATACCTACTGTACCTTACGATGCAGAATGCAAACATATTTCAAATAGCAATATCAATGGACACTAAGTCTATCCTTTGCGATCATTAAGTTAAAATGTCCTGATTGTTTATACTTTACACATGCATATTATTTTATTCGTGTATTCGTCATGTCAAATCATCGGCTCACAGTTGACAAAAACTCTATCTATGTAAATTTGGTATCTGTGCATTTTTCGTACCTTTATTTTTGAATGTTTGCATCAAACGCCAACCATTGTTTAAATAGGTAACAGGGAGTATTGGAATATGGGAAAATCACATTTTTCACCAGAAATTTCTCGAGAAATCCTTGTTCGAACGTTTTAAATAGGGTACCCTGTATTGTAAAGAGAAACTCTATTTTCTCTCTCTATAGTGGGCTCAGCGGCGGCTCGTGTCAAAAACAACATGATAGTGCCAGAATTTTGAGTCAGTAAAAAAAAACTTGAGTGCTGGTAACAATATTACCTGTGTGCTACTATTTTAAGGGTACCTGTGCATAAAGATAAAAAAATTAATTATGGTTTTGTTTAGTGGTGTTACACTGGGGGATAGGGTGGAATTTCCAATCGGGCGCGTCCCGGGTAGCGGGTAGGGGGTTATTTCCGCGGAGAGTATTGGCAGAGTATTTTAAAGAGGTTTAATAACCTTCAACTACTATTTAACTATAACTTGCCATTAAGTTTGGTACCTTATTGGCACCAGTGTGGGTAACGAGCGCAAATGGTACTTTTACACGAATATGTTGGCATTTTATTGATTCATTAACCTTATATATCAGTAAAAAAAAAGACAAAATATTTTCCAAGTATAAAAATTCTAAATTGACGGTGAGTTTGCGTGTAAATTGTAGCAAAACGCCCAGTCCTGCAGAGAAAACCTCATTTACAATCGCCGCATGATTTCCAGGATATACTTAACTGCTGTAAAATGTTAATTATTTTGTTTAGATTCATTGGATCCGTTTTATTTTTTGTTTATAATAAAAATTTACGATTCACCTTTTAATATACTTTTATAAATTCCCGATATTTTAAAATTTGGGCCATTTTAGTTCCGCTGCTCTAACTAAAAAATAAAAATTACTTTATATAAGTTTATTCAGGAATTTTATATTTAATTTAAATTTAAATTTTATTTATTTATTTTTTTGTTAATTAATTAATTTTTTAATTTAAAAAATAATTAAGGGAAAATGAATATTAGTTTGGAAAGGAAAACATTAATAACAGCATAAAAACTATTGAAAATAAAAGAAAATATTTCACAGCCAACAGAAAAAAAAATACATTAGACCCGATCCGAGTTATCAGATTGAAATGGGGTAAATTTTTATTTTTTTTTCTTCCTACCTGCGTGCGGAAAATTGTTTTTTACGCACTCATTTTATTTTGGTGTCCTTAAAGGTCTACAAGTGATGATGACACATCACCCCCTGTACTGCCCTCCTTATGAAGACAGCAGTAACTTCAAATTTGACGATTTTGAGATTTTTATATATTATGGTGTAGAATGATGTTCCTTATCGATTGGCAAAAACAAAATTTGAAAAAAAAAATTTTAATGAAAAAAACGCATAATAAATGTGCAGTCACTGCAAAACCTCACGGTGTTCTAGCCGAGAACGCAGCAACTACATAATGCGCTGCGTTCTTGTCTAGCAAGAAGGGTAAAACTAGTCAAGAATGCAGTATTTGCGGGTCGGTCAACAAATACTGCGCTCTTGACTGGAAAACTAGCACAAGTATTCTTCTGGTTTTCTAGCCATAAATGAAGCAAATACTGCGTTTACCACCAGTAAATGAGGCACGCTTCATGAAATACGTGTCAAGAACGTAGTCTCTTCGATAAAATGTAAATTTTTTTCCAAAATTTAATGAAACCTAGGCAAACCATACCTTTTTTATGATTTCTCATCAACCTGAAAAAAAAATCAAAAATATGCATTTGGATAGATAGAAATAGAGCGAAAAAACGTTTTTTGCGTTTTACTCAAAACTAGGGTTTTGTAAGTTACTGCGTTCTTCCTAAGGAGGGCAGTCTATGACTATTGTCTCTCTTTGATGGTTGCCATGACAAGAGAGTAAACAACGCTATAATTTTATAAGCGAACAGCATTGAAAAGATTAAAAATGTTCGAAGTAATAGAAGAGATCCCTGAAAATATTTTTATTTTTTGATTTTAAATAGGATTCAACAAACTAAAAAAATATATTTTGATATTTCCAAGTGCTCCTAAGAAAATTGTTGTACCTAACTCGTGCGGAAACTACCTTTACCGCACTTACGCGGGTGCGGTAAAGTATCACTTCCTTCACTTGTCAAGTCAATAACATACATAAAAATTTTTGAGAAAAATTTAAAAAACTGGTTTAAGGTACCCCGTTCTAGACACCTACCCCGTTTTGCCCTTCTTTTCCCTACATAGGTTCAATCACTTGTCTACAAAGTAATAGAAGTTCTCGGTACGTCACGGAAATATTCGAAGAAAAGCAATCACAATTACACGGATATAAAAGAAATAAAATCGTCTTTATATGTTCCATAACTCAGGAAACCATCGTGCACAGTAAATGAAACTAGCGACCGCCTGCCGCGTTATTTGACGCTAAAAGTTGTCATTTTCCAGTAAACATCTCACCGGTGACGTTTTAATGGTTATCGCGAGCACATGCGTATTTTTTTACCTTATTTATTGGAAAGTGTGAGATGTGAACCTGTGCCATTCTTTTTGAATTTTAATTCATGGGAATATTTTTAAAACAGTATTGCACGCTTCCTAGAACATACTAAAAAACTTTGAAAATATACAGGATATTCCGAAATTAGTTATCCATATTTAACTCTCGTATTCTGTGGCCAAAAATAAAGACAAAAATTGATACAGGGTGTCCCAACTAAAAGGTAACAGAGGTGTTTTTGGGTATTTACCGTGCGAATTTGGAGAAACGCTCGGACACGTCGATTTTGTTTGCGAGGGGGGTTCGGTTAACTTTTTGACTATCTTGAAATTTTTGTAGCATACGTTACCACTATATTTTGAATAGGGAAACTGGGTCGAGTGATACCTTGTTTTGAAGGCCTTTAAAACGTCTTTACAACCCTGTAAAAGTTTTCAAAATTCATCGATTAGTTTTTGAGATAGTTGTCTTTAAACTTTCAAATTTTACCTGGTCTGATAAAATAAAAATTCATCAATTAGTTTTTAAGATAATTGTCTTCAATCTTTCAATTTTTACTGGGACTGATAAAATAAAAATTAATCACAATTTTACATTTTTTGGATTAAAATTTTATTTTCATTCAAAAATTCAAATCATTCCATATTAAATTTGGAATTTTTTTACACGGTTGTAAAGACATTCAAAAGGCCTTCAAAACAAGAGATAACTCGTTCCACTTTCCGTATTCAAAATATATTGGTAAAGTATACCCTCGAAAATTTCAAAAAATGTCCCCCATGCAAAAAAAATCGACGTGTCCGAGCATTTCTCCAACACCTCTGTTACCTTTTATTTGGGACACCCTGTATAAACTAGGTTCCAAAGCATCTTAGTTTTTAAACTGGCTTGCTAACTTTTCGCAAACAAATTAAAACTGATGAATCTTTATCACCAGTATTTACTTAAGGGTCTATTATTTGTAATAAAAAAAAATTCTATGGATGGGTAATTCTCCTGTTTTTCCTTTAATTATTAACAATATTTTTTCGTCAACTATTACCCCCCTAGATTTCGACCCAGATCCGCGCTGGGAAGAACCCCCAAAAAATAATTAACTATGTATACTTGCATAATAGTATAGACTGTCCAATGAAACCAGATCTCTGAGGCGTCTCATAACAGCACAAGAGCTATTATCTAAGTCTTTTTTTTAGTTGAATGAATCTGTTAGAATTCCTAAAAAATCTGTAAATTCTAAAACTGGTATAGACTACTCATTGAATATATACACCAGTATTTACTAATACTAACTCCACCGTTCATTGAAAGGGTTTCCCACAGTATGCCAGAGGAACCCTTTTGTCACAGAGAAATACGAAAATCCCTTAAAAAGTTGGATACAAACAAAGCAATGGGTCCAGATGGCATTCCCGCGATAGTAATCAAAAATTGTGCTAACGAACTCACCCCAACTTTCGCAAAATTATTTAAGTTATCTTATAGGCAAGGAGTATATCCATCATCATGGAAGTCTGCCGCAGTACAACCCATTCCAAAGAAAGGAAAAAAAGCAGATCCATTAAACTATAGACCAATTGCTCTACTTCCGGTGATATCAAAAGTAATGGAAAGAGTTGTGAACAATCACCTAACTAAGTACTTGGAAAAGTACAAAATTATCAACGACAAGCAATACGGATTTCGAAAATATAGGTCAACTGACGATTTACTTACATACGTCACTCACTTATGGCAAAAAGCGATTGAGTTGCGAGGTGAAACAAGAACAATTGCCTTAGATATATCTAAAGCATTCGATAAAGTCTGGCATGCAAATCTGCTCAACAAGCTCAAAGCAACGGGATTGTCGCCGAGACTTTGCACTTGGTTTGAAAGTTACCTTAAGGATAGATCCATTTATGTTGCACTGAATGGCCGGAACTCCAACTCTTACCAAATAAATGCTGGTGTGCCACAGGGAGCAATCCTTTCGCCAACACTTTTTCTGATTTACATAAATGACCTCATAGATAAAACAGTAAATCCACTTTATTGCTTTGCAGATGATGGCAATGTAGTCTCCTCAGTCATACCACCCACATGTCTCTCCGCACGTGAATTCCATTACCTCAGACTAACTGAAACATCACAGATAAATAACGACTTGGAGATAATAGAGGACTGGCGCAACAAAAACCTTGTACAGTTCAACGCGCAGAAAACCCAAGCAGCCCTGTTTTCAAAAAAGACCAGCACCGGTGAGCCAAACATCATGCTATCTGGAAGTGCTGTCGCATTGCAGAGCTAGTTGAACATCTTAGGAGTCACTGCAGAGACCAACATGTCTTGGCACAGTCACGTGGCAGATATAGCTAAAAGGGCGTCCCAAAAGCTTGGGGTGCTATTTCGTACAAGACATCTGTATACACCAAGCCAACTGCTGACACTCTAAAAAGCCCAGATTCGACCAACTATGGAGTACTGCTCACATATATGGAGTGCGGCACCCAAACATACCTTAATGCTTTTGAACACCGTGCAAAAACGAGCTATCAAGCTGATCAATGACCCCGCACTTACCCGTAGCTTGGATAGTCTCGAACATCGAAGAACTGTGGGCGATCTATCTCTCTTCTACAGGTATTATCACGGAAAATACTCTGAAGAGTTGGCACGTATGATCCCCCCGGGAGTAGCACCTACTAGGCGAACACGTCAAACAGACGGTAATCATCAATTTATTGTCAAAATAGAGGCACCAAGAAACTCATTATATCAGAATTCATATCTTTGGAGAACAGCATCGCTGTGGAATAAACTCCCTGCGACAGTTTTCCCTGCAGGTTACAACCTGAACCGTTTCAAAACCAACACACACCAACATTTCCGCGCACTTGCCGCTTCTCGAGCGTGATAGGGATCTCCTTGCGAGTGCGCATACCCGTAAAAAAAAAGAAAAAAAAAAGACCATAAAACTTACCATTTTAGATCGGGTTTAAGTATGAAGTCTATAGACTTGCTGCCGACCGGTGTAAATGTTTTATTGTAATACTCACAGGTCACTGCAAAGATTTGGTTCACCCCAATATGCTGGTAAGCAATTCTCAGTGAGGTTCGTCAACCTATATTTTTTGTGGTTCATCTCATATAAATTTAAATCAACTTTAGAAATAAAGAAAAACCACATAAAATTTTTGTAACGATATGTTATTTTTTGGAAATCTAGTCCGTGCAGTCATAGGCTTCTCGTTAAAAATATACTCAAGTTGTATTACCACCCCTGAGGGATGGTTTAAAGTTCGAAAAACTATATATAATATTGGTAGCCGGAAATTTGGGAAAAGATCTAGTCCCAAATATGGCTAAACAAGCTTCATGTATTAATATATCATCAATTATAAAAGCAAATGCAAGCGATAATGAATTAATTAATACCGCACTCAAAATGTCACAAAAATTTACCAAAAATGACGTAATTATTCTATGGCCCCAAAAAAGTAATAAAGACCTAATTGATACCTTTATTTTAAAGTGCAAAAATACCAATCCGTTGATATTAACCCAACCATATAGATATGACGACAAAAATTTGAATGACATTATTTATAACAGCAACCTTTCTCTTTTTAAGCAACTTTACCTAAGGAAAATAAAAAACGATTGTGTATTGGAGACAAAGTCAACTATAAGAAGGACCAATTACTACAGTGACAACAGAAATATTACCAAAATAGGAAAATCATTTTTGGGAAAAGCAGCTTTCAGTCACATAAAAAGTTTTTTCAATTGTCGATGGACTTAACAGCGGTACAGTAGTTGACACTATCACCAAAATAAATCAAGGTAAAAGCAGAAACAAATTAAAAAATAATAATAACAACAATTATGTAATCTTAGAATTAAATAGGTCTTTAGAAACCAGATACAATTCTGATAGCAACAATTTAGCTACAACCACAAATCACTGCTGGTCCGCAATGCATCTTAATGTTCAGGGTTTATCAAATAAATTTAATTTGATTGAGTTAAATATACAAAGGTACGATCCAACGTTTCTGTGCTTCTCTGAGCATTGGATGAATAGTGATAACTTACCTTTCTTTACACCGAACGGTTATGTAAAAGTTTGTGACTTTAGCAGAAAACACCATCAACACGGAGGTACGGTTATCTTCGCGAAAAAAGGAGTTGTAAATAAGTGCTCAGTTTTAAAAAAAATTTGTGACTACTCTGTGGAAACACTTATTGAATGCTCTGCAATTAAATTTGAAAACTATTGCATACTTTTAGTATACAGACCTGGAACATCTACTGAATATGAAACATTTTTGGACATTTTCTCGGACCTATTGAATAATATTCATAATGCATTTTCCAATATTTTAGTGTGTGCTGACTTAAATATAGACCGCCTGCCCGGCAGTAAAGACAAAAAATATTTTAAAATATTGAGTCGTTGGCATTAACCTCTTTGGTGCATGATGCAACAAGAATTTTTACCAACAAGAATAATACTACCAGTACCTCTGGCATTGACTATGTCATTACATCACACCCTGAGTCTTTTAGTTATAAAAACTTTGACGCAGGTTTTTCCGACCATTTTTGTCAAATTGTTCAGCATAACTCTAAAAACAATATATCCTCCACAGTCGACTCGTCCCTTGAAGGGAGCATGAGACAAATTAGGGTTGTTAATAGTAGCACTATAAATAATTTTTATTTCTGGTTTGATCAACAAACTATTGAATTTACAAATACCGACATAAACAAAAATTTTGAGCATTTCTTCGAAAGCGTTATCTGGAGTTTTCAAGTAAGTTGCCCAGTTAAAAACTTAAATAACAAAAAGCCCTCTCAAAATAAAAAAAATTATACTTTCCAACAATCTGCTAAAGGAAATGGAGGAACTAAAAAATCTACACTGGCTACAAAAACGCACTGGTAATTCACAACTTAAAATTCTTTACAAAACTCGGAAAAAAGAAATTGACCTTAAAATAAAAAATGAAAAAGAAAAATACTTCAACGAAAAAATTAATAACTCAAAAAATAAAATAAAAACTACATGGAGTATTATTAATAATCTAAGTGGAAAAAAATCTAAAACCTCACACTCTATAGATCAGATCTGGGATAGCAATAATGTAATTATAACTAATACTATGGAGATCGCTAACAACTTTAGCAGTTACTTGTCCTCTGTTGTTGCTGACAAGCTCCAATCTCATTTCCAGGGCAGCTTGTCCGCAGATTGCACAACGACTAAGAAAAATCACAAATCATTTACTTTTACCGAAGTTACTACACATGATGTTAAACTCGCACTAAAATGCTTGCCAAACAAAAAATCGGCGGGACCCGATGAAATACCCATATCCCTACTGAAAAATGCTTCTATGAAAATGATAACTTGCCTTACTTTTCTGATAAATCTATCTATCTCTGAAGGTACCTACCCTTCTCACCTAAAAGAAGCTAATATCTTACCTATCTATAAAAAGTGCGACCATTTGTCGGTGGAAAACTATCGTCCGATTTCTTTGTTGAACAGTTTCTCTAAGGTCTTTGAAAAAGTTCTATGCAACCAAATAAATCAATTTCTTAAAAAATATCAGATCTTAACTCCAAGCCAACACGGTTTCAGAGAACTGCACTCTACCGAAACAGCCAGCATTGACTTTGTTCAACAGATCTACAACAAACTAGACCAAGGCGATAGAGTTGTTGCACTATTGTTTGATCTAACCCGTGCTTTTGATACCATAGACCCTAACTTTGTATATAAAAAACTCGAAAAACTAGGTATCCAAAACCCCCTTAATAACTGCATTAAATCTTTTCTTACAGATAGAAAATTTAAAATCAAAATAGGAAGCACATATTCAGAATCTACAGAATCAAACATAGGCACGCCCCAAGGCAGTGTGCTTGCACCTTTAATATTTTTGCTGTTTATTAACGATCTTCCCGAATATATCACGTGGGGACTTGTGTTTATGTTCGCCGATGATACGTCCATCGTTGTATCTGCAAAAGACACAAATTTTCTTCATGAAAAAATCAACTTAACCCTAAATGAATTTTCGAACTGGTGCAAGCAAAACAATTTGATTATAAATGTCTCTAAAACTGTCTTTATGGAATTTAGAACAAAGTCCCGTAAACCTACCGACCTCAATATAATCTTTAATGACATCCCTTTGCCAGTTAGCGATAGCTCAAAATTTTTGGGAACTATTGTCGATACTCATTTCGAGTGGAGTTTACACATAAGTAGTGTATGCTCAAAACTTAATACATGCTACTTCATGATTAAGTCACTTAAAAACTCTCTCAGTATAAAAAATCTCATTACTGTGTGTTATGCTAATGCATACTCGGCTCTGGCCTATGGTGTGGCAGTATGGGGCAGTGCTCATAATGTCTTTGTTAAAACGAAAAAAGATTACCCATATCGCAAGGTATTTATGAACAATTTATATAAAATACATTAAAAACTATTGCATTCACGGACAAAATAAGTTTAACCTTCAACCAAAATCTAGACTTGTAGACCCAGGATTGTAGCACTTAGCACTGTAGACCCTTAAGTAAATACTGGTGATAAAGATTCATCAGTTTTAATTTGTTTGCGAAAAGTTAGCAAGCCAGTTTAAAAACTAAGATGCTTTGGAACCTAGTTTATACAGGGTGTCCCAAATAAAAGGTAACAGAGGTGTTGGAGAAATGCTCAGACACGTCGATTTTTTTTGCAAGGGGGACATTTTTTGAAATTTTTGTAGCACGCACCCTCTTTGAGGGTATACTTTACCAATATATTTTGAATAGGGAAAGTGAAACGAATTATATCTTGTTTTGAAGGCCTTTTGAATGTCTTTACAACCGTGTAAAAAAATTCCAAATTTAATATGGAATGATTTGAATTTTTGAATGAATATAAAATTTCAATCCGAAAAATGTAAAATTGTGATTAATTTTTATTTTATCAGTCCCAGTAAAAATTGAAAGTTTGAAGACAATTATCTTAAAAACTAATTGATGAATTTTTATTTTATCAGACCAGGTAAAATTTGAAAGTTTATAGGCAATTATCTCAAAAACTAATCGATAAATTTTGAAAACTTTTACAGGGTTGTAAAGACATCTAAAAGGCCTTCAAAACAAGGTATCACTCGTCGCAGTTTCCCTATTCAAAATATAGCGGTAACGTATGCTACAAAAATTTCAAGATAGTCAAAAAGTGAACCGAACTCCCCTCGCAAACAAAATCGACGTGTCCGAGCGTTTCTCCAAATTCGCACGGTAAATACCCTTTAGTTGGGACACCCTGTATCAATTTTTATCTTTATTTTTGGCCACAGAATACGTGAGAAAAATATGGATAACTAATTTCGGAATATCCTGTATATTTTCAAAGTTTTTAAGTATGTTCTAGGAAGCGTGCAATACTGTTTTAAAAATATTCCCATGAATTAAAATTCAAAAAGAATGGCACAGGTTCACATCTCACACTTTCCAATAAATGAGGTAAAAAACTACGCATGTACTCGCGATAACCATTAAAACGTCACCGGTGAGATGTTTACTGGAAAATGACAACTTTTAGCGTCAAATAACGCGGCAGGCGGTCGCTAGTTTCATTTACTGTGCACGATGGTATCCTGAGTTATGGAACATATAAAGACGATTTTATTTCTTTTATATCCGTGTAATTGTGATTGATTTTCTTCGAATATTTCCGTGACGTACGTATTTTTTGGGAGTTCTCCCCAGCGCGGATCTGGGTCGAAATCTAGGGGGGTAATACGAAAAAATTATTTGTAATAAAAAAAAATTCTATGGAGGGGTAATTCTCATGTTTTTCCTTTAATTATTAACAATATTTTTTTCTATGTAGGGTAATTACCACGTTCCCCCCTCAGACCTGCGCTTGGTTTCTCCCTCTTTGCAATGTATGTTTTCCAAGCGCAAAAGAGAATTATAAGGTGGTTACTGAAACTTAAACCAGGCACTTTATGTGCTCCGCACTTCACCAGACCAGCGAAAATAGTTATATGTTCGCTGACCAGACCAGCGAAAATATGTTCAATGGCCATAATAAGAATACTGACAGTGCCATCTATCTATTTCCTTCAACTTGTTGTTTGTTGTTGGCAGTATATTAACAATGAGTATATAGACCATATAGAGTGGCAACTGGCAAGCTTTGCAACATTAAGGGGTAGATGGCGCTGAAATAAATTCGTCTAATACGCAATAGTATGATTTAGTTGTATGTGCATGTTCCGAGGTTCATGTCTGTCATATAAATGCCATTAGATCATAGTACTTGTCTTTGAATATTGCGTACTAGACGAATTTATTTCAGCGCCATCTCCCCCTCAATGTGGCAAAGCTTGCCGGTTGCTACTCTATATGGGTCATATACTCATTGATATTAAGCAGTTATTGTTTATATTAAGTGCTACCAATTGTGTCCAAGTTCCTGAGTGTATCCAAATTACTAATTGTGTCCAAATTACCGATTGTGTTCAAATTACCGGTTTTGTCCAAATTACCGATTTAGACTATAAACACGATAGTGACTCATAAAATCTCTATAACATGACATTTAAAACAGATAGTGACTCAAAGGTTTTTTTGCTCTTACAAGTACAAGAAATCATTCAGGGCATTTTGTTTATTTATCTATTTTGATTTTTTTTTATATGTAGTTTTTTTTTGATAAATAAACTGGAAATAAATAGATAAAAATAAAGCTAATTCTACAATATTATCCAAAAAGTTATACATTTGATACTTTAAATAAGTTGCTCAAAAAAGTTGCCCTGCTTCACGTTTAACACCCTATATCTTAAAAATTAAGACGTTTTGGACCCTAGTTTATATAAACTTTTAAATCTATTTTGGGCCATAGAATACGTGGTTAAAATATTCATCTCTAATTTCGGGACACCCTGTATAATCTGAGGGCACGGCAGTGCATCGCCAAGTTCGCGCGCCGTAACCATCTTTTCTGGAAACATTTCAGCCGATATTCGACCTACCTAAAACTCTACTTCGGAATGAGCTACGAATCTCAAACTTTGGAGTTAACAACCCCTCCAAGTTTCATGGAATTCCATAAAGTAGTAAAGTAGTTACGAAATTTCAAAAAACGTCGAAATTGCCACTCACTCATGTATAGATCATCAATATTCTACTGTACTTCCAGACATGCTACAAAGCTGAAATTTGGCAGACTGATAGAAATTATGACCAAACCCCTGGAAAAAATCAAAAAAACCCAAAATTTTAATTTACTCCCCTCCCCTATACATTTAAAGTTATATAAAATTAGCATCGCCCACTTCCAGAAATGCTAGAGAGTTGAGCTTTGGCAGACTGATAGGAACTATGATAAAACTATAGGAAAAAATCAAAAAACTCCAAAATTTTAATTTATTCCCCTCACCTATACATTTAAAGTTATGTAAAAGTAGCATTGCCCAATTCCAGAAATGCTAGAGAGTTGAGCTTTGGCAGACTGATAGGAACTATGATAAAACTATAGGAAAAAATTAAAACACCCCAAAATTCTAATTTACTTCCCTCCCCTATAAATGTAAAGTTAAGTAAAAGTAACATTGCCTACTTCCAGACATACTAGAGAGCTGAGTTTTGGAAGGCCGATAGTAAATATGATAAAGTTATAGAAAAAAATTAAAACACCCCAAAATTCTAATTTACTTCCTTCCCCTATTAATGTAAAGTTATGTAAAAGTAACACTGCCCACTTCCAGAAACGCTAGAGAGCTGAACTTTTTAAGACTGAAAGACAATATGATAAAACTATATGAAAAAATTTAAAACACCAACATTTTAATTTACTTCCCTCTCCTATAAATGTAAATTTATATAACAAACATTGCCCACTTCCAGAAATGCTGGAGAGCTGAGCATTGGAATGCTGATAGAAATTATGATAAAACCATGAGAAAAAATTTAAAAAGTCCAATTTTTTAATTTACTCTCCTCCCCTATAAATGTAAAGTTATGTAAAAGTAACATTACCCACTTCCAGAAACGCTAGAGAGCTGAGCATTGGAAGACTGATAGGAACTATGATAAAACTATAGGACAAAATTTAAAAACACGACAATTTTAATTTATTTCCCTCCCCTATACATGTAAAATTATGTAAAAGTAACATTGTGCACTTTCAGAAACGCTAGAGAGCTGAGCTTTGGAAGGCTGATAGGAACTACGATAAAACCATGGAAAAAAATTAACAAATCTCGAAAATTTAAGTAAGGGTTTGAAAAAATTTTGAACAATATTCCGCATATTTTACTACTTTAAAAATTAAGTATTATCCAATTCCTTTAAAAAAGAAGTGAAATCATAACAAAAACATTTCATGTAAAAAAAAGCCAAGTACGCGAAAATGGCATTCCGTAAAAAGAATTGAGATAAAAGTAAAGCCAAGTTTTCCAATACAAATTTCAAAATGAAAGGTTCTTACTAGTTTGGAAATATTTTTCTAAACTTGGCTAATACGGCTGTAAATGACTCTTAGGCACAGTGCTAAATTTAACATAAAGAAGTTTGGCTGTAATAGCAAAGTTTAAAAAACATTTCCAAACTAGTTAGAACCTTTCATTTTGAAATTTATATTGGAAAACGTGGCTTTATTTTTATCTCAATTCTTTTTACGGAATGCCATTTTCGCGTACTTGGCTTTTTTTTACATGAAATGTTTTTGTTATGATACTATATGCTCCTATAATTTTCAGATGACTCATCTTCTTATAGCACATCAACCCTTGGCGTTTAGTTTACTACCTTGCTAGAAATTTCAAAATAAAGCTAGCAGTAAAATAAGGCAACAATCTTATATTTAAACAGTGCGCCACATTACGCCCGTTTCACATGGGACCGCGATCAGTGGCGTAGCGCTGAGGGGGGTTTAGTTACTGACCGCGATGATTCGCAGGGTCGTTTTAGTCAGAGCAAAAAATCCAGGGGCGTGCGGTGTATTATTTGTTTTTTTCTATCCTTTAAGGCTTTTGGTAAACTTTCATATCTTCTGTCTTTTTAATAAAAGTTTGGTAAGAAAACTTTTTGTTAATCATGAAACAGACTATACAATCACACAACTGTAGTTTTAACGAACGTTGCAATATCCTTTACCGAAACCGAATCCTGTTGCTCGCACGCCATTGTGAAACGCGTGTGTACGTAATCGAACAGACTGCTTATTTCATTCTAAAGGGCGCGAACTAAATTCTCGCATTGGGCTTGCCTGCATTGACTATGTTTTACATAACAAGATAAGCAATTGTACCTGCCGCGTAAAGCGTAAGGAGCCGACGGTTGTCGCGAAAGGAGCGCTGCTCTTCCTACGCACTTCTATTACATACAAATAAGTATATAACATACGATGTCGCTTTTCTAGTACATAGGGACGCGCAAAATATATTGCTTCTGATACAGTCTTACCACTCCTACACGACTAGCGCAAATTACGTCAAGTCAACATTTTATTTTTATTATGCTTCCCTTGCTTACATGGACCGCACGCCCCTGAAAAAGTTTGAAAAGGTGTAGAAGCATTTGATATTACCTTTTGACAACCGACGATTTGATATATCGACAGGGACGGAGCAAATCCCCCAAACCTCCAAAAACCTGTAAATTTTTTCAGTTTTCTCGAAAACTAAATTTTTTACCGAAAATTGGAAGGAACACTGGGTTGTGGCAAACAACATTCCTTTTCCAACAACGTATTGGTCGATTAGGTTAGGAAAAGCAAGTAGCTCTTTAGTGGCGTCTGTAAATTTGGATTATATCGAGAAAAACATGTTTATTATAGGTTTTATAAAATTTACTGGAAAAAACATATAATTTCCTTTTAAAACATAATATGTCACAGGTAAGCCTCCAGGGGCGTACTTATAAAAATAAATTTTCTAAAATAACCAAAATAATCAATTTTTGTTACATATTTTATCTATTTTTTTTAAATATAAGCTTCGTAGGAAAAAAGTTACTTTTAAGAAAATTTTACAAAAATGTTTTTTGGTAATTTTTGAGAGTGACCTTAAAATACGGACGTTCCTAGAGAGTTAGCCCTAACCTCTATCACATTTTGTGATACACCGTTTAAAAGGAAATTTCATTAACCACCGAAAAGTTACAAAATATTTTGTTTGGTTGTATAGAGTTTGAAAGGAAATTTTATTGTTTACAACGAAGCTTAAAACAAAATTTTTGATAAAAGGCAATTTTACTGTCTATATTGAAGAATAGAATATATTTTTTTCATACTAAGCTTAGTTTCCGAGAAAATTAGATAAAAGAAAAGCTTATTTTCTGATTTTTTCAAATTGATTTAATTTACGGACGCACCCAAAGTTTTAATTATAAAACCAATCTGACCATGTTATACATCATTTTAAAGGAAATTTTATTGTCTATAACAAACTGTAACACATATTTTCCTGTAGACGTTGGCTTTTAAAAAAATCGAATAAATCATGGGAAAAACATGATGATTTTTTGAATTTTTTAAATTACTTCAAATATATATATATATATATATATATATATATATATATATATATATAATCAGTCTCACCATATTGAATTATACCTTATTAAAAATGGAATTTTATTGTCTATAATAAAGTATATTATACATTTTTCACTTAGTAGCTTAGTTTTTATGAAATTTAAAAAAATATTAAACTTTTAGATTTTAGGGGGGTTTTTGGAGTTTTTGGTAAAATAAAAATTAATATGATATTATTTAACACAAATAGTGGTCACTATAAACATAGAGATCATCTCAAATCATTATTATAATTTCAAAAAATAAGAAAATGCAAATAAATTTTAAAAAAAATAACTTTACATTTTTATACAGGGTGTACTATAGACGCTTTGTACGACTGTTATTCATTATAGATCGTCTAAATAGCTGGCAAGGAGTAAAGTAAAGTAAAATTTTTTTTTGGGAATTTTCTTGGCATTACACCCATATACGTTATATTACGTATATGATTACACCTCGAGCTTGCTACTTGGTAATCAGTACGTCATCCAAAGACTCAATTGGCTACCTAGACCATTTTTATAAAATAAAAGGTTTCTTTTTTGAGTAAACTTTTGGTGTTGAATAATTTTTTGAAGCCTTTTTTATCCTTTTAATTACAAATAATTTTTTTGGTGGGAAGAAGCAATTTTTAAGATTTCTTCGAATATTTTTTGTCTTTTTGGAGCAATACCGCAAAACTTGTCAAGTCTAAAAATAAAAATAAATAAAAGATAACAACTTAAAAATCAAAAACATTTTATTTTTTTTATTATTAAATCTAAATTTTTTAATTAATAATATTAACTTAGGGTGACGAGGAGCTGTAATCTGGATGAATTGTATATAGTGTAAGTGGAGCTATTTACTGGCACTGCTCGAGAGTGGTCTCGATCAAATAAACGAATGAAGCGGTTTACTGATTGAAAGTAGAGATTTTTTGCCTCGAGATTTTGATGAGAAGCACAAAATAAAAAGATTACTTCAGAAGCAGTCAGCTAATGAGCCACAGTTTAATTATGGAAAATTTATTTTATCAACTGGGAGAGATTGTTATCATTCACTCTTAGCTTCGAGAAAAGTGCATGGTTTTGGAAGAATCCGGTTTGACTTCCAAGAAGAGTGGTAGTGTTTACGCTGTGGGTCCTGAGATTGAAGCGAGTTCTCCTAGTACCAGTCAACAAAATTGTTTGGGATTCACCTGTGGGCATCAGTGTTCTTCGCTTTCGGGTGCTTCTGCTTTCAAGATCAATGTCGCCGGAAGTAGTTATAATAGAAATAGGTACTCTTCAAGAGGAAATTTCACGACACGGTTTTGCCAGAGGTGGTAATGGCGGTCAAGTGCAAGGTCATCCTCCTCAGCATTTTGCTGCAGGTGGATCCTCTATAGTGTGTTTTGTCTGCGGTGCTGAGGGACATAAGGGTGCTGTTGGTTACAAAAGTTTTCCTGGTTATCAGAAGCAGCAGAATGCAGGGCAACTCAGCCAGAGGAAAACTTTCCAACAGCAGTAGTCATCTCGGAATGCGAAACCTGGGCAACACAGGCAAGGTGATCTTAAATGTTTTCTGTCTGTAGGTCAAAAAACGAAGGAGTGAGAGGCAATCAGTAGGCGTTGCGTCAAGCAGTTGATAAAGCCCTATAGTTCTTTGAGTGATGCAGATTGGCGAGATTGGAAAAAGCGGGTTCGTGCTTTTTTCACATCTACACACCCTATTGCTGATATTTGACCTTCATTTGTCCTGCAGGCTGATGATAATAGCCCGTACGTGCAGATGCATATTTTAAGCGGGCCTTTTGTTGCTCTGGTGGACAGTGGAGCTAGCCACTCTGTTGCTGGTAGTACGGGATAAATAATTTTTGATATTTTGGAGGCTAATTTGTTACTTTCAGAAAACGAGAAGCATACTAAGACTACAGATGGATCGTTGCATGTAGTGGAAGGCTATATTGAGATCCCTGTCTGATGATGTCCTGAGTTAAAGGGTGTAGTAAAATTGATTAAATTTCTTATGGTGCCAAGTTTGTCACATAGTATTATTTTAGGTTCCGATTTTGGTAGGAAGTTTTCGCTTAGGTTAGACTTTGGAACTGATTGCTATGCCGTGGGTGATAACTCGGATATTTCTATGGCTTTCGCCTTGAGCAATGGCAAGATGTTTCAAGTTTCAAATGTTTGTTCGAAAGCAGAATTGACTCCGGAACAAACAGCACAGCTGGAAAAAGTTTGAAACTTTGTCTTCTTCATCTTTGGGAAGGACAAATAAAATATTCCATGAGATTGATACGGGGGATGCTGCTTCAGTGAAGCAAAGAAATCATGTAATGGGTCCGTATAAGTTGAAATTCTTTAATGAGGAATTAGATAAAATGTTGGAAGAAAAAGTAGTTAGGCATTCAAATAGCCCTTGGGCTAGCCCTGTTCTAATCGTTGAGAAGTCCGACGGATCTACAAGGATCTGTTTTGCCGGAAGAAAATTATATGCTGTAACTAAGAAATCAGCTTATCCTTTACTATTACTTCTATTGCCTGAATATTGTTAATAAACTGCATTTGTGGTCCCGGGGAGAGGTCTTTTTGAATTTCAGGTGATGTCATTTGGACTTTGTAACTCTGCAGCTACTCAACAGAAATTGATGGATAGTGTTCTGGGACCGGAATTTGAGCCGTACTTCATGGTATATCTTGATGATATCATAGCGTAACACCGACATTTGAACGTCACTTAAAAATCTTTGAAAAATTATCAGCCGATAATTTAACTATTAACTTTAAGAAGTGTAATTTTATGAGAGAACAGGTTAAGTACCTGGGCTGTGTAGTCAAGTCTAAGAGTTTAGGGAACGATTTCGATAAAATTAGGGCTATGGTTCAACTTCCTGCTCCTCGGACAGCTACGGAAATTAAGCGCTTTATGTGAATTTACGGATGGTATCGAAGGTTTGTTAAAGATTTCAGTACTTTAGTAGCCAGGTGGTAGACGCTTTTTACTCATTGGGCGTCGACCGGTGAGATACCACCATGTCAGAAATGAGTAGCGCTAAGTGGTATCACCACGTTCCGCTACTGCGCTGGCAGTCCGGTTCCAACAATGAGTAACAGATAGCATGATGGCGCCTCCAGGATCAAAATATTCCGGAGGTAAAATACCCGACCACTCGGATCTCCGGGCGTCGGGTGATCCTGGGGGTCCTTCATGCAAAGATATTAATAGAAGACCAAAAACTCAACTCAGAATTGATTTTAGCAATATAAGAGGATTAAGTACCAACATGAATTCAGTTCACCAACATCTTGAAGAACAAAGACCTGACATCCTTGTTCTCACTGAAACTAAAATCAGTTCTGCAACACCTATTGTGAACTATCTTTATCCCGGCTATGACCTACACCACCGATTTCGACATAATTTTGGGATCTGTGTGTACATTAAAAATGACCTTTCATGTCATCGAGAGGAGAAGTTAGAACCAGCGAACCTCGATATCATATGGCTGAAATTCACCTCAAAGTCATCGACCAAGTTCATTTGCTGCCTCTACCGACCGCCAAGTAACACCGAGTATCAAAACTTTTTTGCGACATTATCCGAAAACTGTGATAGTATACAGTCTAACTATCCACATGCGGAAATTGTTTTTTTAGGCGATTTCAACGTCCACAATATACCCTGGCTAAAACACCACAACAAAACAGATAATGAAGGCAAGGAAGCAGAAGTTTTTGCCATAAGTTGTGGTCTAACGCAGCTTGTCGATGAACCTACCCGTATCTCAGAAAGGGGTGAATTTGCAGCGCTTTTAGACTTGTTCCTAACTACAAATCCTGACTTGTACACAATTCAAGTAGATCCCCCACTTGGTTCATCCGATCATAAACTTATAAGAACAAAGTGCGAAATGTTCATACCGCCAAGCCAACAATCACTTCCTCGTAAAATGTGGCACTATAAATCGGCAAAATGGAATGACCTTAAACAGTTTTACCTGGATTTTCCATGGCAAGAAGTTTGCTTTAAAACAGCTGATCTCACTATTTGCTGTAATGAAATAACAAAAGTAATCTTATCTGGAATGGATGCATATATCCCACATACAATAAAAAGCAGAGCTAATGCAAAACCTTGGTTCAACAGCCAGTGTCAAACGGCTGTACAGAAAAAACACAGAGCATATAACCTTTGGAAACGACAACAAACCGCTCAAAACCACACAGAATTTATAGAAGCCCGAAATAGTTGCAAAATTACTATTGACACCGCCAAAGAAACATACAATCAAAGAATAAAAAACAGGTTGCTGAATAGTCCAAGTAGTTCTAGGTCCTTTTGGTCTCTTGCAAAAGCCGTTGGATCAAACTTCACCAAGTCATCCATACCACCACTTACAGATAAAAATACTCACTTAGCCACAACATCAGGGGAAAAAGCCAATATGCTGGCCAAAATCTTTTCCTCCAACTCAAACCTAACAGTGCCAAATGGAAAAACTCCACCGTTCATTGAAAGGGTTTCCCACAGTATGCCAGAGGTACCCTTTTGTCACAGAGAAATACGAAAATCCCTTAAAAAGTTGGATACAAACAAAGCAATGGGTCCAGATGGCATTCCCGCGATAGTACTCAAAAATTGTGCTAGCGAACTCACCCCAACTTTCGCAAAATTATTCAATTTATCTTATAGGCAAGGAGTATATCCATCATCATGGAAGTCTGCCGCAGTACAACCCATTCCAAAGAAAGGAAAAAAGACAGATCCATTAAACTATAGACCAATTGCTTTACTTCCAGTGATATCAAAAGTAATGGAAAGAGTTGTGAACAATCACCTAACCAAGTACTTGGAAAAGTACAAAATTATCAACGACAAGCAATACGGATTTCGAAAATATAGGTCAACTGGCGATTTACTTACATACGTCACTCACTTATGGCAAAAAGCGATTGAGTTGCGAGGTGAAACAAGAACAATTGCCTTAGATATATCTAAAGCATTCGATAAAGTCTGGCATGAAAATCTGCTCAACAAGCTCAAAGCAACGGGATTGTCGCCGAGACTTTGCACTTGGTTTGAAAGTTACCTTAAGGATAGATCCATTTATGTTGCACTGGATGGCCGGAACTCCAACTCTTACCAAATAAATGCAGGTGTGCCACAGGGAGCAATCCTTTCGCCAACCCTTTTTCTGATTTACATAAATGACCTCATAGATAAAACAGTAAATCCACTTTATTGCTTTGCAGATGATGGCAATGTAGTCTCCTCAGTCATACCACCCCCATGTCTCTCCGCACGTGAATTCCATTACCTTAGACTAACTGAAATATCACAGATAAATAACGACTTGGAGATAATAGAGGACTGGGGCAACAAAAACCTTGTACAGTTCAACGCGCAGAAAACCCAAGCAGCCCTGTTTTCAAAAAAGACCAGCACTGGTGAGCCAAACATCATGCTATCTGGAAGTGCTGTCGCATTGCAGAGCCAGTTGAACATCTTAGGAGTCACTGCAGAGACCAACATATCTTGGCACAGTCACGTGGCAGATATAGCTAAAAGGGCGTCCCAAAAGCTTGGGGTGCTATTTCGTACAAGACATCTGTATACACCAAGCCAACTGCTGACACTCTACAAAGCCCAGATTCGACCAACTATGGAGTACTGCTCACATATATGGAGTGCGGCACCCAAACATACCTTAATGCTTTTGAACACCGTGCAAAAACGAGCTATCAAGCTGATCAATGACCCCGCACTTACCGGTAGCTTGGATAGTCTCGAACATCGAAGAACTGTGGGCGATCTATCTCTCTTCTACAGGTATTATCACGGAAAATGCTCTGAAGAGTTGGCACGTATGATCCCCCCGGGAGTAGCACCTACTAGGCGAACACGTCAAACAGACGGTAACCATCAATTTATTGTCAAAATAGAGGCACCAAGAACCTCATTATATCAGAATTCATATCTCTGGAGAACAGCATCGCTGTGGAATAAACTCCCTGCGACAGTTTTCCCTGCAGGTTACAACCTGAACCGTTTCAAAACCAACACACACCAACATTTCCGCGCACTTGCCGCTTCTCGAGCGTGATAGGGATCTCCTTGCGAGTGCGCATACCCGTAAAAAAAAAAAAAAAAAGCCCCTATTAACAACTTATTGAAGGGCAATCGTAAATCTCAAAAAGTAATATGGAACGACGACGGCGATCAGGCTTTCACCAAAATAAAAGAAGCACTAGTTAGTGTTTGAAACTCGTAGACAGTCATTGTGTAGAAATAAAATTTCGGACTTCCATTGTGTTTATTTATTTTAAACCACGACGTTTCGGTTAGTAAGTATCTCTAACCGTTATCAAGTGTAAACTAAACAATCTAGTCTTTAGGCTACTACTTATACTACTTGGTGTGCAGTCAGGTGTGACGGCCCGCCCCCTTTTCTTTTTTTATTCCTAAAACGCTTGTTTTTCTTAAGGAGTGGTTTCCATATGTTTGGTATGTCCGTGCTTGGTTGACTGAAAACTTCTTTATTCTGCATTATAAACGCAGCTTCCATAAACTTTGGTTTTCGCCAATGCGACACCTTATGTAAAACTTTAGCTTCTGACCACTGAATCCTGTGATCATTTGACCATGCATGATCTGCTAAACCGGATTTTTCAATACCCCTAATTGGGTACTTTTTAGATGTTCATTTACTCTAACCTGAAGAGGGCGTTTCGTTTCACCTACATATGATTTACCACACTCACACGGGATTTGGTAAATACATTCCTTATTATTTGAGGGATTTTCTGGTTTTGTTTTAGTTACAAAACTTCTTATCGTATTTCCCGAAGAAAATACTGTTTTTATATTATAGTGTTTAGCTATTCGTCTTATATTTTCTGAAATCCCTTGAACATATGGAATGTTAATAACACCTAACGAATTATTATTTTGAGAATTTGGTACATTTAGTTTGTTTTTAATTTTAAATATCGTTGAGTTTATTAATTTCTCGGAATAACCATTCTGTTGTAAGTCCTTTTTAATGTTTTTAATTTCTTTGGTTAATTCTTCATTATTACTACAAATATTTATGGCTCTTAAATACAAACTTCTTATAACTCCTTGTTTTGTAGCAACAGAATGATTAGACTTAAAATTTAGGTACTGTCCCGTGTGTGTAGGTTTCCTATATACAGTGGTTTGAATGTTTCTGTCTGATCGTTTGACAAGAACATCCAAAAAAGGTAAGGCCGAATCTTTTTCTTTTTTTTGGCGTTATATTAAAGATGTTGATCACAGAGTATGGGATGAAGAACTTTATAAGATTGAATTGCCCTGAACACATCGATTCATGAGGCGACAGGCTTTGTATGTACCATCTTATTTGAATTTTGGGCGCTATTTGCCCTCGCATGGATCTTTTTATGGAAAATTAGATAATCTAAAAGAATCAGTATTGATGATTGAAGTCGTGGAGATTATTGTGAACAGATGGATAAAATTCCTCAGAACTATTTACTAGTGCGTTTTGGATTTGAAACGCTACACTGTGGAGAACCCGGATTTTGATGAGTAAGTGATTATCAGGTATAAGAGTGAATGAATTTATTCGGCCGACTATGAGTAAGTAGTGAAGTGTAAATGATAATACGATGATGTTAGGTTTAAGTTAGTATAGAGGTTTGGAGTAAAAAAAAATTGAAAAAATATTTTACTGTGTAAAATATTTTTTTACCAGGAAGAGGGGTGTGTAGCGGTTCACTTTGAAATAAACGTTTGTTTTAGGACATATTCTGGTAGTATCAAGATGGCGGATAATGAAAGTCAACAAATTTTATCGTCCGAAAATTCGGGAAAAATACTGTGTAATTCTTGCAAAAGAGAAGTGAAAACTGAACTAAAATGTAAACAATGTGCTAAGCAATTTCATCCAGCATGTCTGGTAAGGTTAAAGGGCGCAAAAACCCTGGATCCGCAAAATCAGCTGACGATGGTGTTTGTAAAGATGAGTTAAGTCGAGAAAATGAGTTGTTAAATAAATTGGTGCTTACATTAATGGACAATAATGGGCTTCTACATGCAAAAGTGCTTGAAATGGAGGTGAAAATGGATGACTTATCCGAGAAAATCAGCATTTTGGTGAAAAGTGAGGTTAGATTGAATCTAAACAACAAACCACCCCGGTCCCCGACCGCACCTCGTCCTCTCACGCCAGCGCCTGTTTCATCTATGGCTGAATGGCCAGGCGCGCAAAATGCGGTAATGTCACAATGGAAAACATCTGATTCTAACCTCAATTTTGATCAAAACAAAAATATTGGCGAAAAAATACAAATTCAAAAACAACATAAAAAAAAGAGTGGATATGCTCCTTTGCAAACTAATTTGGAGTCTACCACTGAAGTTACTCTTAGCCAGGCTTCCAAGGCAATCAATGAAGCAGTTGTTCAAACTTTACAACCATTTATGGGACAAGTAATGCATGATATGGATGGCCCTGGTTCGTCAGGTAATAATAATAAAAAGCCTGCGCCCTCAGATCAACTTTTCCAAGGTGTACCTGGGAAAAAGTGGATCTTTCTGGGTAGAGTCAGAGAGAATGCCACAACAAAGATTGTTGAAGATTACATAAAGCAGAAAGCTGATGTAATTGAATCTAATGCATTGTTGATTCATGAACTTCCATCCAAAGCGAAATCGAAATCCTTTAAAATTGGTGTCATCGAAACTTATTACGACCAGTTACTAACTGATAGTTTTTGGCCAGGAAATGTAATTTCTAGGCCATTTATATTCAGAAAAAAACATCAAAAACAAAATTTTCAGTTGTCTCAACCTCCTACAAACCTAAGGGAGCTTTAACATTTTATTACCAAAATGTTAGAGGAATAAGAACTAAAATCAATAATCTTATGTGCAATGTACTTGTCGAAGACTATGATGTGATATTGCTGACAGAAACCTTTCTGGATTGTTTCATTTTGTCTAGTGAGCTGGGTTTAGAAGGCTATCAGGTCTACAGGTGTGACAGGTCAATAAAAACTAGTACATGTAAATCTCAGGGGGGTGTACTGATAGCAGTAAAGAGTTGTCTTTCATCTAGAATATTAACGACACCAATTGAAAATGTTGAACATCTTTTTATTTCAATTACCATTGAATCACAACAAATTTTGGTTGGTAATGCTTACATACTAGGAACATCACTTCTAGATATATATGAGAATTTATGTCTTTCTTTATTCCATGAAAAAGAAAATCATAATTTTATTAACATTTTCATTTGGGGTGACTTTAATCTTCCGAATATAAAATGGGAGAAAACTTCCAAGGAAGTGACATGTATGGCTGATTGTGCAGCATATTTATCTTTATTCCAAATGATAGATATTCCTAATGTATATGAAAATTTTCTTGATCTCATGTTTTGTGATAACTGTGATGTAAAAGTCAATATATGTAACAATCCTATGTTAAAGTTAGATGCTCCGCATCCTGCATTTGAATGTTCATTTGTGTTAGTCCACGGTTAGAAAAACGTTAAATGCAATGGACTGTATAAATTTTAATTAATGATAGCGCGAACAAACATAAATATTGATATGAAATTACGAAATAATCAAAACGTCCAGAGGTAAAATATTGGTGGCACACAACGGTAATCAGAACAAATGCACTCGCCTCTTTTGCAGCCAAATTCTCCACTTCCAAGGGGCCCCTGATGGATCTAATGATGTCACCACGTAGCTGAAGGGTTGAAGTTTCTAGTTCTATGCTTCAGTACACAAAAATCGAGCACTTTCAGGTGTAGATATTTGAAATAGTTGGAGAACGAAATTAACACGCCTTTTTCTCCAGGCGATTGACAAGGATCTCACTGGTTGTTGGTGCGCATGTCCAAATACGCGGAATGCGCTTTGTCCTTCATACAGTTGTGTGTTTTTAAAAATATATATAAACAACCGCGAAATTTAGCGGGAGCTAACATAACTGCCCTCCAAAACACACAATTTTAGAATCTCAACCGGACAGATATAGATATAAGAAAAAGAATCGACCGATAAATATAAATGAATGAAAATAGATAAGTATCGTAAGTTTATTTAGAGATAACGAAATCCCGAAAAAAGGCAAAACAAACAAACAAAAAATTCAAAAAAAAAAAATTAAAAATAAAAAAAACCTATTGTAATACCCGGTAAAAGGTAGAAAATTAAAATTACTTTTAATTTGGCAAGAGGCACAGTTTTACAACTGGCCGCTTATAAACACCGGTAACCGTTTGTACCGTCGCAACACGCACCTGACCGTCCCCGCCGGGATGCAGTTCGATGACCCGACCGACCGGCCATTTCAAAGGCGTTTGAATGTGATCACTTGTTATGATAACCAAATCATTTAATTTGATATTTGGGGACGAATCAGCCCACTTGTGTCGCTGTTGTAGCGTATGCAAATACTCTATAGAATACCGTTTCCAAAAATCATTATGTAGTTTTTGGATTAGTTGCCATCTCGAGAGCCGATTTAGGGGAACCTCGGACAAATCTGACTCCGGACTTTCTGAATTAAGGGGTTCAAGTGTCAAAAAATGCCCAGGGGTAAGAGATTGAAGATCGTGTGGGTCTGAAGAGGCAGGAGATAAAGAGCGACTATTAAGTACGGCTTCTATGCGACAGGCAAGGGTGGACATCTCCATGATAGACAACTTCTGGTCGCCGACGACTCGTACAAAGTGAGTTTTAAAACTTTTGACGCCAGCTTCTGCCAGGCCATTGAAATGTGGACTGAGAGGAGGTCCCAGATGCCAACGAATAGAAAGTCTGGTGGCAGCACTTCTTGCGTAATCCAGTAATTGGTTACGAAACCCTATAAAATTACTGCCTTGATCTGACCAGCATTGCGTCACGCTTCCGCGTCGAAATGAATCGATGGAATGCACCTACGAACCCTTCGGTGGACAGTTCCATGGTTAATTCCAAATGCACGCAATGTGTGGCCGTACAGACAAACACACAGACATACGATTTGAAAGCTTTACAACCACGGTAACGATGAGGAATCACAAAGAAAGGTCCACAAAAGTCGATAGCTACACTCGAAAAAGGTTTTAGTTGATTGATTCGATGAGCGGGAAGTGAACTCATTATGGGCGGTCTATAGGGTTTAGGGTTGATTCTAAAACATTGCAAGCACTTGGATATGGTTCTTTGAATTGCCCGTCTGGCAGATAATATCCAAAATTGCTGTAAAAGCAGATTATGTAATGTTTTAAACCCAGGATGAAGATATTGTCGATGAGCGGACTCGATAAGAAGAGTAGTTAAACGATGGTCACTCGAAAGTAAGACGGGGTGTTTTGCAGAATAAGACAAAAGGTCAGATTTTTGTAATCTGCCACCGACTCTAATGATATTATTCTCATCAAGAAAAGGTGAAAGTTTTTGCAAAGGTTTCGGTATTGGTTTATCCTTAGATAACGCGGAAAAAAGCTCAGAAAAACAAGAACCTTGCACGCGTTTGATAAGAAGGTGTAACGCACTTTGCATCTCACCGGTGGTAGGAAAAACAATATTCTCAAAAATAACTTTTTGGTCCGGCGGCTTAGTGGGTTTTTGATAGGAATGGTTTTGAAAAAGGTTAACTATTCGAAGGACATAACAAATGATACGTTGAATTTTGGATATAGATGAATATTTGATAAGAAGCTGATCTAAGAAGTTGACATCAATTATCGCATTGCAACAGACTTTTGGCTTTTCCTCCAGATTAATATCTCCGAAATCAATCGGCATTTTTAATTTATGAAAATCGGGCCATTCGTTTTCGGGAGACCACAAAAACGACGGTGCGTTCCACCACATGTCATGTGACATGAGCTGAGTAATATCGGCTGCATTCAAAGCAGAAGGAATGTAGCGCCACGAGTTTGAGGGAATGATTTCTTGGATTCTACTGACTCGATTTCCAACAAAGGTTTGCCAGCGATTAGGAGGGGATGAAAGCCAGTGCAATACGACTTGCGAATCGCAGAAAGTAACGATATTTGTAAAAGTTATTTTTCCTTCATAGCTAGATAAAACGAAGTCAATTAATTCGCTTAAAAGAAATGCGCCTAGGAGTTCTAGCCTAGCCAAAGTTTGTGACTTTATAGGCGCGACCCTAGATTTTGCAGATATGAGAGAAACAGATATATTGTTTTCCTCTTCTACACGAAAATATACGACGCCTGCGTAGCCTCGAATTGAAGCGTCACAGAAGCCGATGATTTGACAGGTCTTGGTTTTTGACAGTTTGATTTGTCGGGGTAATTGAAAATTGGAAAGAAGCGGGAATTCAGAACGAAGTTTGTTCCAAGAGTCGATGATAGAAGAATCTGGTTCTTCGTCCCAGCCTATTTTCGATATCCACAACTGTTGCAAAATAAATTTTGCTTGTAGCAACAAGGGACAAAGAAAACCTAAGGGATCGAAGATTGTCCCTATGATAGATAAAATAGAACGTTTGGTTGGGGGTTTGTCCTTCATTCGGCATTGATAAGAAAAAATGTCGTTTTTTGGATGCCATTGAAGTCCTAAAACTTTGATAAAGTGGGGTTCCTCCTTGTCGAAAGAGAGAGGCATTTGACGATCGGACTCTGGCAATGTTGCCAATAACTCAGGACAATTGCTTGCCAATTTTTTAAGTTCAAATCCTCCCGACTTCAACAAATCATTGAGTTCTGTTTGAAGGGAGAGAGCTTCAGAAAGCGAAGGGCTAGTTCCCAAGATATCGTCGATATAGATTGACGTTTTTAGAACAGTACTAGCCATAGGAAAACGTTCCTTTTCTCTCTCTGCCAGCTCATTTAAGGTACGCATGGCTAGAAAAGGTGAGCATGTCATGCCAAAAGTGACAGTAGAAAGTTCCCACACTGAAAGTGGGTCCTGTGGAGAAAACCTCCACAATATCCTTTGATAAGGACGGTGATAAGGATTGATAAGGACCTGACGGAACATCTGTTTGATGTCAGCAATGTAGGCAATAGGATTAAGACGAAACGTAAGGAGTAAAGAAGCAATATCCTTTTGAAGTTTCGGTCCAGATAACAATGTGTCATTGAGACTAATATTTTTTGGGGTGACTGCCGAACAATCCCAGACTACCCTTAATTTTGTACTTAAGTTTTCCGGCTTTAGTACGCAATGATGTGCTAAAAAACACGACACGTCGACCTTTGGTTGACTAGATAAAACTAAACTCATATGATTAGAATCGATATAGTCTTGCATGAAACTTGAATAGGCAGTGTACAGATCAGGATTTTTGATTAATCTATTTTCTAGAAGTAAAAATCTACGATAAGCTTGCGGATAAGTATTTCCTAGGTCAGGGTTTATTTTGTCTTTAAACGGAAGATCTACCATGAATCTACCGCTCGGTTGCCGTACTACACTAGCAGTAAAAATTGATTCTGCCTGTTTTTCTTCCTTTGATAAGATTTGTTTTTTAGGCAAATGTTCGATTTCCCAAAACCTAGGGAGAATGACCTCTAAAGGAGGTGAATGACTCGTTAAAAAACAACTGGTTCGTTCCGTAAGACTACCTACTTCGTCAACCTTTCCCATGACGACCCAGCCAAAGATAGTTTCAAGGGCTGAAGGCTGCCCTACCTGTCCAAGAACCCTGCCCTCCTTGAATATCTGTGCGAATAGCTCGCAACCAATAACCAGGTCCACAGGTCTAGATTTGAAATAAGATGGGTCGGCAAGTTTTAGGTTTTGCAAGTGTTTCCACTGATTATCGTTCAAAGAGAATGTAGGCATATTGGAACATAGTTGTGGAACAACAATTGCTTCGAAATTAAGTAAAGGAGTGACTTGTCCTTGTGGCTTAATGTGACATTGAACGAGCCCTTTGGAAGTGAAAGAAGACATCTGATTTAATCCGAATATTTCAGTGGTGTAACTTCGCCTAGGAAGATTAAGACGCTGAATACACTTTTCACTGATGAATCCTGTCTGTGATCCAGAATCAACCAGTGCCCTTACAGGTTGAAAATTTCCGCAACCGTCCATAACATCTATTATGGCGGTGCATAAAAGAAAGGTACCTGAAGGTCCTGAGGCATTTAATGACACATGAAGATTATTGACAGGTGGTGTGTGAATGACAGGACTAGTATCTTGGCTTCCAGACTCTTGATTAGTTTCTAAGATATGAATTAAAGTGTGGTGCCTTTTACTATTGCAAGTCCTGCATGAATATTTTGATTTGCACGTATCTACATCATGCAAGGGATGAAAACACGCTAGACATAATTTTTTCTGTTTGACGAAAGATAGGCGATCGATAGGTGAGAGATCAAGAAATGTTTGACATTTCGAAAGCACGTGACCTTGATTACACCGGAAACATTTTATTCCCGTACTTGAATTAGTTGAGGTGCCAGCCAGTCCTATAAAAGGCGAATTGGATGATTTATAGGTAGGCTTTTGCCCAAACTGATTTCGCATAGAATTTGAATTTTGATAGGTAGGCTTTTGCCCAGACTGATTTTGCATAGAATTTGATTTTTGATATATAGGCACCTTTTTGGGTGCTGTTGATTGAGGAAGTGATTCCAAAACTTTACATCTTTTTTCTAGAAATTGAAAAAGTGACTGAAAAGTGGGAATTTCGGTATTAGTATTGGCGTGACTCATTTCGAAATTTGAACGCGTTGGAATATCCAATTTTTCTAATAAAATGAAAAAAATAATAAAGTCCCAACTGTCAACGTCAAAGCTAAGTGATTTTAAAATTTCTAGGGATTCAGAAAAGGTGTCAATTAAATTACGCAATTCTTTAGCTGACTCGTTTTTTAAGGTGGAGTTCATAATTGAGCTTAAAGCATCATTTGCGAGGTCTCGCTTGTTTTGATATCTATTGATTAATTTGTCATAAGCAATTTTATAATTTTGATCAGATAAGCTAATCCCTGATATCAATTTTAAAGGCTCATCCTCGAGATATGAAAATAAATATTGAAGTTTTCGAACGTTACTTAGACTTTGATTTTGATCTATAATGTTATTTAAAAGATCGAAAAAGCTTGGCCATAATTTTTTATCACCTCGGAATATGGGAATACCTAACTCTTTGAGTTTTGGAGTTTCAGATTCGTTTTGTCGAACATATGATCCCGAAAAGGATGGGGCCTCAACCGGAAATATTTTAGAGTAAACCCCCTTACACGCATAAAAATATTTACGAGCTTCTGAAAGGATCGCATCCTGCGTTTTAAACTCCTCGTCGTCCGCGTCGTCTATCAACATAATGACGTCATTATGCGCCAGCATGCATTTATCGAAGGTTTCATCCAAATCGGAATACCTCACTTGAAACTCGTTTCTCGCTCTTTCATCCTTTTCCGCGGTCATTGACAACACATAACACTCGGTGATCGCAGATAAAAAACCCTTGCGTTTTTGTACGGCTTTTTTGACAGACATGATTTTACCTTTGAAATGACGAAATTGTCGGTAAATAAACAATCAACGCTAAATTAATGCTTCTGAAATAGAAAAACGACGAATTGTCGAAAATATGCACTAATTTATCGCAATTGATGAAAATTGTTTTAAATATCGAAATGATATGGTACACCACTGAAAGTTTGTTTTGTTTGTTTTGATTCCTACTCGCTTTGTTTACTGAATGACCACGCTCTAGACCCGTGTCCTGCACACACCACACCGACGACTTTCTCGACTCGATTCAAGGCCACCTTGTTTGGCTTGGCCACAGATTAGGTAAATAAGTGGCTTGGCATGAAAATAATTATTAATACCGTCGTATGGATTTATTCTAAATAATTCGGCTCGCAAGGAACACTTTATGTTAGTCCACGGTTAGAAAAACGTTAAATGCAATGGACTGTATAAATTTTAATTAATGATAGCGCGAACAAACATAAATATTGATATGAAATTACGAAATAATCAAAACGTCCATAGGTAAAATATTGGTGGCACACAACGGTAATCAGAACAAATGCACTCACCCCTTTTGCAGCCAAATTCTGCACTTCCAAGGGGCCCCTGATGGATCTAATGATGTCACCACGTAGCTGAAGGGTTGAAGTTTCTAGTTCTATGCTTCAGTACACAAAAATCGAGCACTTTCAGGTGTAGATATTTGAAATAGTTGGAGAACGAAATTAACACGCCTTTTTCTCTAGGCGATTGACAAGGATCTCACTGGTTGTTGGTGCGCATGTCCAAATACGCGGAATGCGCTTTGTCCTTCATACAGTTGTGTGTTTTTAAAAATATATATAAACAACCGCGAAATTTAGCGGGAGCTAACATTTGTCATGACAAAAAAGCTGTCAAATCTTTCTAGTGAATATTTATATCTTAACTTTAAGTGTGCTAACTTTAAAGAAATAAATTTTTATCTTTCCTGTGTCAATTGGGACTTAGTTTTTGAGTGCACAGATGTGAATACCATAGTTTCCAGATTTTATGATATCATTTATGGTATTATTGAGGCTTTCACCCCTTTATCAAGATTTAAACCTTCAAAATTTCCAAAATGGATGCCAAACAACTTAAAAAATTTAATTGTTGAAAAAAAGATTGCCCACAAAAAATATAAATCTACACAATCTCAAGATGACTATAATAATTTTGCTATTCTAAGAGCAGACTGCTATAACATCTCTCAGTCGTCTTATAAAAGTTTTATTAAAGATTTAGAAAACCAGCTACAAGATAAACGTTCCTTTTGGAACTTTGTCAATTCTAAGAAAGATTGTGCAGAATTTCCAAAATGCATGTTCTTTAATGAGTGTGAATCTGATAATGGGCAAGAAATTTCAGAAATGTTTAAGTCTCATTTTTCATCTGTGTACTCTGACTTTGACTTTGATAAGCCATTGTCAGAGAAAAATTTTAATTATGATAAATGTAGGTTTTTTAGAGTTGTCAATGTTTGATGTTTTTAATAAAATTGATATGTTAAAGAAACATTTAGGAATGGGTCCTGATGGGATTCCTGTGTCTTTGTTACAAAACTGTAAGTATGTTTTATCTGACATTTTATGTAAAATTTTTAACTTGTCTTTAAGTTCAGGTGTTTTTCCAGATCTTTGGAAAAGATCTTATGTGTCTCCTGTTTTTAAGGATGGAAACAGAGCTGATGTAAAAAATTACAGAGCAATAAGTAAAATTTCATTAATAGCAAAGATTTTTGAATCATTAGTAGCTGACAGATTGACTCCTCTTTTTAAAAATATTATAATTAATGAACAGCATGGCTTTATGAAAGGAAGATCCACTATATCTAACCTCTTAACATATGAACAAACTCTGTTGGGTGCCTTCGAGAATAAGTATCAGGTTGATGCTATTTATACAGACTTCTCGAAGGCATTTGACAGAGTGGATCGGAAAATTTTACTATCTAAATTAAAGGCAGTGGGACTTTATGGCTCTATCTTGAGTTGGTTTGAAAGTAACCTAATTAATCGCAAGCAAGCTGTAAAAATAAAAAATTATATATCTTCAGAAATCACTGTAACATCAGGTGTACCGCAAGGTGGACATCTGTCGACTCTATTATTCAACATCTTTGTAAATGATGTGAAAAATATTTTTTATGACTGCCAGTTTAAGGCTTTTGCAGATGACTTTAAAATTTATAAAATTATTGTTAATCCTACTGACTGTCAATCTTTGCAGGATCAATTGAATTTGTTTTTTTCTTGGTGTACAGAAAATAGTCTTACCTTAAATATTAAAAAATGCAATATCATTACTTTTAATAAAATAAAACAACCTATTCTATTTAATTATTCTATTGACTCTGAAGAGTTAGAGAGAAAAACCTTAGTTAAAGATCTAGGAGTGTGGATAGAAAGTGATCTATCATTTAGCACACATATTGAAAAAACCACCAACAAAGCAATGAGATTACTGGGGTTTCTCTTTCGGACTCTGAAAGATATAGAGAATATTTATGTGTTAAAAGATGTTTACTGTGCACTTGTTCGTTCGGTGCTCGAATATGCCAGTTCAGTTTGGCAGCCTTTTTATGGAGTTCATAAGGAGAGCTTAGAGAGAGTGCAGAGAAAATTTTTAAGAAGAGTGGGACTTAGGCTGGGTATTCTCTATGAAGAAGTTCATTGTAATGAGATAATGAAACTTTTAAATCTTACTTCATTAGAAAGTCGAAGAACGTTTTTTGATACTTGCACTCTCTTTAAAATTCTGAACGGTATGATTGATGCCCCAGAGCTTCTCTCAGAGGTTAGCTTTCACATTCCACCTAGGAATTCCAGAAATAAAGATCTATTTAGTCTAACATTTCATAGAACTAATTATGGTACTATTATTCCTATAAATCGAATGTGTAAAACTGCAAATTTTCTAATGCAAGAAAATAATAACATTGACTTTTTTAATTGTAGTTACAATGTATTTTGCAAACAGGTTAAAAAAATTTTATTTGCCTGAATTGTTATCTTTTTAGATTTGTTGTAAAAATTACGTTTTAATTGGGATGGTTCTTGTTGTTTATGCTGTCCTCTTAATTAAGTACATTTTTATGTCTTAAACCGCCATCTTGATGAATGAAGTGATAAAGTGTGATAAAAAGTTTTACTCCAACTGTGTGAGTTATTCTAACTTTTACTTGTAATTTTATTTTTTAAATGACATGACTATTTTTTAATGTGACACTATTAGTTAGTCCTACTTTTTTATTTGTAACTGCTATATGCGTTAATAAAGATTTTGATTTTGATTTTGATTTTGATTTTGATTTTGATTTTGATTTTGATTTTGATTTTGATTTTGATTTTGATTTTGATTTTGATTTTGATTTTGATTTTGATTTTGATTTTGATTTTGATTTTGATTTTGATTTTGATTTTGATTTTGATTTTGATTTTGATTTTGATTTTGATTTTGATTTTGATTTTGATTTTGATTTTGATTTTGATTTTGATTTTGATTTTGATAGAAAGCTCTGGTAAATTATTAATATTTTCTACGTACACAACCTGCTATTTAGGCTCCAGGAGAGAGCATTTAAAGTCTGAATAGTAAAAGATGGGTTTAGAGCCTATGTTTCTTAGCCTAAGTTTACCTTTCAAGTAAGTCTATTGTTGAGATCACAGATCACCTTTGTAATACCACCAGTTGTATTTTTCGGTGAAAATTTGTGAAAATTTAAATTTGGTTTTTTTACTTATTCTGACATTGTAATCCAAGGTGCTTCGATGCTTTTTGATGCGCGTAGTACCGACATCCAGTCATATTTTATGTGGCAGTATATCGTCGCCTTAATGCAGAACTATTCTATGTCCAGTTTTCCCATTTTTCGTTTTTTGCGGAAACGTATAGCCCCAAGCGCGCTATATTGAATTCAGAAATATTGGATGTCTAAGGTATGAAACGTCCCTACAATCCGCCCGACCAATTTAAGCGGTGATACCTCAACCCACGCTAAGTCCAAGTAAAAAATTGCTCTCCTGTAAAAACTTAATTTTGTGACTTACAATAGTTCTGCATTAAGGCGACGATAATATGTTGACTAGGAATAAAGGAACACATTTCAGTGTATTTCATAGTGGTAATTGTAGGTTTTCATTTGAGTCCAAACGAGCCCATTAGTCACCTGAGCTTTATGTAAAATCTTCAAAGTACACGCAGGTAGAAAGTGGCTAACTTCGTGATTGATGAAAGATCGAATGATGGAAATTGGACAAGCATCCCTTTTTACACTTTTCGCGTTAGAAGCGCGCAAGAAAATTTTGATATTTAAATTTTCCAAAATTGTGATGACCAAATAAGATCTATGCTTATTTTATTCTTTTTAATATAGTCTAGAGTCCCTGTATGTTGACATATTTGGATATATTAATATATCCAAATATGTCAACATACAGGGACTCTAATATAGTCCAGTTTTTTGGTACCTTTTGCAATTCCCAAATTAGACAATTTTTCCCTAATTCGATCATGTATAATTCTAGGCCTTTTTTGATGTACCCGACACTTTCCAGTTTAATATGAGACTCCATGCACGCCAGAAGGTAAATCCTCCCCCTTCTTGTATTTATATCATTTAATTAAGTGATTGTGATGTCTCTTATCAAGTCATACTGTTGAGCTGCTGCCTAACCTCTGCTGCCTCCATACTGCTAGCTCCTTTAGAGTAATGAAATGAATGATAGTGTTGTACCCAGGTATTTATTGCCACAGAAATTGATTTTACCGACAGGTATATAAACCTTGATGTTTGATAGTCAGAAGCCCCAACTTTTTAATATGATTTATTAAAACTGTAAGTTTACCCTAGTAAAGTTTTGAGCTCCTATATTTTCTGATAAAAAAGACGTTTGCCAGGTAATCTTAAATAGAAAGTTTTTGTATAATTTTTTTTGCACCTAAATGATGATATTATTTATTAATAGTGAAATGTGTTTTGTCGCCCCCCGGCTTTCGCGCTTATAGGGTGTGAACAATATTGCTAGGGTTCTTGGAGAACACGGGGATCGTCAGTCTCCAAACAACCTTACCAATATATATGTTGTTAAAGGTAGAATATTAAAGCTTTCGAATTAAATAAAAACAGTGTGATGTTTGAGACTTGTAATAATAAACTTTTAAAATTTCCCTTTTTTTTTTAATGACATATAATTGAAATCAGGGCCGTATCCGAGGGGGGGTTTTGGGGGTTCAAACCCCCCCGAAAATGAAATAGGAATGTGTTTTTTAAGTTTAACCTTTTTTCATATTCAATAAACCCACAATTTTTCAAATTCCACTGGCCTAACCCCCCCCCAAAATTTTGGTCCAGATACGGCCCTGATTGAAATACAATTTTACTTACAGTGTTAAAATATAAAAGCATTTTGGTAAAAGTAAATTTAAAATAATTTAGAAACAAATTTTATTATAACGAAAATCTGATTTAATATTTTATCTACTTGACAATATCGTTACAAATAGGTATTTAGAGTTTTTCTAGGTACTGGCCAGTGATAGGTAGGTAGACTAGATACCTGTATACTATTGTATTTTCATATTTTTTACATTACAATTAGAAATTTTCACTTAAACTGAAGTTTACTTGTTTGCATTCCCCCTCCCTTGCCAAGAGCAATACTTGGCTGGCGCCCTGTTAAAAAAGAATAATACATAGGAACACTAACTTTTTTTTGAACCAGCGACTCGCTTCCGACAAATGACCTGCCGTGCCAGATGGTATAAAATCTAGGTCTGAATGGTATATAATTTTGGCTAAGGCCGTTAAGCGAAGGTAAGCCCGTTATAGTTTCGTGGCTGTCAAAATTTCTTATTATTAGGGGATAGGACAATTGGCCGAAGTCGAGTCCGATTCGCCGCAGAGACAATGCACCGCGAAAATATTTTTTATTGTATATTTGTTGGTTGGTTAGTAGTAGTAGTGGGGGGTGACCCGTAGCTCCGGCAAGTAAGTATAGGCCAGAGTAGGACTTTTTGCCATGCCCCAGGTTAGTCTCTTAACTCACACTTCCATTACAAATACCATAACTTTACACTATAAGCCAACCGAGTAACTAGTTCGAGAAATTTGAATAAGTGTTAAACAATCAAATAAACAAACAAACTAAACAAATATAGCATTTCAGGCTAAATATAACCGTTTAAACAATTAATTGTCAATATCATTAAATCAAAGCCCTCGCGGCGAATGGAACCTCGGCAAATCGGCCGCCGGCAAATTGTCATTACTTAGATTTTTTGTATGATTTTTGTTAACTGCAGTAGCTAAGGAATATATTTACTAAACCTCTTTTGTGCTGGACGCGAAAACCATCGCCGAGTCCTAATTTATGATGGGTCAATCATCCAATCGTCATTATTTGGTAACGTTAAGGTGCCCGCAACACAACTTGGACTGTATATTTATAAACTTACGAAAAAAGATTTAAAAAATCAAAAGGAAATCTATATAGTAAAATATCTTACCAAAAGAAAACAAACATATAATGCAAAATGGTTGGATAAAAAAGTGAGGGACTGCTGATAAATTTGAAAACACCGTCAAAATAAGTTAATTACTAATATTTATTTAAGTTTTCCTTAATTAAACCTCTATAGCGCAAGCACAGATGTCAAAATATTGACAGTATTATTAACGTTAAACCGTATTTTACACTCAAATATGTCATTTGGATTATATGCTTATTTAGAATTAAAAAAAAAAACAATTCCCCGCTGCTTCGTTTTGTTTAGTGTACTATTCTTACTTTCTATCTTATTTTGTAGTCCTACTTTCTTTATGTTTACTGCATAAAACGGCTGGGTAAACCTTTAAATAAACTACGGACCTCAATATCATTATTAGCATAGGACGTAATAAAACGTCACCCCGGGAAATCCTTCGAAAGGCTTTTCCTAATTTGCAAAAAAGGCCGAGAAAAAATAAAGCAAAGCCAAATTCTAAAAGGCAATTAGGCCAAGACGGATTGTCAAAGAAATCTCCCTTGTCTCCGTTCGCGCCCTTTCGGTTTTTCTTCGTCACTTTTTGTGAATTTCTTGTTTAAAATTCAGTTTGTTGAAATTTAGCCAGTTTTGTTTGTATAAACACAGAAAAAAAGTTCTGATCTGAAAGCATGAGATTAATTAAATTTTCTAATCGCAATTCTTTCAGATATTGATACTTACGTCTAATTTGATTTCACACTTTAAAAATGAAAAATTATAAAAATTAGTTGAATGGCTTGCCGAGTGAATACTCCAAGAACTAGGATTCCTGCATTGTTTGCGGCGTTCCGATATTTCATGGTGGCGATGGTCCAATTGGTAGGACGTTGGTGTACATAGCGAAAGATCCGGGTTCAAGTCCCGGCCGAAGCACGGGAAATTTTTTATAATTTTTCGTTCTTTAATTTCACCCCTGATTTGGAAATGGAGATCTACTAGAATGCAAATCTAGTCTCAGGAGCTCTCAGGAGAACAGAAATTCAAACTAGTACTATCAAATGGACAAAAAGTTGAAAATAACTGTCGATAGAACTTTTTTTTAAAAAGGTTTAAAACAGAATCTCTATAGCTGAGGTTATTAACAACCTTGTCAGGGACGATGCTTGAGCTTAGTCTAAATTTAATTTTTTTTTACGATTAATCCAAATCGAACCTAGGTACCAAATTTCATTAAAATCAGCCAAGCAGTTTCTGAGTTATGCGCGTTGGTTTTTATAGAAAAACAGACAACGTCATAAAAGTTTTAAAAACATCTGAGACGCAGATATATAGAAAACACACTATATATATTTATTTTGACAATTTCACCCCCCCCCCCGCAAGTGTAACACCACTGAATAAAATAAACTATAATGTATTTTTTTGATATAATAAAATACCACATTTGTCAAATTTTTAGCAAAACTATAAGTTTTGACAGTGGCGTACGCAGAAATGAATCTTGGGGGGGGCTTAACCACGGATCAATATGCAGAAAGAAATCCTGGGGGGCTAACGCGCAGATCAATACATTTTTTTCTTGTTTTCTGTAAAAAATGCATGTTTTAGGGATCAATATTCAGTGGCTCTCAGGGGGGCTTCAGCCTCTAAGCCCCCCTATGTACGCAACTGTTTTTGAAATCTTTTTCCAACTCTGGTTGTGGCTTAAGTGTGATAGATTTTATTTATTTTTAAGTGGGGCCATTTTGAGCCCAAACTCAACCCGGGTACTAAATGTGATCTAAAACACAAGTAATGTTTTTACCAAAACTCTAATTTTTAAAATCTACCCATACCCTTCTTTTGGCATATGTCCAACGAAATTTATTTATTTTTAAACAGGGCCATCTAGGGTAAAAGCCCAACCTAGGTACCAAATTTACGTGTGAGCTAAAAAATGCTCTGCACCTGAGAACAGTCCATCTCATATTTTTTGAGATAACTTTTTGAGCGTTATCAGCTGGTTATCATAAGAATAACATAAACGAACTAAAAAGAAGTTGTCCCAAAAATAATGACAAGAACTGTTAGATCACACGATTCAATCCCCAGCCTTTTTAGCTCACACGTATACCACAGTAGTGTGAGCGATGGTGACCGTGTCAACAATAAGAAAAAAAAAGTTGCTTCAAAATTTTTTATAAAAAGTTGCTCTGATTTCAAAGAAATTTATATATCTTTGTGTTTTCGATGATTTTGAAAGTTTTTTGTCGTCCCGTCTGTCTGTCTGTATGTCTCTCTGTCTGTATGTCCGTCTGTCTGTAACGACCAACGTGCATTACTGAAAAACTACTTGCCCAATTTTATTAAAATTTGGTATCTATGTTAAAAGGTATAACAGGGTACCTCGTTTTGCCCCCATGAAAAAACCCCGTTTAGCCCCAAACCACCAGTTAAATGCAAACAAAAATCATACACAGTAAAGGGTTAATTTTAATAAACCCACTAATTGTTTAATTTAAACAAAATTTTGAAAAATCTATTAAAAATGAACTTACCGTCACACAGCAAGCTATTTTTACAATAATAATAACAGCGCACAACTTTAAATGTTGAGCAAAAACCAACTAAAGCTGATATTAAAAGGTTTTATTCTTGGGCAGTTTAGTTAAAACTGGGAAATCCCGTTTTACCCCCGTACCCCATTTTCCTCCCCTTTCCCCTTCAAATTTTTAGAAATTAATCTTAAATTGTTAAACAATGAAATTAAATTCATAGATTTTAGGTTTTGTATTTCCAACACTATAAAAATTCAAATAAAACTTTTTGAGTAATGGACAATTAAGAAATTCTTGATAGAAGATATTGGAATTATTTAAAAAAAATTGTTAGATTTGGTTAAATTAAAACACTTTTTTTTAAGCTTAAAAAGATAAAGTTCGATGACAGGTTACCAAAGTTATTGGCATTTATTAAGATATAGATTTTGGTAAATCAAACTTTTTTTTGGGTCGATGTTAATGTCATGTAAAATGATTACAGCATCTAGATTTTCATAACTTGAAAATCCTGCTGTTACAGTATTATGGTGTATAAAAAATATTTTTCTTTTGGATTAAAAGTAATAAGTAAAAAACCTGACGTCTAACCGCTCCCACTAGCTCGTTCCACTGTGCGTCGCGTCGGTAGCAATATAAACCTGTCTAGTACGATATAATTTCTATAAATCTATACGAAAACTTATAACTGGCAACATGGTGCCATGGGCGCACCCAGGGGGGGGGCCCGGGGCAATATAAGCCTTAAATTTTTTTACATATTTTCGACATATTTCAGAAAAAAAACACAAAAAATAGCTTAAAATTTGACATCATGAGGCTTCGGGCCCCCCCAAGAGGCCTCGCCCCCCCCCCAAGACATATTCCTGGGTGCGCCACTGATGGTGCAGGGTAATACTCTCTCGTTACCGCCTTGTGTGGACCTCCTCATAAAATTATAAAACACCTTGTATTTTTTACCTTCGGGCCCCCCACAAGAGGCCTCGGGCCCCCCCCCAATACATATTCCTGGGTGCGCCGCTGATGGTGCAGGGTAATACTCTCTCGTTACCGCCTTGTGTGGACCTCCTCTCAAACAATTATAAAACACCTTGTATTTTTTACCTTTGTAAATTCTTTGGTAGCATGAACACATATATAAACAAATAAGCTCCAATTTCAAAAATAATCAATCTTTTAATTCGGATTTTATTTGACATTTTTCAAGCTTAACACGGCGGCCATCGGAAATTTAGTGCGCTATCGCATCTCGTTGTCCGATTTTTTGTTCAGTTTTATTCAATTTTCGCGGACTTTAACAAATTTCGTATTGTCGGACCCGCTGAATTTATGGCTTTATGGTCACAAACAGCTATAATTTTTAGAGAGAAAAATATTGGAAATCGGGTTAGATTCGTACAATCGTTTAATGGACACACACAAACAAATCTTATATAAAAAATATTCTCCATTTAATCCATATGTGTAGTTAGAGCATATTCAGTTTTAAATAAAAGAAGGGCCAGTAAAAGGTAAAATACAGTGCAGGCCTAACAAGTCCCCTATTTGATAAGTTAATACTAAATCTATGTTTATTGATAACCAGTTGACTATACACAGAAAATAAATAAAAAATTTAAGACTGATAATTATTTCTTTGATTTTTTTTTCGTTAGTCACATTGTTGCTAAAGTAGCAAAAAATATTTTAAATGAATCAAACGAATATGGTTGGATATTTTTGGATATTTTTAAATATTTGTTTAAAATAATAAAATGAATTACTTAATCTATAGATCCTTAAGTTTAACACTGGTCTATTTAATTCAATTTATTTTTGTATTCAACTATAGTGCAATTCACAATTTTTTTGAGACTTTTCATTACAACATGCATGCATCAGCCAGGGAAACCGAGGGAAACAAAAAAATTATTAAATAAACTATAAGTAGGAGCACCAATCACTAAATGTATCCGGGTGTATGCCGACATGCTAATTATTTACGGTGAAGCTCACCGAAGCTCTCATATTGCTGGAAGAATCGATCGTTAGAAACTTCCATTAAAAAATAACAAAAAAATTAGTGCGTTTCTATAAAAACTAAAACCCCTTCAGAAAAAATGACATCGTATTTGAACTCCTCAAAATGCAACGAGTGCAGTGTAGTAAGGCGACTATTTTTACCAAAAAAACATCACGTTTTGCAGTTAAATAATTGTTTCAATTAACTCTACCGCTTGCCTTTATCACTTTGTCAAACCAGATGCTCTTACAACCTGCCAATAAGACCTAATTTTGGAGTAAATACAATCTAACTTTGCTTATCAAGCTGTTTTTGTTTTAAACCATTGTTTATATTTGGATCAAGTAGAATAATGGTTTTAATTAATTTCATTAAACTGTCTGTGTATCTAGGTATACTAGGTATACCTATATACCTGCTGATAGGGCTGAGCAACACTAACTTTGAGGTGAATCGTTCTTTTAAGCGAAATGTTTTTGCTAAAAAATTGGCCCATTTGAACACAAAACAGTAAAAAGACAATAAGGAAAATGCGAAGATGCCTACTGCACATAAATAGGTATTTAATTCAACTATCACCTTTAACATAAAGGCGATTAATCAAAAGCCACTGTTGCTTTTGAACGAATTTACGCAAAATGCGCGGTGTGGCCAAACTTTTTCAACTTTAATGTCCTTTATTTCGAAAACAACTAATATTTGACGTCCATGTTATACTATGAACTTTTTTCTTATTTTGGACGCCCCTATCACTCATTAAAATATTGGTGAGTCATACCGTTTATACCATTTTTAAGAAGGTATAGAGATGGAAGATCCACTCTATATAAAACAAAGAATGTGCCGGAATAGGTATTTTTTGACCCAGTAATAATAAATGGAAATTAACCTTGAATTAAATATTTATGTCAGTAAAATCGGGATCAGTGTTCCCTGCAGGGATTTTCCCCTTTTGGGAGTTTCTCAAACCGAAAGAATTTGTAGTAATTTTTACAGAAAAAAAGTAATTTTTACAGAAAAAAAGAAATTTTCAGGACCACGCGATAAAAAATAATGACACAGTTTAAATTTGGTACTTTCATCCCAGTTACTAAAAGTGAAGTCGACACAAAGTGCGAAAATTCGCAGTTAATAAATAATTTTAGCTAAGTAAAGAACCAACTATTTGTTGCGGAGCACACACAGTGGGGATTTTCCCGCGAAACGTTGCCAGAAAACAAAGTGTTTACTTTATCTTACCCCTACAACGAAAGATATCTACTTATTTCAAATGCAAGGGGACGAATCTTTTCAAAATTCAAATTTAAAAGCTACTTAACCTACTGTTTAAAATTTTTGGCCTCAAATTATAACTTAAAACACTATCACTCGACAATTTTATCTAAAATATTTAAAAACAAAACAGATCTTTTTTCATTGCATTGCAAGACTACTTTTTTAAGTTATAAAATTGCATTTTTCTATTAAAAATATATTATACATATATAAGTGAAAAAATACATAAATAGTGTTTAATTTGGTTTTTATTTTAAATTTTGGAAAACTACAGACTGCCAAAAAAAAGCATAACCGAGTTTGACGTCTCAATTTTTTACTGTTTATAAACTTAGCTCCTAGGTAATAAGATAAGAAAAATCTAGAGTGCCGTTTTCTGCCTCTTTGGAGACAAAGCAAAATTAAGTGAGGGAGAATGTTAGTAAAATTTTTGCACATAATAAATAAACTTGATTATATATTGGCGCCCAGCTTTTTATGAAATTTCCATAAAACAAAGTGTTTAAATACTGTACCGAGCTGATTAGAATTTGGTCAAAATCTAATAATGCTAATGAAAATATGCTAACTTTTTAACGGAGCATTGCATAAATATTCGGTTTCCGAAATATAATAGAACTATAGAACTAATTTTTCCCAATAATTTGTGTTATAACAAAAAACGTCGTAGAAGCTTTGGTTTTTGCGACATTTACAAAAAAAATTGTGTGTGCTTAAGACCACACGGCAGAAGTGTAAACTTCAACAAGGCGAAATTAATAATACTGGCCTCCATCTGCATCATCATATCGCTCGCTAAATGTTCCTCTCACAGTTAGTCGACTCAAGCCGACTTCACCCGAATGGCGTTACATAGCCGAGCCTGACGGCTGAGTTCAATTCACTACCCACAAAAACTGCTAAACGCGCCTAAAGAAGTTTACATTTCAAAAAACTGTTAAGGCCTGATATAGCGTAGAGTTCACTTAGAGTGTGCTAATGGGCTAGGAAGGTATCAGATCCGTCATGGATCCATTTATTTTTGTTAATTTCATATAAATTAACTTACTGGAGAAAATTCCAGGCGTCTAGGGACTTCTTTGACCCCGGATTCAGATTGAGCGTTGAAAAATACATAGGAATATCAAAGTCTGTCTTACACTTTTTCGGGGGGTTGTGTAATAATAATTGTTGGCATCTGATAGTTTAGTTTCACATATTGAATATTCATGCTGTCTGTAAATTCGACTCAAAGATTTTACGTGAATTTGTTGAATACAACTTGTCCCACTGAATCTATTTGTTTATTTAGCAAAGAAAGATCCTCTCTCATCGAGAGATTCACGTTTTCCTCGTTCTCTCGAGCAAAAAAGGTTGGTTTTATGAATTTTTATGATTTACTATTTGTTCGTATTGACGTATTACACTATGTAACATGAAACTTGTTTATTTGGATTTTTTTATGCTAAACATAGTAGGCCGCGACCCAGACTACTTTTCGTTTTTTATGTCAAATCTAAAGCTGACAGCTATTTGTTGTTGTTTTGGACCTTATAACGAAAAATAAGGTTTATGTTCATTTCAAAATGTCAGCTAAACGAATTTGCAAGCATCCTCTGGATAGTTTTTGTTATTTTTGTGGTCTCTACTTATCAAAAAGGCAAGCAATTTAATATAGTGCAGAATACGAAGCATTGGGACGCTTAGAAAATAAATGTTATTTTGGTATGTCCTCTGTCCCATTAGAAAAAAAACTGGACACCAAATGTAATTTGCACTTTTTCTGGATAATTAAACGGGAAAAAAAAGAATTACCCCCTCTAGAAAAAAAAATTATATTACAAATAATTTTTTCGTGGACTATTACCCCCTCCTAGATTTTGACCCAGATCCGCGCTTGGCTGTCGATAAAATTTTGAAGTTGTAACACTTAACCCTACCCTCTAAGGGCTAATGCAATGTGTCTCACAAAGTTCAGATTCAGATTTTGTTAAATCTGGCACGGCAGCTCTTAGTCGGTGAGCAGGTCGTTGGTTCGGAGAGGGTTGCTCTTAAAACTTAATAAATTTACTGGCAAGACAGGGGCGCCAGCTAAGTATCACTCTTAGCAAAGGAGGTGGGGGTTGCAAACAAGTAAAACAGCTCTTTAAAAAAACTTGCATGTAATAAACTTTAGGAACGTTGATACTCCAAGTAACTCCTACCTATTTATAAATTTCTGGCCAGTCCCTAGCTAATTATCAATAACTAAATTATGTAAAATCTCCTATTTGCTACACAGCAGTTATATCAATTTTTGGTTTTTAACATGACATTTTAATCCTCAATGAATCAGGTTGATAGAAAGGGTAGTTGCACGTACCTGGAGGCAGGTTTTAAATACCTGAGGATATCAAAATCTCAGGCCACCACCAGCTTCGCCGATTGAGTTCTCTAGGTTAGGTCAGGGTGCTTATGCGGTTTTGGTCAGGTTACAGCAGTAAGGACAAACACAATTCTTGTGAGGTTTTCTGAGTTCACCAGTTCATCTGGTAGTTTGGTAAAAATGCAAAGTGCCCAAAATGCAGGTGATGTGAGGGTTTTGAAGTAGCAGGTGTTCGCACAGTCCAACAAAAGAAGCCCCAAACTTGAAAGCCTAGAATACCAAAGGGAGGGGTGTCAGAAGAATAACTCTAATTTGGAAAATACGACCGACCCCGCCAAACCCTAGTAGTAGTAGCTCTACTAGTAGAAAGGCATAAAACTAACACATTACGCTTACCTAGATGTTATTTGGCTAACCACACTCGCGGAAAATCAATTTTCTGATTTTCATCTACCGCGCTTTTCTCAGGCAAAAAATGAAAAGGACGCTTGTCACTTTCTGTCTCTGTTGCCAAAATTATTTGTGGCACGGAGCAAACTACTCTCGACGGAGAAAATGCGTGGGCCTTTTATCCGGTTAACCCCAAAATGAGGTGACCAGTAATCCGTTGTTATCGAATTTAATATCTCCATGACCAACCTGCTGAAATCCTGAAAATAGTCTCTCTCCCTATCGACAAACATGGAACAACCGGTAAAACATTATGGAAAACTAAAATTACCGCACAAAAAGAGTTTTTCCAATGTTTAAGAGTCTCTTAAATATAGTGAGCGCAAACAGTTCACTGTGCCCGTGCCGCTCTGTGACCGAATCTGCACTCACTATGCCTGCCCGTCACGAGTTCCAGCTCGAGTCGAAATTGGCTAGCACAAATGTCAAACATCTGTGGAAAAATAAACAAAAATATTTCGTTACAGAGAGGTTATATTTTCCTGATTTTCCTGATCGAAAATGAATGTGAAACCTTCGGAAGGTACTAAGAAATATCACCACCAGGACACGATTTTTGGATTCTCGCAAGAAAGCCAAAAAACAAAGGTAAGTCTTTCCTAAACCACTATGACGGTCTATAAATCTACCTTAGCCTTTGATGTTTTACTCCAAATAAGTTTGCTAAAAAATGCCAAAGATGTTCACAATAAAACTAGAAATGAACACGTCTTGTTTACAAAAACAAATAAAAGACTCAAAAGAAGTGAACCGTTACACACCCCCTTTTCCTAGTAAAAAAATATTTTATGTAGTAAAATATTTTTTACCTTAATATCTCAAAATCTAACAACTATAAACTAACTAACATTCTCTCTTGTTCACTCATCTATTACTATCTCTTGTGGTTGCGCAACCTCATTCATTCTCATTCAAACATACCCCTTGATTCACTCACTAAAATCCTCTAGGTTATCACCAGTGTAACGCTTTAAATCTTTGACATGGAATTTTCCAAGAATCTTACCACTTTCGTCTCTTAACTCATAAACTAATTTTCCTATCACCTTGTTTACTATGCATAACTTATACTTCGGAGCTAGCTTAGCAGAAAAATTATTAGCCTTATTCGATAACACAAAATTTCTTTTCCAAACTCGGTCATTAACATGATAAATATCCGGGTCTCGTTTCCGAAGATTGTAGTGTCTCAGATTTTTCTTATAGGCATCATCTAAACTCTTTCGAACTTGAAGGTAGTTCTGGGGAATTTTATCCATTTCTTCGCAATACTCTCTACGACTTAAATCGTTAATACTAAATTCTTCCAGATCATCTATTCTACCATAGAAAGAACCATGCGAAGGCACATATCGTCCAAAGTTTAAGTAAGACGGAACAAAGCCTGTAGCTTCATGAACGGAAGTATTTAATGCAAACTCGATTTTAAAAAGCTCTTCATCCCAAACTCGATGATCCACACCCTTAATATAGGATCTTATCGCCGTTTCCAGAGTTCTATTCGATAAAGGTCTCAAAATACAACATTTAGAAAATACATCTGAAATACAAAGTATCCAACAGTTACCCTTCTTGGATCGCGGTAACGGACCCACAAGATCAATACTAAGATATTGCCAAGGAAATTATAGTTTCTTTTGTTTTCCCATAAAACCAGGACGAGCCTGAGAACTCACTTTTTGGGCATTGCATTTACGACAGTTTTTGACATACTTTCTCACATTCTGTAACATGCGTGGCCAGTAATACAGTTCCTTTACACGATTTAATGTTTTATAAATTCCCAAATGCGCAGCCATCGAGTCATCGTGGCACTCTTTAAACACCGCTAATCTCTGATTTCTAGGAACAACGAGCTTCCATTCAGGAAAATTCGTACGAACAACCAATTCAGAAGGCACATGCTTTAATAATTTACCATCCTCCCCAATAAAATCAGGATACTTTTCGTGGTTTTCATCTACACTTGTGACCATTCTCAAATACCAAGGGTCTTGCAAAGCATCTGGTGGAATTACTTCGATTACACACACATCGGAACTTAATAAGTTTTCATCTGGAGGATCGACTGGAGCTCTAGATAATGCGTCTGGTACAACATTAAGGGCACCCTTTCTATGAAGTATCTCCATATCATATGAACTCAGTTTCATGGCCCACCTAGCCAACCTACCAGTAGGATTCTTAAGATTTGAAAGCCACAACAACGAGGAATGGCCAGTAATCACCTTAAAATAAACTCCATCAATATAACCCCTAAATTTTTCGACGGCAAACAAAATGGCGGCCAATTCTTTCTCAGTTGTGGTCATCTTACGTTCTGTAGCTGACAAAGAACGGGATCCAAACGCTATTACTACATCCTGACTGTCCACTTTTTGTGTTAGAACTGCACCGACGCCAACATCCGATGCATCACATTGTACAACAAACTCTTTAGAAAAATCTGGTGACACCAATACAGGCGCACTAACTAACGCCTCTTTTATCTTAGTAAACGCTTGATCAGCTTCCTCATTCCACACGATTCTCTGAGATTTACGTTTACCCTTCAATAAGTTGTTGATTGGAGCTACCAAAGTACTAAAATCTTTGACAAACCTTCTGTACCAGCTACAAAGTCCCATGAAACGCTTTATTTCAGTAGCTGTCCGGGGAACAGGAAATTCGACCATAGCTCTAATTTTATCAAAATCAGTTCTTAATCCCTGAGCGTCAACTACAAAGCCAAGAAACTTAATTTGATCTCTCATAAAGTTACATTTTTTAAAGTTAATTGTTAAATTTGCAGCGGATAATTTTTCAAAGATTTTTTCAAGGATTCTTACGTGAAGTTCAAAAGTCGGTGTTACGCAGATGATGTCATCGAGACCATGACGTATGGCTCGAATTCTGGTCCTAAAACACTATCCATCAATTTCTGTTGAGTAGCTGCAGAGTTACAAAGTCCAAATGGCATCACCTGAAATTCAAAAAGACCTCTCCCAGGCACTACAAATGCAGTTTTCTCACAAGATTCAGGCGATACAGGTATTTGCCAAAAAGCAGACTTTAAATCTATACTACTTAATAATCTTGCATTACTCAACCTACCAAGAACTTGATCTATCAGTGGTAAAAGATAAGCTGATTTCTTAGTTACAGCGTTCAATTTGCGAGCGTCAAAACAAAACCTGGGAGAACCGTCTGACTTCTCGACTATCAAAGCAGGGCTAGCCCAAGGGCTATTTGAAGGCCTAACTACTTTTTGTTCCAACATCTTATCAAATTCTTCATTTAGGATTTTTAACCTATATGGACTCATTACATGATGATGTCTCTGTTTAATCGGAGCTGCATCACCCGTATCAATTTCATGAATTATTTTACTTGTTCTACCCAAAGTTGGAGAAGACAAGGTCTCGAATTTCTTTATCACTTTATCCAGACTAGCCAACTGTTCAGGACTTAATTCAGCTTTTGAACAGACATTCGAAACTTCAAACACCGTGCCGTTACTCAAGGCAAATGCCATTGAAATATCAGGGTTGTCACCAACAGCATAGCAATCCGTTTCGAAGTCCAACTTCAATGAAAACTGCCGTCCAAAATCTGACCCCAAAATTATACCATGTGATAAGCTAGGTACTACTAAAAATTTAATTAATTTTACAACACCTTCCAACTCGACAGGAGTCTCTACATATCCATCCACGACATGCAAGGAACCATCTGCGGTTCTGATATGTTTTTCACTTGCAGAAGGCAACACATTAGTTTCTAAAATATCTAAAATTATCCCTCCAGGTTTACCAATCACCGAATGGCTAGCGCCGCTGTCCACCAAAGCAACAAAAGGCCTGCCTAAAATATGTATCTGAACATACGGCCTAGTATCATTTGCTTGAGGAACAAAAGAAGGACAAATATCAGCAACAGGTTGTGTAGATGTAAAAAACTCACGAACCTTTTGCTTCCAATCCCGCCAATCTGCATTTAATAAAGAACTATAGGGCTTCTTATATGCACGAGTAGCAATGCCTATTGATTGCCTCTTGCACCGTTTATTGATTTACACACTGGACAGTTGGGTTTAATTACACCCACACGACCACATCCAAAACAAGTAGGTTCACGCCTTGAAACTGCTTCAGGTCTCACATTACGAGGTGACTGCTGACGGTGCGAACTCTGATTTGACGATCTTGAATTTTGCTGGGATGAATTACTAACTGTAGCTCTCTTTCTACAAAAAGCAGCTTTATGTCCCTTAAGACCACAGACATAACACGCTAATGAAGTTGCACCAGGTAAAAACTGATAGGAAAAACGACCCTGCCCATGTCCCCCATTTTCTACCCTAGAAGCGTTGTGATTCGAAGAATTACCGACCTTTGGATATTTAGGTCTATGAAAGGGAGCCCTAGACTCATTAGACCTAAATGCCGATGAAGCTGAGGTAGTGCCCAAGGCAGAACACTGATGAGCACAGGAACAGCCCGAACAAACTGGTTGACTAGTACTAGGAAAATGTTCATTTACCTCGGTGCTAAACGCATGAACATTGCCACCTCTCCTTGTATTCAAACCAGCCTCTTCCAACGCCATACACTTTTCTCTCAGGACATTCAAATTTGGGATCTCTTCAAAAGTTAGCATGGGATGATAACTGTCCAAAAGATTCTTGCGAATTACTTTTAACCTTTCTTGGGTACTAGGAGGTTCGCCCAAGGAATTAAATAAATTCTCCATAATAGAAATCTAAATGACTGGCTCAGTAGGTAATTGCTTTCGAAGTTGAATTTTTATTTTTTGGTTTTCGTCAAAATCTCGAGGCAAAAAGTCTCTGCTCAAAGCCTTAACCAAAGAGTTCCAGTCTGTAAACCTTTGCATTCTTTTGTTGGATCTAAACCATTCCAACGCAGTACTGGTAAAAAGTTCAACCGCACCGGTATATAAATCTTCGAGGCTGCAACCCCTCGCTACTACTGGTTTTTATCCGTTTTTCCGTCAAAAGTAACTCCCCATTTAGAAATCAACTCAGCCCTAAAAGAACGCATAGTAGCTGCTTCAGCAGCATTATCTAAAAGTGAACCGTCGCGGGCTTCAGCCCCTGCCCCTATATATCGCTGATACATATCATCAAAATCTTCCTGTAACACCGACAGAGAAATCAAAGAATCTGTCCTATATTGGACTTGTTCCTCTTCGACACCTTCGCCAGTGGTTGGTATACGACTGATTCTTCCCAAAATATGTCTAAACCGACTAGTAACTCGCCTATATACTTCCTTATTAACCCCGTCAAAATTGTGAACCTCTCCCTTAAGCAAAGCTGCACTAACATCAATAGCTGCTTTTTCACTAGCAAAATCAAAACCCTCCCCAGTATAGGTCTTTCTTGGACTCTCCAAATCCATTTTAAAGCATCTTCGTAAATATCGCCTTCTGATTGTGACGTCCGCCCTCTCTGCTGCACCTAAACCTCACAAACCTAACTCATAATTGAGTTCCGCAACTCTTAAATGATTAGGATCTATATTAAAATCTTCGTAATGCATTTTTTTTAAAATCCGAAACTGATCCAAATTTATTTAAATTCAAAAATTTTATCCAAATTTATTTATTTAATATTTAGAAAATAATTAAAAAATATTTTCTCCTTTATATCTTCACAAGTCTTAAAATGTTTCGAAACTAAAAAAATTTTTTAGAAAACATAAAAACTCGCGGCAAAACTTCTCTTTAATTAAAACAGAAATAAAAATTTTCAATGCCCGAAGTAGTTGTAGTTTCCTAGATGATACACGTATAGGTTAGTATCTATTTTTATTATAACGACCGCCAAAAATTATTAAAATTATTATCACTTATTTTTTTCTTATTACTTATTTTCTATCGAAACCTTCCAAAACCTTCAAAAATTTCCGGATGAACTACACCAGTCCAAATAGCAGAGCTACAAAGTTATAATAAAAAATTTTAAAAATTAATTTAAATGTCCGCGCAAAAAAATGCAAGTACCAAGAAGAATAAAAAATTTAAATAGTGCAAAAACAAATCAAAAAAAAAATTAAATTTTTTTTTTTATTCAATTTTTGAAACCTTCAAAAATTTTTGGATGAACTCAGTTATACTAGTTCAAATAGCTGAGCTACTAAGTTATCAGTATCCTTCCTTATAGATACAAACAGTTTGCACAAAAAAAATCCTAAAAGGATAAAATAAATTATTATTGTGCTAAAAAAAACAATAAAAAATTTTTAGTTTAGGTGGTAAATAATGATAATAATTTAGATAATACAATTCAGGTATGCACTTGTTTTCTTTATATAGTTCAGCATAAGTGTAAAAAAATTTTATGTTTTTATGAATGATTACTTTGCTTTAAGATAATATTTCTATAATGATAACTAGTATGGCTATTCGCACCCAATATCCCGCTCTGTATAAATTTAACATAAAAAAAATCGTAATATATCTGTAACTATTCGATGCGCTAATATCAACCTTCAGATTCACCCTGTATAATGTGAGGACTTCCAAATTTACCAGCAAAGTTCACACGTTACTCTAAGTACAATTTAACACAAACACAATATAATTTAAAATGACATTAAAATTATTTTTCGCTGATAATATTTGGCTCACCCTGTATAACTTCCTTATTCCAAAATAATTTTTGTTTCTTTTTTATTTTGACTCACACTGTATTTTTACAAAAAAAAATAAGACTAATTTTTTTTTTTAATGGACAATGACTCAACCAGTATAAATTTATATAAATATTTACTATTGGAAGGCGCTTACCTACCTAGTCTGTTTTAATTTAAAATCTTGCACAAAAATTTTAAAATATAAAAATTACGTTACAATCCACAATTCACAACAAAAAACAGTTTAAAAAATTTATCTGTACCTATTTATTTTCCTTTCTTCTGTTTTATTTTATTTATTGAGTTTTACCTTCTTTGCTAAAATAAAATGACAATTTATTTTTATTTATGACTCTTCACAACCATTTAACAAAAAAAAACACAAAACATAAATTTTTCATTATTTGCCTGAACTCTTGTTATAATTTTTTGTTTCTACCCAAATTTAGTTTGGGGCTTACTTTATGCTAACCTACCCAGATTTATTTTTTATTTGTTTTAAAAAATTATGAACTATAAGAGGAAGTACCTAGCCCAAGCCCAAAGGAAAAATCAGCAAAAATCTTTAGTTAAAAGAATAATTCCTCAAAAAAAATGTACCAACAAAATGTTTACTTGTTTGCAGGAAGGGGAAAGGTAAAAGGGGAACTTGCCAACCCGGAAAAAGAATCTAAAAAAAACTCACCAAACAAACTATGCCTGTTTTTTCCCACCAAATTATTACTATTTTTTTTATAATACTTATTTCAAAATACCAAAAAAAAAATGCCTCTACGTTGCGCGCCAAAATTGTGTAACACTTAACCCTACCCTCTAAGGGCTAATGCAATGTGTCTCACAAAGTTCAGATTCAGATTTTGTTAAATCTGGCACGGCAGCTCTTAATCGGTGAGCAGGTCGTTGGTTCGGAGAGGGTTGCTCTTAAAACTTAATAAATTTACTGGCAAGACAGGGGCGCCAGCTAAGTATCACTTTTAGCAAAGGAGGTGGGGGTTGCAAACAAGTAAAACAGCTCTTTAAAAAAACTTGCATGTAATAAACTTTAGGAACGTTGATACTCCAAGTAACTCCTACCTATTTATAAATTTCTGGCCAGTCCCTAGCTAATTATCAATAACTAAATTATGTAAAATCTCCTATTTGCTACACAGCAGTTATATCAATTTTTGGTTTTTAACATGACATTTTAATCCTCAATGAATCAGGTTGATATAAAGGGTAGTTGCACGTACCTGGAGGCAGGTTTTAAATACCTGAGGATATCACAAAATCTCAGGCCACCACCAGCTTCGCCGATTAAGTTCTCTAGGTTAGGTCAGAGTGCTTATGCGGTTTTGGTCAAGTTACAGCAGTAAGGACGAACACAATTCTTGTAAGGTTTTCTGAGTTCACCAGTTCATCTGGTAGTTTGGTAAAAATGCAAAGTGCACAAAATGCAGGTGATGTGAGGGTTTTGAAGTAGCAGGTGTTCGCACAGTCCAACAAAAGGAGCCCCAAACTTGAAAGCCTAGAATACCAAAGGGAGGGGTGTCAGAAGAATAACTCTAATTTGGAAAATACGACCGACCCCGCCAAACCCATAACTCTACTAGTAGAAAGGCATAAAACTAACAAATTACGCTTACCTAGATGTTATTTGGCTAACCACACCTCTACCGCGCTTTTCTCAGGCAAAAAATGAAAAGGACGCTTGTCACTTTCTGTCACTGTTGCCAAAATTATTTGTGGCACGGAGCAAACTACTCTCGACGGAGAAAATGCGTGGGCCTTTTGTCCGGTTAACCCCAACATGAGGTGACCAGTAATCTGTTGTTATCGAATTTAATATCTCCATGACCAACCTGCTGAAATCCTTAAAACAGTCTCTCTCCCGATCGACAAACATGGAACAACCGGTAAAACATCTTAGAAAACTAAAATTACTGCACAAAAAGAGTTTTTCCAATGTTTAAGAGTCTCTTAAATATAGTGAGCGCAAACAGTCCACTGTGCCCGTGCCCGTGCCGCTCTGTGACCGAATCTGCACTCACTGTGCCTGCCCGTCACGAGTTTCAGCTCGAGTCGAAATTGGCTAGCACAAATGTCAAACATCTGTGGAAAACTAAACAAAAATATTTCGTTACAGAGAGGTTATATTTTCCTGATTTTCCTGATCGAAAATGAATGTGAAACCTTCGGAAGGTACTAAGAAATATCACCACCAGGACACGATTTTTGGATTCTCGCAAGAAAGCCAAAAAACAAAGGTAAGTCTTTCCTAAACCACTATGAGGGGCTATAAATCTACCTTAGCCTTTGCTGTTTTACTCCAAATAAGTTTGCTGAAAAATGCCAAAGATGTTCACAATAAAACTAGAAATGAACACGTCTTGTTTACAAAAACAAATAAAAGACTCAAAAGAAGTGAACCGTTACAAAGTATGGTATAGAGGAGAGAACAGGAAAATGCCATTTTGTGTTCCCAGAATTTGGAGGGAGCCTACAAATCATGAAACAGAATGTTATTTTTGTGTAGTTGTCGATAAAATTTTGAAGTATGGTATAGAGGAGAGAACAGGAAAATGCCATTTGATGTTCTCAGAAATTAGAGGGAGCCTACAAATCATGAAACAGATTGTTATTTTTGTGTAGTTGACTTAAAAACTTACAAAAAGTCATCAGATCAAAACAATATTTATTATCCGGAATCGCAGTCTAGTGATACGCTCTCTGTTCCCTCTCAATCGTGTCTTTCCCTTCCACTGTTCGCTTGAAGTTTTCAAGAACCAGAACTGGAAAAAATTAAGTCGGAAATTTAGAAAAACTTAGGGAAGTTTTGGGATTGTTTTTTTCTGAAGTCTTATTGGTAAAAATTTTTTATTAAGGAAAAGCGACTATTTGGGACCCAACTAATACAAAAAACCCAAAAAATCACAATAAACAAAACAAAAGTTTAAATTTGCTACATAGTGTTATAGAGTTAAGCTGATATTTATGTCCTGTTTTCTTTTAAATAAAAGGTTTGCAAAAATTGTCATATCGTCGTTGATCTTACAAACTGACGTAACTCATTTATTGTAATTTTACAAGAGTTTTAGGGAAAGTTTATATTGGATTTATATCACTAAAAATTTTCTTGGATCTAATGATTTTTATGCTATTAAAGGATTTTTATGAGTTACGACACTTTGTGGGATGAAAGAACGACACAAATAAGGTAGTATTATGGTATTATCTCAAAACTGCATTTTTTTTAGATACGTCAGTTTGTAAGACAACAGTTGACAACATGTATTGTGGCTTACGTTTCGTTTACTTAAACTCAGATGGAGACAATCCAAAAGTGTAATTAACTTGAACTGTTACTGTTGATGCTTATTAACGTGCTGAACATTTTTTTTCGGAAATTATTCATAAGCGGGAAATTTTAATCTTCTTTTCTAGCTTTTAGTGTACATTTTTTTTATTTAGAAATCTGTTGATTTAAAAAAAAATGTTTTTGGACGACTGTTTAAAGAGCTAAAATTCTGAAAATCCAATAACTTGTGGAAAATAGTTTGTTTTTTATTTTGAAAAATATGGAAAATTCAGATGAATCTGCTAGTTATAAAAAGTTTAAAGGTATTGTGCGTTTATTTAAAAACATAGTTTTTTGCAAAAACATGTTTTTCCGTGAAAAATTACGAAAAATTAAGATTAAAAGAAAGTTTTGGTCAGTTTTGAGAAAACACATTTTCGCATGGAAAATCTTTGGTTTCCAGAATCTGAAGACCTCTTATTTTAGAAAATATATTTATTGTTTTATTTTTAAGGATTTATATTATTGACAAAACACATCGGCATCAACGATGTATTTTAGTACATGAATTGTATTTGCTTCTTTATTTATTGTATGTATGCATATAAAGAGTATATTCCAGAATAGACTTAACACTTTATTTTGGAAAAATGTAAATACCATAAATAAAGAGATTCACCTTGACAAAATACTTTTACAGAGGGTGTTTTAAAAAGTTTTTAAAACTGATATAAATCACGAGACACGAGATACGAGAGAAAGGCTCTCTCGACGAAAAAAAGAGTTTTATCGTCGAGACCAGAGACCCATTTTATCTGGCATAACGAGACGAAATGAGACGAGAGAAGGCTGTCTCGTCACTATTTACACCCACGTTTGAAAATAATAAAATATCACAAAATTACTGTGCGTACAAAAATAAATTTTTATTTTAATTTGTGTTAGAAAACTTACAAAAACATAGTGCCCTGCAGCCACCAAAAACATGCATCAGAGAGCTCGGGAAATGATAGAAAACCAAAAAAGAATCCGCACTACTTTTTCCTGCTTGAGCCTCATCCACTTAGAGCCCAGAGCACAAAAATAAGAGCAAAAGCAAAACATATCATACGATATAAGAATATCGCTCTATTAGAGTGTCTAAATTTATTTTATTAAACTTTAAATCTAGTTAATAACTTAAAAGTGCGGGATTTAGATTAAAATTAAACAACAAAAAAATTAAGTTTGGTGCCTATTTCATTGGATAGTAGTTGAGCCGCAAGCGGGAAATGGTGCGCAATGTTAAGGGGCATACCTCCAAACAACATTTTTTAAAAGAGAAGCCAATTTTATGCACAAACGAGTATTAGCCCTATTAGAAATGGTAACTTTTTTCTGAGCCCCCCAAAAGTATGAAAATCTAACTCTTTAAATATCTCATAAACGCTAGACATTCAATTCTTTTTTTATTAAATTTACATTTTTCCACTCAAAAAGCTCCAATTATATATATTATATTGCTAATTTGAAATAAAATGAAATTCACCAACATAAATTTATGTGTGGCTTTAATAGGTGTTTTTCGGAACCCGGGTTGAATTAGTCATTACTTAGGAAAAGGACCATAAGAAAAAATGTGTCTCTATAACATAAAAAAAATATTTAAAAAAGTAGCCGCTGCATAGGCCCCATCTAAAAACTACGGGTTTCTTTTTACTATTAACAAATTAATTTAAAAAAAACTTAAAGTATTTTTCTTTACTTTGACATTTGTGTTCTAACACAAGTCAAGGCTTCTTATTAAGAGTTACCTATAATTGGATCTCTTTGCCGGGTCCGTCTAAAACGTTTTTTTGTTTAAAATATAGTCTGTCAAAAAGCTTAATTGCCATATTTTTAAGAGTTCCAGAAAAACCAAATTTTAACCTACTAGCGGAAGCGTTGCGTGTAAAGTCGCTACCATTTATTCAAATAGTTTTTTATTCTCAAAGGCTATATTTTAAGTTCGGCTAACTGTAACCCTATAACTCAAAAACATCGCAAGAATGTTGTACGCTAAATTGATAATGCAGTGGGCTTTAAATTCTAACTTAAGGCGTTAAATCCTAACTCCTTTGATCTTCGAATTAGAGGTCATTTGGCTAAAGAAATACCCTCTCAAAAAAGTTAAATTCATGTAGTTTTAACATTAACCATATAAAACGTTTTGAGTTAAGAAAAAAAAGTGTCTAGGCTAAAGTGTCTAGACTAAGTCGTTTACGAGATAAAAAAAGGGAAATTTTAAAATTTCGAAGGAGGGGGTGTGGCTAAGGCAAAAAGTAAACATTTCGGAGGATAATTTTTTTGTGTATAAAACTAAGTCCTCTTTTAAAAATCTTCTTTGTACGTCTAGCACTCAAAATTGCACTTTTAGCGGCCTTTAAACGATCGATCATATTCCACAACGTTACGGATTGCGCAATTTTATTGACCGTATAGGCTTAGTTTTGAAGGTTGCACAATGATTGAGCAAAAGAAATTCGTTTAAATTTTATTGCGCAATGTTGTTCTTGAGCCATATAGAGTTAATATTGTGCAATATTTTTTAGTCAACATTGTTTCTTCCAAGGTAGGAGATGTTCGTATGAGGGGTCCGAAAATATTGAAGCTTATGAGCGGTCAATAATATTGCACAATAAATTTTAATATTGATGGTTTAAGTGCAAGTGGCCATTCAACAATATTGCGCAAAAAAGATATTATGTCAAAATTCCTAGCTTTGTTTTAAAAAAATCAGTTAAGTAGTTCCGGAGATAATAAGCCTTTTTGAAATCGATATCAAAGGAATTAACAACACATCAAAATCTCGTACATAAAATATGTAAGGACAGGGTGTACTCTAAACTACGACCTAAATTTACCCTAAAATATGAAACAATATTTTATGTTTTTCGACGGGCTTTTCGCATGTAGTAAAGCAAACGAGTGGCGAACAAACCCTTTTGTTCGCGGTTTTCGCGGTTCAACAACAACAGCTTTTTTTAGGAAAATATTTTCCTAACAGTAATGCTTCTATCACGGATCACCTAGGTGATCCGTGCTTCTATTTTGAATACGAAAAATTATTTCGCGGTTAACCGGTTCAAGCGATTTTTAGAGATTTATCTAATCCATAGCTTTATTTGTGGTGTAAAACTTTTAAAAACGTTACCGACACTTTTATCGTGTGAGTTCGTAGATCGGTTTTCCTATAAATAAATATTTTTGCACTTATTTGTTGTATTTAAGTTAAAAAAAAAACTTATGTCTCAATTTTTCCTGAATGTTTTATTTTTGATTTAGACGGCGATCCGACTGTTTATACGTAAGTTTTATGACTGTCTCATATTTCGCCTGACCTGTCTCATTTTTGAACTTTTTCAAGTAAAATATGAGACACAGTTTTAATTTTTTTCTCATATTATGGGTCAAATTTCTATGTTTTTAAGTTTGCAGTATTTTGCTGATTATTATCGCTTATATCCTAAAAAAAAATCGAGTCCTACAGAGCAGTCTAAAATCTTAAAAGTATAAAAGTTTTTCATTTTTACATCACTTGATCCCAGCTATTTTCCTAACAAGTGCAGAAAATCGATTTTTCTGCACGCAAATGCCGTTGCTTGCTACGCATCGTTCTGTCAAGCATTTAAGTGCGGCAAAATAGGTTTTTGCAAGCATTAGGAACAATTGTTTTTCTACGAACGTAAGAAAACATAAAAAATAAAATTATAAGAAAAATAAACCAAAAGACGTCTATAATACCACATCAGGCTAATTCTTCCAAAAACCAAGTTAAGTGTTATATAAAGAAATCTAACATCTTATCTTTACAAGGCATTTCATAGGCAATAGGGACTTATTGCAATAAAACCAGGCAGTAATTGTGCCGGGAGCTATTCTGACAGTTTCGCATTATAAGAACAGCTGTCTTCTTTCAAAATTAGGCCTTTGTGTATTATAAGAGCCGGAATTAATAGTGCGGCCACTATTAATGGAAAATAAATGACTGGATTTATAAATTCGACTTTGGTATGTCAATTATGGAAGATCAACTGTCGGTTTTCAATGGAAAACCATCAGAATAGTGCCCGGCACTATTATTGCCTGGCTTTATTGTAATAAGTCCCTAATATTATCACAAGAAACCTCAGTGGCGCACCCACGGGCCCGAAGCCTCATGATGTCGAATTTTAAGCTATTTTTTGTGTTTTTTTCTGAAATATGTCGAAAATATGTAAAAAAATCTAAAGCTTGGAAACCTCAAATATATACAAGTTTTTTTGTTAATTTTCAGCACTAGAAATAGTGTGAAAAGTCACATGTTCCACACGCTCATAGAAAAAATATTTTTCCTACGAGCGCATCATGCGGAAATATAATTTTCATCAATCAAATATATTTCTTTTTAAATGCTGTTCGTTAAAAAAATTAACGTTGTTTACTCTCTGGTCTGAGAATAAAATATAATTAAATTTTTTTGGTGTTGACGAACCCAAAAGCCTTGTAAAAACGAAAAAACATGCGTACAAAAAAAATACACACGCAATGCGGAGAAGTGATACTTTTCACACGCAAATAAGTGCGTGAAAAGCTGTTTTCCCCACGCTCGTAGGAAAAATGTATTAAGGAGCCCAAGAGCGATTCGAGAAACACCTGCGGGGCATACGTGTGGGACGAGGTAAAAAAAAAGTGTCGAGGAGGCGGCGTTTACCGGTCTAGGACAACTGGGCGCCGCCAACTGGGCGCCGGGCCAACTCGGCGCCGCCAACTGGGCGCCGGCCAACTCGGCGCCGGACAAATTTTTTTTTTTTGATAAAATGTGTAGATGAAAAATAAAATATATTATTTATATAAAAACATCTTTAAAAAATCCTTTACACAATTTTTTACAAGCTTTTATTTAGCTTCAGATGTTCTGTCTAACTATCAATCAAATCTTGTGAAGCGTTTTTGACACACTTCCCATTATCCGATTTGGATGAAATTTGGTACACACGTAGTGGTCCCATGACAATACAACACTAAGAAAAAAATATCCTCCCACCCCTACCCCCACCCCTTCTATAGAAAAATGGGTTTTTGACACACATCCCGTTATCCGACTTGGATGAAATTTGGTAAACATATAGTGATCCGATGACAATACAATATCAAGAAAAAAATATCCTCCCACCTCTACCCCCACCCCCTTTCATAGAAAAATGAGTTTTTGACACACTTCCCATTATCCGATTTGGATGAAATTTGGTATTCACATAGTGGTCCGATGACAATACAACTTTTAAAAAAATATATCCTGCCACCCCTACCCCCACCCCCTTCCATAGAAAAATTTGTTTTTGACACACATCCCGTTATCCGATTTGGATGAAATTTGGTATACATATAGTCATCCGATGACAATACAATATCAAGAAAAAATATCCTCCCACCTCTACCCCCACCCCCTTTCATAGAAAAATGAGTTTTTGACACACTTCCCATTATCCGATTTGGATGAAATTTGGTATTCACATAGTGGTCCGATGACAATACAACATTAAAAAAAATATATCCTCCCACCCCTACCCCCACCCCTTCCATAGAAAATGCGTTTTTGACACCCTTCCCATTATCCGATTTGGATGAAATTTGGTCCGATGACAATACAACATTAAAAAAAAAAATCCTACCACTCCTACCCCCACCCTCATCTATACAAAAATGCGTTTTTGACACACTTGCCATTATCCGATTTGGATGAAATTTGGTATACATATAGTGAACCGATAATAATACAATATTAAGAAAAAAATATCCTCCTTCCACTACCCCCACCCCCTTTCATAGAAAAATTAGTTTTTGACACAATTCCCATTATCCGATTTGGATAAAATTTGGTATTCACATAGTAATCTGATGACAATACAATATTAAGAAAAAAATATCCTCCCACCCCTACCCCCACCCCCTTCCATAGAAAATGCGTTTTTGACACCCTTCCCATTATTCGATTTGGATTTTTGTATTTTTTAAGTTTGAGTAAAAAATTTTGTTAAATGACCTCAAGCAACGTAATATTTTAAGTTTGAGACAAATCGGTTGGTAAATAAGAAAATCCGCCATTTTGGATCCGCCATTTTGATTTTTTTAAGTTTGAGTAAAGAATTTTGTTTAATGACCTCAAGCAATATAATATTTCAAATTTGAGACAAATCGGTTAGTAAATAAGAAAATCCGCCATTTTGGATCCGCCATTTTGATTTTTTTAAGTTTGAGTAAAAAATTTTCGTAAATGACCTCAAGTAATGTAATATTTCAAGTTTGAGACAAATCGGTTGGTAAATAAGAAAATCCGCCATTTTGGATCCGCCATTTTGATTTTTTTTAAGTTTGAGTAAAAAATTTTGTTTAATGACCTCAAGCAATGTAATATTTCAAATTTGAGACAAATCGGTTGGTAAATAAGAAAATCCGCCATTTTGGATCCGCCATTTTGATTTTTTTAAGTTTGAGTAAAAAATTTTCGTAAATGACCTCAAGTAATGTAATATTTCAAGTTTGAGACAAATCGGTTAGTAAATAAGGAAATCCGTCATTTTGGATTCGCTATTTTGATTTTTGGATCCGCCATTGTTGTAAAACTACCAAGATTCAACAGTCGACTTAATGGATTTAACTTTACTTAACAAAAACAAATTTCAAATAAATTAGTAAAAAATAGTCACATGCTTTTAAAAATGCACTAAAAATTAAAAAATAATTTTCTAACATTCTAATATTATCATAATAATAAAAGCGATGGCCGACTGATGGAAATTTTGACGATGTTAGCACGATAAGATATCCGTATTGTTACAAATTTAAGTATTTAAATTTTATAGTTAGAATTTATTTAGGTTTACTGTAGTATTAGGTTGACGTATTTTATGGTTGTATTCTTAATCTAGGTTTTAGTTGCGTTATCTGTGACAAACTGGTATGCGAAAGTCTAGAAAAGGGCTGGAATGATTCCGAATCATTCCAGGATGAATGGGTTCTCGGATAGTATTCAGCCCTCATATATAAGGCCGGACGTCGTGCATCAGTCAGTCAGTCACAGATAACGTACTGTAGTGGTCGTGAGATATTAACACGAAGTTAATAGACCGATTATAGTAGTGAATTATCAGCGAGCTATTAGTCAGTTTAAGTGCGTGTTTTTGTACATAATTTGTCGAAATAAATTGACATATAGTTTTTCAACAATTGCGAGTTTTAATTTGTCGTTGTGAACCCGTAACAATTGGTGTCAGAAGTGGGATTAAAAGAAATAAATAGTGCAAAGACTATCCTTACACAGTACCACCAGCTAGGACAATTAAAAAGAAGAACAGTAAGTGATTTTGCCAGAATATTCGGAACTGAATAGTGCAAAGACTACCCTTACATATTACCACCGGATAGGACAATTGGACAGAAAAACAGTAAGTGATTTTTTCCAGAAGATTCGAAGAAGTTCGATATTGTTTTATTCAAAAACTAAAAGAGATATACAAATACCGACTTCGACATTAAATTAGTAATTTTAAAAGTAAGAATCAGAAAGAATTTCTAGAACATTCCATCACTTTCTACGACGCTCTATTCGAAAACCAGAAAAAAAATCCAAAAAGAGACTTCGACATTAGCTTAGTAATTTCAAAAGTAAGAACTAAAAAAAGATTTTCTAGAAGATTCCATAACATTCTACGACGTTCTATTCAAAAACTAGAAGAGATATACAAATACCGATTTCGACATTAGTTTAGTTATTTCAAAAGTAAGAATTAGAAAGAATTTCTAGAAGATTCCATAACATTCTACGACGTTCTATTCAAAAACTAGAAGAGATATACAAATACCGATTTCGACATTAGTTTAGTTATTTCAAAAGTAAGAATTAGAAAGAATTTCTAGAAGATTCCATAACATTCTACGACGTTCTATTCAAAAACTAGAAGAGATATACAAATACCGACTTCGACAGTAGCTTAGTTATTTTAAAAGTAAGAATTATAAATTATTTCTAGAATATTCCATAACATTCTACGACGGTCTATTCGAGAACCAAAAGAGATAAAGTGACTTCTACATTTGCCTAGTAGCAGAAAGAGTAGCATTTACCAGTATATTCCAGAACATTCCATTAGGTTCTATTTAAGAATTGGAAGAGATATTGAAAAACCGACTTCGACATTCGCTTTATAGCCCTAAAATAGACGTTTTAAGTGATTTATCAGGAAGTTGATGCTTACTAGACAAGGATCGGCAAAGATGGAAGATCTAACTAAAATGATGCAGGCTCTCGCAGCTCAAATGGCTCAAAACCAGAACGATATAAGACAGACCATGGAACAAAACCAGAACGACATGCAGGAAAACTTTGACCAAATAAAGAGCAACTTCGAACAGCTGAGAGAAGAGTTTAAGACTGCAACCGAAGATCTTAAGGAAGAAATAACTCAAAGAATGCATAGTGTGGAACAAAAGGTACAAAATAAATTGCAGAATGTAGAAGAAAAGGTACATAATGTTGAAGAAAAGGTACAGAATGTTAGGGAAGAAATTTTTCAAACCATGGAAGAAAAATTCCAGGACGTGTCAAAACAGCTTATACAGCTCCAAAAAGAACACAACAAAGTGAAAGCTCAGGGATGTGTTGTGAATTCCAACCAAAACATTAAGCCTCCAAATTTCGATGGTACGTCTTCCTGGTCTACTTACAAACAACAGTTTGAAGCTGCCGCTGCTGCAAATGGTTGGGATGATGAGGAAAAAGCTAGAGCATTGTTAGTAGCTCTACGAGAACCTGCTCTGGGACTTTTACGGTCCATTCCAGTCGAACAAAAACAGAATTATAACGCTTTAGTGGCAGCGTTAGAAAGAAGGTATGGAGACGAACACTTGCGAAATTTACATTGGTCAGAATTAAATATTCGTCAGCAAAGACCAGGAGAATCATTGCAAGAGTATGAAGCAGATATTAGGAGGCTGATGTATTTAGCTTACCCAGAAATGCCAGAAAATTACAGAGATCCCTTCACGGTAGATCGCTTTATTAACGGCTTGAGAGACACGGACTTAGCAAAATTACTTCGTTGATTCGAGCCCTTGAAATTGAATCATCAAATAATATGTCCAGGCCAAAAGTAAGAGCTGTTTCAATTCAGGAGGGAGAAGAAATGAGCACTGGACATGAGGTCAACTTAAAAACGCTAAACCAACTGTTTCAATCACTGATAGAGAAGATTGATTCTTTGAAATAAAGTAGACGATCCCCTCCAAATGTAAAGTGTTTCAGATGCGGACGTACAGGGCATATTCAACGCGATTGTCGTGTCCAAATGAGGTCTCGCTCACCATCTAGTGGGACAGAGTACCGAAGAAGAGATCAGGAAAACTAAAACTAGTCAACGCAGAGGGGCGGGTGTTGGCTAATGGGAATTTAGCCCCCAAAATTTACTCTATCAAGAGCTTAAAACATACTGCTGACAGTCTTAACATCGACGGACTTATTAATGGAAAAAAAGTTAATATAACAGTAGACACTGGTGCTGCCATATCATTGCTTAAGTTCAAAATTGCAACGAGATATAAAATTTGACCAACAGAAAAGAAAATATCACTTAAGACTGTGACTGGAGAATCCGCCGACGTGTTGGGGCAGACAGACATAGACCTACAGCTGGGGAGGTTGAAGATTCGCCACTCGGTATTAGTTGCAGACATAGAAGACGAATTTATTTTGGGAATGGACCTGATAAGTAAACATGGATTTGCGTTTGATAATAAACTTAATACCCTAAGATTTGGGAACGAAGAGTTCATTTTGTCAAATAGTCACATCAATAAAGAACCAATTAAGGTGGTGGCAGTATGCGCAACAAGACTACTCGGTAACAGTGAGACCATAATTTTTGGGAGGCTGGAAAGTAAAACATCAAGCTGCGTCGGACTCATAAGCCAACAAAACACACCCAACACCTACCTCGTTGCAAAATCACTAGTTAAAACCGATAAATCCCCCAATAGTGTCAAAATTAATAAGGGGGAGGTGGTAGCATTATTTGAACCAGTACAGAAAGTAACAAGATGTGAAGAGCCAACTTCCGAGGATACAAGCAAGTTACCAATGGAGGTACTTCAGCAATTTGAATCAACTTGGCAACATCTCACTCCAGAAGAATTTAGTAAAGCGAGAGAGTTTATAGAAGAACAAAGTAATATCTTCGAAACTAGGAGTAGTTCGGGACGCACAAACCTTATTCAACATGCTATCAACACTGGCGATGCCCAACGGATAAGACAACCCCCAAGAAGACTACCAATGGCCAAGCAAGAAGAAGTTCACAATCTCATTAATAAAATGCTCAGCGACGGTGTTATTGAAGAGTCATCAAGTCCTTGGTCATCTCCTGTGGTGTTGGTCACTAAAAAGGATGGAAGTACTAGATTTTGTGTCGACTACAGGAAACTTAACGATATGACCAAGAAAGATAGTTACCCACTGCCAAGAATAGACGACACATTAACAACATTGGCAGGATCATATTGGTTTTCTACTCTTGACCTGAAAAGTGGGTATTGGCAAGTAGGAATCTTTGAAAGAGATAAAGAGAAGACTGCATTCTCTGCTGGAAGTGGACTTTATCAGTTTAATGTGATGCCATTTGGCCTGTGCAATGCCCCAGCTACATTTGAAAGACTAATGGAAGTCGTTCTACGAGGCCTTACTTGGAAAACCTGCCTAGTCTATTTGGATGATGTCATAGTAATGGGGAAATCATTTCAAGATCATCTAGATAATTTACGAGAAGTATTCTCAAGAATCAGGAACGCAAATCTTAAATTGAACTCAAAGAAATGTTTTCTGTTCCAAAAAAAAGTTGAGTTCCTGGGTCACGTCGTTTCCCGAGAAGGCATCCATACCGACGAAAAGAAGTTACAAGCAATAAAAGAATGGCCTCAACCTCGTGACAAACATGAATTGAGAAGCTTTTTGGGTCTGTGTACATACTACAGACGATTTGTAGAAGGATTCGCCAAAATAGCGTCTCCATTACATAGACTTACAGAAGATAAAGCTTCTTACAAATGGAATACCGAATGTGACCAAGCATTTAGAAGACTAAAAGCAGCATTATGTTCTAGTCCGATTCTTGCATATCCCATTCCAAAAGGAAAATTCATATTAGATACTGATGCGAGCCACGATGGCATAGGAGCAGTACTCTCCCAAGTACAAGATGGAGAAGAAAGGGTCATCGACTTTTTCAGCAAGAAGCTATCCAAACCAGAGAGAAATTATTGTGTTACTAGAAAGGAGCTCCTAGCCATAGTTAAATCCGTAGATCACTTTCACAAATATCTCTACGGACAAGAGTTTCTGATTAGAACGGATCATGCTGCGTTACAGTGGCTCATGAAAATGAAACAACCTGAGGGGCAAGTCGCGAGATGGATAGAAAAGCTACAACAGTACCATTATCAAATTAAGCACCGAGCGGGAAGGGTGCATAATAATGCAGATGCATTGTCCAGAAGACCTTGCCCTGAGGATTGTAAACATTGCAGGAAAATTGACCAGAAAGAAGGAATTACCTACGTGCGCCAGATAATGTTAGAACCAGATGAAGAATGGATGTCGGCTTCGATTAGAACCACACAACTTAACGACAAAGATGTAGGACCTATCTTGCGATTGAAAGAAGAGAACAAGCCACGACCATCATGGCAAGATATCGCAAACCAAGGGGTGATATTCAAATCACTGTGGGCACAATGGGATTCACTGATAGTAGAGGAAAACATCCTTAAACGTGCCTGGGAAAGTGCCGATGGCCTTACTGTGGTTAATCAAGTAGTGGTTCCTAGGAGCATGGTAGACAATATAATGGCCGAATGCCATGGTGGAAAATCAGGCGCGCACCTAGGCATAAATAAAACCATGGACAAAATTCGAAACCGATTTTATTGGGTCAATTACTTTCAAGATGTGAAAAACTGGTGCCGCCGATGTTCGACTTGTGCAGCCAGCCAAGGTCCCAAAACAAGGTCCAGAGGTCAAATGAAACAATATAACGTAGGTCTACCATTCGAACGCAGTAGGGTATAAATAGGGGAGATCGCTTATCTATCCCATGTATTTCTTATGGCACTTCCGGTCGTTAGTTTCGGGTGCTGCCTCCGATGATTTGAACCAATGAGAAGGTTTGTATGAAAGTAGGTGGAGCTTAGATGATGGTGAGTGAGAGAGAGAGAGTGAGAAAGAGAGAGAGTGAGGAAGAGAGAAAGCGAGAGCGCGCGAGCTAGAGAGCGGGGAGAGAGAGAGAGAGAGAGAGAGACAAGTTGAGCTGTGGGACTGTTCCCAAACTAGCGTGTGGTGTAAAATTCTGACCCCAGCAGACTCGACGCCCCGGCTACCAGATGGCGGGTGCGGGCGTCCAGCACGCTGGTGGGGGATCCTGGATGTAGGAGCCTGCTTGAGGGATGTATTTTCTAGATTAAATTTGTAATTTTTAGGTAAATTAGTTAAGATAGAGCACTCAAGCGAGCAGTATCAGCAATAAGAAGAAAGTAAGATGATTCTCGAGAACAAAGATTGTGTTAAGAAAATTTGGGATGAAATTTCGGAATCACCTGTAATTAGCGAGCAATTTATAGGATGGTTTTGTGAACAAATTAATTGGGAAATCGTGTGTCGAAAACATAGGTTATCGGAAATATTCATGGCAACGTTTCTCAATAGAATGCACTGGCCTAATGTCTCAAGATAACAGAAAAACTTATCCGAAGATTTTATGCATATGTTTAAAAGTGAACTCTATTGGCCTCTCTTATGTCGTTATCAAAAAATGTCTGAAAAATTTGTGCGAGAACATGAATGGCTTATTGATTGGGAATATCTTTTAAAGTATCAGACACATCTACGAAAAGAATTTCTTGAAGAAATGCGTGAGAAACATCTTCAACCTGAAGAAGGAAGAATTTATTAAATTAAGAAATCCTCCCATCTCTTATGATAGAATAATTTTATATTTAAGATATCTTAATAATTTAAAAAAATAAATTAAATATTTTAAAGAATAATTTTGGTTTTTTTTATGTTGTTTGCTCGCTGTTTCTATACCTTTTTTAGGTACCTTTCAAATCAACCCAACATTTTTAAGAAGAAAATTTTATAAAACATAATGAAAATTTTTTAAGAGTATTATTAATAGCAAATGTACAATAAAACTTCCTTTTTAAAAATATTTGGTAGAAATAAAATACTGTTTCTTGAGAAAAACAACATGTTTCTTAAGAAAAATAGATGTTTTAAATTAGGTAAGTACCTACTTATATCTAAGATCAATAAAACAGAAAGTACGCGTTGTTACTTAGGTCTACAATATTAAGAATAAAGGAGCTAAAATATTAAATAATTTAATTTGTTTTATTGATGTGTAATAGGTAGGTAAAATTTATGCAATCTCAGTTGAAGCACCGATGAAAAAATGTCAAAGGCGCCGACTGCTTTGTCGGTGTCTTTGACATTCTTGCCGCGGTGATTCAACTGAGATTGCATAAACTATACGTTGAGAAATAAAAATACAAATTTAAGCAAAATATAAGTTGTTTATTTATTATTTTAAAACAAGTAAAAATATAAACATTTTACAACAAAAAAAAACTCCTGAGGAACATCAAAATATTATTAAAACCTTTTAAACTTATATTATTAAACCCTTAAAATTATGTCTTTAACAGGAAGAACACAATTACATATTTATAAAATACGTAAAAAATAGCAAATGCAGGCAAACTAGGAAAAATTTAAGTTTCCATTATTGAATAATGTCCCCAAGGCAGCGTATCAATCATATTTGGCAATATAAAACGTTTATCATCTGAAGAATTCAGAGCAATTTTGTTAATTGATAAAGAATAATTAACACACGATTTGCTTTGGATGGTATTAAATTTAACATGTTTGGTTCTGTTCTCAAACAGACACTTAGAAAAATCGTCAAAGGTCACATTTCGAGTTGAAGACTTTCCCACCCCTTTAATTTTTGATAATGATTCTTTACCATTCACCAAGTATGAATATACCTTTGCTCTTAAGGAAATAAATTCTGTTAAAATTTTTCCCTTCAGTTCATCCTTCATTTTTCCTGGAACTTTTTTATTAACATGATGTATTCCAAAATTGTTATTTATTGGGTAATCACTAGTATCAAAGTAACTATTTGCATCTCTTTTAATTATATCATAAATTGTAGGAGAATTATCCTTTTTTGATGTAAATTCTAGTACATATGCATCAGTGTCCATGTAATTTATTTTTACATCAAAATAAGGAGTAATGTTATTTTGAATATACCCATAGTAAAAATCATATAAAACAGTTTTACTTAGATCTAAAATTGAAAAACCTACATAGATTGGTTTATTAAAAATAATTTCAGTTTTATGTAATTCAACAGAAACTAGATTTTCATTGAATACAACAAGATTTTTAAATTCAGGTCTTGAAATAAGTTTACGAGCAGAATTCCAAGAGTTGGCCAAGACAATTTTTCTTTTTTTTCTATCTCGTTCAATTGTTTTCCCAAAATTTGCATTTATTATCATCTTAAAAAAATCTTTTTCAAAATCATTTTTTGCTTTCATTCGCATATCAGTGTTGAAATCAATAAAGGATTTTAACCAGGCTTTTTGACTAAACTGTAAAATTCTGTGAATTTTTTTAAGGACCAATCCTTCTTTGATACATTGATAAAGATTTTCAAAATGAATCACATATTTAACTTTATTATTTAAAGTGCAAAGCAGTTTTGGATATTTACCCGACTGTGGTGTCCCTTTTAAAGGACAGAATGGTAAAAATTTATGTTTATCATGGAGATAGTCAGGATATTCCAAATCAACCTCTAAAATTATCCCCGTGTTACTGTCTTCACCGTAGAGAGTCAAGAGCTTATTAGAGAGGGGTTTTTTCTGAAATAAATAAAAAATATTATCAATTTTCTGTTGATTTACCCAAACAAAATCTTTATAGGGTAGAGCCTTTGCTTGACAAAATCCATAAAGATTATTAAGGTCCCAATAGGCTAAATACACCTCAGGCTTAGAATTATCATAGGTACACGGAAAAAAACGGTTGTTACATTTGCTATATCGGGTGCATGATTGTGTTATTCCTCCTCTAATACCTTTTTCCAAAAACAAAATTTGATCTATGTCTGTTAAAAGTTCTAATCGGATTTTTGAAAAAAGTAATGCTGCAGACCAAGATAAACCTGGGAGAGTATAAAATGCAGCAGCATCTAATCCATAATACTTAAGCGTCATCTCGCGGAAAGATTGAAATGCCAACGCAAGAAAGATGACGTCACTTTTCAGGTAAATATCGCTGTATTCACCTAAAGTTTTAACATTGAAAACATCCCAGACTTTAATAGCATGAATATAGTCATCATCTGAAATAAATTCTTCTTTTAAGGTGTTAAAAAAACATAATTTTGGTGGAAGCATGGTAATATTTAGTTTTTCCCAGCTATCCACAAATTCGTAAGGAAAAACACCTTTCCTTACAATCAACTTTAGTTCTTCTTCATTTGAAAAGTGTTCCTTTAAAGAGGAAAATTTTTTTAAATCAAGATTTTTTATAAGAGTCTCTAGGGATGTGGCCAAAAATCGAAATGAATCCAAAAATACTAGTTTCAGATCTCCTAAGTATAGAGAAAATGAAATATAGTCTTCATGATTAAGAGGTAAAATATTGACAGAACCTAGCTTTGAAAGCTCAGCGATAAATAATTTTGAGTCGTATTTAAGATTATGGAAAAACACAGGAATCTTGTTGTCTGTCTGAATTTGAATATTACACTCTTTACACAAAAAATTTATAAATTTACCTGTATAGTGGTCATGATGTAAAACTTTTGGATTTTTTTCAGAGAAACATTCATTACAAATCGGACATAATGTAATTTCAGAAAAGTTAAAGGCAGAATTTTCACATATTTTGTTATCCAATAATTTTTGTTTTAATATAATTGAAATCTGAGCGCTTTCCTTTTTTAGTTGTTCTATAAACCACTTTGCAGGTTTTTCTCCTCTATACAAGTTAAATTTATTTAATTTTTCATCAAAAGAACACACTATTTTATATGCCACACTGTAGGCCTCATGTTCTTCGTAAATATTTTGAAAAGAATTTGTGGGATCAGGTATACACGTACTTATTTTCTTAGTAAAGCATTCGAAGTCACAAAGATGACGAACGGCTTCATAATAAGAGCCAAAACGAATTAAATTTAAGAACAGCGTTGGTAATTTCAGGTACAATTATTTTTTGTGAGGAAAAAAGAGAACAATTTTCAATATGGCTCTTAAATTTTTCCTCCGAAGAAAAGTGATTTAGACATGAATCACATACATGAATTTTGTTTTTGCTTTTAGTCACTTGTGTAACAACAATTTTGGCCAAATCAGTAATTAAGCAGTAATGACCACAAGTTCGATTCTTATTTAGGTACAACAAATTTATATGATGCTTTTTTTTAGATTTAGTGTGATAAAGAGGCCCGCTAAGAGTTTTATTTTTTGTGTCTATACCAAAGACATTAATTGAAATAGTATTGTTTAGTTGTTCAAATTTCGAAATATTTGAAAGTTTTATTGGCATTTCAATACCTTTTAAGTTAATTATTTGATAAGGATCTTGAGGATATGACTCCGGTTTAACTTTATTTTTTGAAACAGGATAAAAAAACGCAAGTAAGCAGTATAAAAAACATTTTCTATCATTATTAATTATATTAATTATACCTTTGCGCAATAACCATAAAGGAAGCGGGGTGTAAGTTCCAAAGCCAGCAGTCAATGGATGAAATTTATTGATTGAAACTATCAAATGTGATACTGATAAATATCTCCATCCAGATCCTTTGTGTGAAAACTCCTCCATCTACAACAAAAACAAAAAATAAATTTAGTTTGCTAGATATTATAGTGTATTATGAACTTTAGGTCTCAAAGTACTTTTAATCCCAAATCAAAAGATTATAATTTACCTGGGAATAAAAAACACTTTAGACCCTTGGGATATATACTATTTTATTCCCTTTAGTTTTTTAAAAACCCTAGTTGAAAAATTTTGAAAAAATAGAGTTAAAAATCATATTAAAATTAAAATTGGTTTTATTTCAAAAATAATTTTCAAAAATTTCTAAATTTAATCTTAAATTGAAACTGGCTTACTTTAAATATAAAAAGGACTAAAGGTGGTTTTTTGTGTCTCAAAAAAGGGTCTGGGGGCTAAAATTTATTTTAATCCTTATTTATCGAAAAAGGAGACAAAAAATACATATAATTGTTTGTTTTTGTTTTCTAATACAATATAGTAAAAATAACATACCTTTTTTATGAGAATTTCCTGCATATCGTCTAGAATGGAGTTTATATCAGTAGTCAAAAGTATTTCATAATTCGATGTTCCAAAGCTTTTATAATCTTGCTCCTGTGAACTTGGTAATTCAAAAAGGCAATTTAAACGAAAATTTACTTTTATACATTGCTTTTTCTTCTTCGGAAAGTCGTACAGCTTTTGAATTAAAACTGTCTTACAATCTTCCAAAAAATTTTTTGGGTCCAAATGTCCATGATTGGTTATAAGAGCAGTCAATATGCGACAATCGAATGCTGAAGATATAATTTTCCATTGAACCATACGCTGGTGACTCGTGCTGGTTGATGGTAGCTCTCCACCAACAATTGGTAAATTAAATTGAGTTAAATTATTAAAAGTTCTAAGTTTGTAAGTCTCTAACACCGAAATAATGTGTTCAAACTGCAGTCTTTTTCCAACTGAAATATTTGATACTTTAAGCTTTTGGATATAAATATTTATATGCTCCTCAAGAGATTTTAAAAATTGTAAATATTCTTCTGGAGTATGTATAGAATTATAAGTCTGAATAGTTTTAATGATAATATCTTCCATTTTTATTTTTTTTAATTTTTAATAAACTCAAAAGTGTTTGCTGGTTGATGTGTCCCTCCTGGTACTACTTTTTTTCCTTTAAAAATAACACTGCATCCATTACCTGATAACAATTCTTCACAAGTAGAATCGGTTAGCACTGCACTTAATCGTTTTGGTAAAAACAATGTACGCTCTTCTAGCTCACACAAGATGCTCTTGCCAAACTGTGTTTTAATTTTTTTAAAAGCGCAAATTTTGTAGGGGATCCCTACTCCCATCTCATCTACGTCAATTTTTTCTTTAAAACTACATGAGGCCACTTCATTAACTTTTTCCATTTTTTTTTCCTGTTCGGTTGTATCTATTGAATGGTTTAACTTGAACTAATTTTACTTTATAGTCTTATTAAAAATTAAAAAAATCTCTCTTCCTCCCACTTATTTTTCTATTGGGTATAAGGGTGTATCTGCTTAATAAAAAGTTTTTTGATATAGAAAAAAGTTAATTATTTTGTGAAGGTTCACTAAAATATAGATTAATAATCTGTTCTATCATTTGAAGAAAATTTTCTTGGTTATTATTAAATATTGGTAAGACATCTGTTATATTTTCAACATTAACATCTATTTCAAATAAAATGTTTTCCTCATCGGGTTCCGGCTGTGGAAATTCCGGTCCCTGAAAAACTGGGTAAACTTGGTTTTCTCTGTTGCGTGGGCAACACATTTTTAAAAATTCTTCTTGGGTTTTAACTTAACTTAACAAATTGCAACTATGCCCTTGCCTATTTTGTGCTTAAAGAAAAATATCTGTGGGATGGGGAGGACGTGATTGTGCATCTCACTATACAGTGTGCGTTATGATTTTAAAAATTTAAATTAAATGTTGGATTTTCCATAGCGATATTGTATTACATAGAAGACTTGATAACTCAAATTCACATCTTTTATCAGACTTTGTATCTAACAAACAGTAGATGCAATGATAATGGAATGGTCGATGCAAGTGAACCTTATTACACGACAAGAAATTATATTTCATTTTTAAGGTGTCCATATCCTTCAAATCTACCAATTCACAATAGCAATTAGGACATAATATCCAATCTTTGTTCTCCTTGCTTAAAATGTGATAATAAATATTACAATTTGGTGTACCTGTATTATGTACCCATTCCTGCCTCTGTAGTGCGTCACAATTTTCTTCCCATGGTAATCCACGAGGATCAAAATGGGTTCCATATCTTTTATATTGAATATTAAAGGGGGACACAAGTGATTGAAACTCTCTACTTAAGCTTCTGTAATAACGCAAATTTAAAAATTCGATACATTTTGTCGAAGAAGTTACCGAACTGGAAGTGGAGGGCTCGTCTCCCAAAAATATTTCCCGAATTCTACGGAAATTGCCACTGTTTTCGGGCGTAGCACTACCGCTTGGTTCTTGTCTTTCAGACATAACTTAAGTTTTTAAAGTTTAAAAGGTTTTAATAATATTTTAATGTTCAAATAAGTTTAAAAGGTTTTAATAATATTTTGATGTTCAAATGATGGAGTTTCGGTTTAAATTGCGTTTTGGTGCATCTTGTTTCGACACCTACACACTGCAATTGTATCACCAATACTTTTATCAACAAAAAACACTCTTGTGTGGAAGGAGTGCAAAAGCGCTAATATATAGGGTGATTCAGCCTAATTAAATATAGGATTCGAAATAATAAAACTACATAAATTCTAAAATAATTAATTTATTGCATCCAAACTTTCTACATCTTGTAATAATTTATCCTTAAAAAACAGGAAGCACTCTCTCATACACATCATATTATCATTATTAAAAGGAAATTCATGACAAAGAAAATTTTCGATTACTGTCTCTATGGGTAAAAAATTATGTTTTAATGTTGCTAAATTTCTTAATAACGAAAAATAAAAATTGTTCATATTTAAGTTATTTAAATAATCTAGTCTAGGTTTTAACAGTAGGTTCAGTTTTATTAGGTTATCCAATTCACTTTTGTTAAAAATCAACACCTGATCATCATAGCAGAGTTTTAATTGGTTGATGGATTTTCCATAACTTATGATGTAGTCATCGAATTTAAATTCACGTTCACATGCACAATCACATGTAGTAGAATCTTGATACAGTCCTTGTAAAACAAACTTGATAAAACTTGTCCAGTCTTCAGCGATAAAGGATATACAAGTTTTGTCTTGTTTAAAAATTTTGATTGCTCCCATAAAATCTCGAACAGTACTTATTCCTATGGACACACCCATATCAGATTGAGGTAACAAATAGGTTATTTGAAGCAAGTAACAATTTTCACTTTTAACTTTTTCTTTGACTTTATTTAGGCACATATCAACTTTGTTCCAGTATAAATCGAGAACCTCACATTCGAAAGACATGTTGACTAATAACCTTCTTCTCTTTTTTTACTTATACCACCTCAGATTTGTCGATCCAACTATTGTATTTTTTATCTAATCCCCACCATTTAATATATAGTTTTTTCCCCTTACGTCTGACTACTTTTTCCACCAGATAAACATCATCGTACTTGGCTTTTTGTAGTTCTTCTTCATAGAAACAACCTTTAATTGGATGACCTTGCATATCTTTTAAAAGGTATGTTCTGGAATAAGTGTTTCGTATTTCAGTAATTTGAAATAATTCCGCAGTCCACTGAGGTGTGTAACCTTTATCAAATAAATGCTTGTATTTTGAAATTCGAACTTTATCGTCTACTTGAAATTTTGCTTTTTTTGAATAAAAAGAACGCCTCGGCACCAACGTAGGTAAAATGCGAGAGAATGTAGTAGAAAGTAGAGTTTTTTCATGCTTTTTGGTTACTTCAGCAGGCTTAAGATTTATGGAGGAATGTTTGGTTTGATTGTAGTTTTCAGTTATCTTATCCAAGTGGCTTATCCAGTTATATGATCCATTTAAACTAAACAACTTGTACAGGCGATGTTTCAGAGTGCGAATAACTCTCTCGCACATACTTGCTTTAATTCCACTATACTTATGGTAGTCATTTATTGAGTAAGCTTGCATTATTTTGGAAAAGTGCGTATTATAGTATTCGCTACCTTGATCCGTTAAGAGATTTGAAGGGCGTCGTCCTGATGTTTTAAGAATTGACTCCATTGCACGGCTAACTTCGATACCATTTTTTGTTTTAAGAGGCCTGGTCCACACATATTTTGAAAAACTGTCTATGACAATCAAAACGTATTTAAAATTTCGATTAAATTTCGCTATATTACGAAACTCGCATAAATCGGCCTGCCACAGGTCATCGTAGCCCTTAACAATTGTTTTCAATCGCTGAAAATGTTTTCTTGCCCCACGATGCAACTCGTTGACTATGTGTTCCTTTATTTTGGACATGCTCAGATAATAATTTTGTTGAAATTCTTCGTTTTTCCATATAACGATAATGAAAAGTAAAATTTAAATTATTTATTCGACTGGTAAGAGCTTCCTGGTAGACCGTTTCGTTTGATAAAATATTTTGCCACTTTTTATCGATTTGAATTTTTGCTATAGAATGTGTGTTGTTCTGCATCTTACTAACAACTAAATAGATAATTTACTTAGCGATTCTCTTAACTGCTTCAGTTGTTTTTCCATAGAGGCAACATGTTCGTGAAATTCTTTATCAAAATGTAGTGTGGTATTTGTTATCGAAGCCAAAATATTATCCTTCATATCGGTAAGACATTGGTCAAGAAAAGCTTTGTTCACTGCGTCACTATCTTGATTGGGAGATGACAAGTTACAAATTTTATGATTTTGCATATCATAGTTTCCTTCCTTTGTTTTTGGTATTGGGTTTAGAGTTCGAAAAATATCCATTGACCCTATAGGGTCACGACGCGGTTTCTGGGATGATCCAAACTTGTTCATGTTTTTATTAAGACTAATTCAAATAATCTTAAAACAAATTATTTTTTAGTTAGGTGCGCTGGTGTTCTACGGACATGGGATACAGGAGGCGGTGGAGGGGTACAATTGGGATCCTGCACGGAGAATCCCACGTGTGGGATTCTGCATGCTACATCCTGCATAAAGAATCCTAGAATTAAGTTTTATTTTCAGCGACCGTCTTCGATTTCAATAATACCCACTCTTTGCAACTCCTCTAAAATGTACTTAATATCATTCAATGTGTTTGTATTGCCCGCCTCTCGAGATCCGTCTAAAGTGCGTAGGCGGTTGACAAGTTCATTCACGTCTCCGTATGGAATATACTCTTTTTTAGTGTCAGTGTATTGTAACAAAGAACCACCCTTTTTCTTATCCTTATCAATATCATCACGACTGCGTGTTCTGAAACTTTTCGGTCGCGTTGTTATGGGAGGTTTGGGTCGGGTTAGTGATGACAAGTAGACTTCACTGGGAGAGGAGGTGCTGGCAGCGGCGGTGATCGACGATGTTGAAGCAGGTCTAATAAAAACATTGTACTTTTCACTTTTGCTCCCTTTTAACTGACCTGTAGGGGTGTGAACATTGGTGTAGTCCAAAATTTTTTTAAAAGTGTCTCTGTCAGCATAAGAAATTGCTTGTCTTGGGGGATTTTTTAAAAATAATAGATCGAGTACTCCTAGTGGAGCAGGGAATATTTTTTCTCCAACAATTAAATTTCCCTTATTATCAAAATCCACCGATTTGTTTCCTAGACTAAATTTATTGCTTTCTGGTAAAAACTTTAACAGGCTGTAATCGATTTCCGGGCTGCGTGAAAAGTATTTACCCAAGTAAAAGCGTGTAGTCTGAGGGAAATAATCTAAAAATTCTGACTGGGTGACTGCACTACGGTTAAATTCATCTTGAAACTGTACCAACGATTTCTCATGTTGTTCTTCAGCATCCTCTTCTGTTTGAGAATCGATTTCCGATTTTGCTTCGTCAGCCGTTTCGAATACGTCTTCATCTTCTGTTTGTAGCATTGAATGGGGGCCTGTTAAAGTTGAGTCCAAAATACGGCTAGTGGATCTGTCAAATTTTTCATTTTTCAATCTTGGTTGAATAAAAGATTCATAAGATTTAGGATATTAATTAGATGTATGTGTTTTCGGCGATGACTTGCGTTTTTTCAAAATTTTGTATTGCGGCGAAGGTGGTATCTTGGAAGAAACAGGAGGCAGTGAAGACACAAAATTAGCTGTAGTTATTTTTGATATAGGTTCAATAACAGGCTTAAAAAATTTCTTAAGAGATTCATCTTCTGCCTCAATGCCCAATTTAAGAGCTGTGTACTTTTTTTTAATGGCATTTGTGGCTTCTATTATGCGCTTTTTAATTCGCTTTTCTTTATTACTTATTTTAGTCATATTTCCCTTAATTAGCTGATTTTAACAGATTTTTCTTCCTAATCCGTTAAAAAGGGGTTTTTTGTAACCGGTGCTGTGTTGTTTTTAACAGCTATATGTGATTCTCTGAAGAAGGGTGGAACTAGACTGATTGTTAGACTTTTAAATAGACATCAAACTTAAACCTATACCTCCCGTTAGATACATCACAATCTTTTATTATTACTATAAAATCAAAAGGGTTCTTCCAACACTTTCTACATAATTCTTTAAATAGAATAAATGACATATCGGGAGAGACGTGTTCGTTAAAAACCATTTTAAGGTTATGTTCATCCATTTTGAATAAGATAAGCATATTTGCATTATCCCTTATATTTCTCTTCTCAATGGTAGTGTAAGTCTGTGCAATAAAAATTGAGTCTATATTGGAATGTCTACCCCTGCTAAAATAATCTCGAATAATGTCTTGCTTTTGCGATGAAATGTCGTCAAATATGAATATGGAATATGGTGGAGCGTTTGAAGGATCAGGGATTCCCTCATTTTCACTATACGGTACATACTGCACTTCCGGAATAGACTTTAAAATTTTTTCTAACAGCTGGTACTTTTCCTGGTACAGTGTTTTTGAATACACAAATACATTTTTAAACCGTAGTCCATTGGGATCTAGAAGCAAGCTAATGGCTACATTTGATTTCCCGCTCCCCGATGGTCCAACAACCAGACCCCGAACCGTGCTTGGTAACAGAGCTCCATGTTTTTGAAACTTATCTTTATTATGATCTTGAAATTCATCCAGGTTGATTATTTCAATACCCCCGTTCACTTGCTTCTCAGCTTGAATTTGACTCATAACAAGCTTTGTAAAAAAAGGTAGTCACACAAGTAAACGATCAATCGTAATGGCACCTTCGAAGGGTAAAGGTCTATTAAATACTGCAATCAATAAACTCCCGTTTGAGTTACATCTACCATCTCACAGGTAGATATTAATAATTACATTTATTTTAGTCTATTTAATTATAATTACCTTTTTTAAAAAATATGATTATTTTATTTTTTAAGGTTCTGTGGTCCAGGAACTCGTCTAAAAGAGCGGTTGGCTAGAGGTGACGTGGGAATTCATCCATTAGATAATTTTTGTAAAGATCACGATATTGCCTATTCTAAAAGTAAAGATATAAAAGACCGACACAAAGCAGATAAAATCCTCGAGGAGAAAGCGTGGCAACGTTTTAAATCCCGAGACGCTAGCTTTGGGGAAAAGGCATCATCCTTTGTTGTTGCATCAGCAATGAAACTAAAACAAAAATTGGGCATGGGAGTGCGAAAAGAGAAAAAGAAGTCTTTTTCTTCCAAAATTTTAGCACCTCTGAAAAGGAAAATGAAAGTTTACAAGGGTCGAGGTCTGTCGCACCGCAAACAAATTAATGCTGCTCTTAAAATTGCACGAATGACAGTTAAACAAGCAGGAGGCAAAAAGAAGATTAAACTACCAAGAGTTCTTCCCGTACCTAAGACAGGTGAATTTCTTCCCCTGATCCCAATTTTCAGGTAAATACTATTCTAATTTTATAAAATATTCCTAACCTAACCTAATTGATTTTTTTTTGATTTTATGTTTTTGTTTCGACAGTGCCCTTTCTGCACTAGGAGCTCTTTCTGGGGGCGGAGCCTCCATTGCGAAGACCATTATAGACGCCAAAAATGCAAGGCAAAAACTACAGGAGGATGAAAGACATAATAAACAAATGGAATCCATTGCAGTAGGAAAAAGGGGTAGCGGTCTATTTCTACATAAATACAAATCAGGATACGGGTTATATATAAAAAAAAAGTCAAAAAACTTCCAATAAAACTACCCAGCCGGCCTTTAACCGATTTTGACCTGAAAAAATACGCAAAGCAGCTTAAAATACGTCACATTAGAGGCGTTTTTATGAGAGACGAGCTTCTCTCAAAAAATAAGCGTCCCTGGGCTAATGAGGCTCTTATTATTAATCTCAACACCAAAGATCAAAGTGGAAGTCACTGGGTAGCTGTTTGGAAACAAAAAAACAATACTGCTGTATATTTTGATGGATTTGCTATAGTCCCACCACTAGAAGTAATAAGATATTATAAAAACTGTAAAATAATGTATAATATCGACCAATATCAAAAGTTTAATACTGTTAATTGTGGACATCTTTGTCTATCCTTTTTGTACAATCAAAGCAATAAAAATATTAAATAAGCAACCTCAGGTTTACTTAACCAGTCATGTCTGATACGTTCACATTAAAGGGTCGTACAAGCTGCCTTTCAGCAACTTTTTTTCCTCCCATTCAACTAGATCCTCGATTCGAATATTCGCTTGCACTGATTTCTCTTAATACATGGAATTCCATTCCCAACATAGAGCCAGGACGAAACAAGTTTTACTATAATAGTGAAGGAGAACACCTAAGTTTAGAAATACCTACAGGTAGCTACGAAATTGATGGGATTGAATCATATATTCAGCAAGACTTATGTCAGGATAGAGTTGATATCAGTCAGTGTACTCCATTTTTGTTGAAACCGAATCTTAGTACCCTAAAAGTTGAGTTAAAAAGCATATACGAAGTGGACTTTGAACCCCCAGATAGCATTGGCCAGCTTCTAGGATTTTCATCAAAAAAATATAAACCCGATATCCTACACGAATCAGATTTACCCGTTAGAATTGTTCCAGTGCTTTCTATTCGAATAGAGTGCAACATTATATCGGGATCGTACAACGGAAACGAGCAAGCACACACACTTTTTGCATTTAGCCCCTCGGTTGATCCCGGCTATAGCATAGATATTGAACCTAACAATCCTATTTTTCTACCTGTCGCAAAAAAGATCATTGACACGATTAGTTTGGATCTTATCGATCAAGATTCAAATCCTGTTAATTTCCGAGGTGAGGAAATTTTGATTAGATTAGAATTACGAAGAAATGGGCTTAACATTCAATAGTAAATGTCGTAATAACTTACCATATAGAAGAGACAATTATTTTGCTCACGTTTTATTTGATCGGCGACCGTCAAACAAGAACCAGCTCACTTTTCGAAATATTTTATTACTACAGACGCTAGCAAAAAAATATGGCTTCCGGCTTCGAAAAACTGCAAATTTTTAATCCTGTAAGATCTGACGAGAGCATTGCTCGTGAAGAGTGGCACACATATCACCCCTATACAAAATCATTCAAAAATAGTGACGAGATAGAAATTGTTTTAAACCAACTTGATCAATGGATGGATATTAGTGAAGCCGAGTTAATTCTTGAGGGTAAACTTGAAGAATCCACGGATGCTGCTTTGACAGGAAGCATTACCACGACAAATAACTTTGGCGCATTCCTTTTTGAATCCATGTCTTACGAATTGAATGGTAAAGAAATAGAACGAATTCGTGAACCAGGTCTGCTAAGTACGTTTCGGGCACTTCTCAGTCTTTCCGAACAAGAAAGCAAAGCATTAGTACCTGCAGGATGGAATTGGCCTGACGGAATTTTAAAACCCATTGGAGCAGTAAGTCGTCAGTTTAGCTTACGTATTCCACTTAGTTTTCTTTTTGGGATATTTAATGATTATAAACATGTAATTGCAGGAAGACATAGGATTCGTTTGGTTAGAGCTAGAACTGATAATAATTGCTACAAAAGCAGTGGAACCAAAACCGCTGTAGTGACACTGTCTACTGTTGAACTCAAAGTTAAACACATATTTCCAAATGATTCTTTGAAAATGGCTATTTTAGAAAAAGTTGAAAAGGATACACCTGTTCTTATTCCCTTTAGAAAATGGGAATATTTTGATTTGCCTGCACTGAAAAATTCAAAAAAAGATATATGGATGGTGAAGACAGCCAGTAATTTAGAGCGACCTAGATATGTCCTTGTGGGCTTTCAAAAAGACCGTATTAATAACCCCACAGCAGATTGTAGTCAGTTTGATAACATAAAAATAACCGACATAAGATTATATCTGAATTCAGAATCATATCCTTATGAGTCACTAAATCTTAGCTTTCCTGAGAAACAAATAAGCGAAGTGTATAGAATGTATTTGGACTTTCAAAGATCCTACCATGGAAAACGTTTTGTGGAACCTGTGATGGATTTTGATACATTTCTGTCTTATCCTGTTTTTGTAATTGACTGTAGTAAACAGACAGAATCGCTTAAAAGCAGCACCGTTGACGTTAAACTGGAATTTCAAAGTCAAGAAAACTTTAACGAAAACGTTGTAGCTTATTGCATTATTATACACGACTGTGTTTTTGAATATTTGCCTTTATCAGGTATTGTAAGAAGTCTGCTTTAATCAGTTGCCTTTGCACCATGCTACGGTTAAGATGAAAATAAAAATAACGTTCAGGGATACCGGATTGCATTGGATTTTGTTGTAAAGGAACTGGCGATCTATGATGGAAAAGTCCTAAAAAATTATATCTTTAACCCCAAGATCCCTTATACATCTTTAAACAACGCAGAGAGACGGAGTGTCAACTACTTATTGAATGATGATGGAATGATCAAGGAAATACGGAATATACAAATTTAAATCAGATTTTTTGTGAGAATTTAATAAATGTTGACTTTATTTATGTTAAAGGTGAAGTTAAAAAGGACTTTATAGTTAAGATTTTTAAATCCATGCAACTCAATGTTCCTACTATTATAAATTTAGAGAATGTTTTCGAGTCCACAGTACCAGTACTAAAAAAAAGTAATGAACACTGTGGTGTTCATATTCTTGGGGAATGTGCATGTAGTCAAACCTATGTTAAAATTTTATATAAATATATTTTTAATAGCTTACCACAATAAATATTTTATTTTAGAGTTTACGCTAGTTTTATTTTATTACCTATTTTAACTGTAGTAGTATTGCGTCTAACCTTAAAACAGATAAGAAAATATGATAACAAATAGGTTGAGGGTACTCTTTCTTCACAATATTTAATTTCAAACATAAAGACAGCATAGTTAGTTTCAGATTATAATTCAGACAGACAAGATGTTTGGCCCATTAATTTTGTCTACTTTTTTAAATTGTACGTTAATTATTTTATTCTATCCAAACCATATTCAAGATGCATACATAACCTTTGATAACAATGCGGTTTGGCCTTCATACGAGTGGAACAGATTAAGCATTTTTAATAAAACCCGCAACATAAAATTTTATCAATACACAGCCAACGCATCCGAATGTAGATTTATTACAATTTTTAAACTAAGACTAAAATTCCTTAAAAAATCTGGATACGAAGAATTTGGATGGTTTGTTCCAGGACAAGAGTATTACTTAGTACCTGAGTTGCTACCTCCCCCAACAACAGACACATTTCCAAATAATTCTGATGAAAACAGCTAAAAAAACACAACAATAGCAGCAGTAACAGCAGCAGCCTCAATATGACTTTTTTTTCTCAAGAAAAGAAGCATATACTTGAAAATTCTTCCCATGAAGACGCATGTTCGCAATCCTACTACAACAATCCTACTTTTATACTCGAATTAATTTATGTAGTATTTTCAACAGTATTTTATTTTGTAACTATTTATCATTTAAGAAAACCTATTTGTCATAAATGTCTTGAAATTAATATAGATTCCTAAAATATACAATACCATATCCTGTATTTTACTTCTACCCTATTTTGTGTACTATTTTAAATAAATTAAAAAACAAAAAAAAACTAATTGAATTAAAAATCAGTTTCCTAAATGTTGCAATTAATTTTTGACAATTTGACAGGAGCCTAGAACACTCAATTGGTTAATTGAGCAAGAATTACATCCCACTAACAGGCGCAGGCTCCTACATCCAGGATCCCCCACCAGCGTGCTGGACGCCCGCACCCGCCATCTGGTAGCCGGGGCGTCGAGTCTGCTGGGGTCAGAATTTTACACCACACGCTAGTTTGGGAACAGTCCCACAGCTCAACTTGTCTCTCTCTCTCTCTCCCTCCCCGCTCTCTCGCTCGCGCGCTCTCGCTTTCTCTCTTCCTCACTCTCTCTCTTTCTCACTCTCTCTCTCTATCTCTCTCTCTCACTCACCATCATCTAAGCTCCACCTACTTTCATACAAACCTTCTCATTGGTTCAAATCATCGGAGGCAGCACCCGAAACTAACGACCGGAAGTGCCATAAGAAATACATGGGATAGATAAGCGATCTCCCCTATTTATACCCTACTGAACGCATTGCTATTGATGTGGCCGGACCATTTCCAGAAACTAAAAAAGGCAACAAATACATCCTTGTTGTCATGGATTACTTTAGCAAATGGCCAGAAGTTTTTGCTTTGCCTAACCAAGAGGCCAGTACAGTTGCGGAAGTTCTGGTAAATGATGTTTTCAGCCGATTTGGCATTCCTTTGGAACTACATTCAGATCAAGGAAGAAACTTTGAATCGAAGCTCGTCCAGAATCTCTGTGACCTTTTAGGAATACATAAAACACGGACTACGGCTTTACATCCGCAGTCAGATGGCATGGTTGACAGATTTAATAAAACAATAGAAGAACATCTGTGCAAAGTTGTTGATGAGCACCAAACAGATTGGGACCAATATATTCCATTGTTTTTGATGGCCTATAGAACCGCCATTCACAATACGACAGGAGCTACTCCATCTAGTATCCTGTTTGGTAGAGAACTGCGTTTACCATGTGATATCATGTTTGGTTCACCTGAAGAAGAGCACTTAGAGGTTAATGACTATGTCGAACGTTTAAGGCAAAAGCTGCACGATATCCATGAAGTGGTTAGAGAGCGAATAGAAATAGCCAGTGACCGCATGAAAGCGAGATATGACCTGAAAGCAAACTCTTCAGGGTTCAAAGAGAATGATCAAGTCTGGCTATACAATCCTCAACGCAAGAAAGGAAGATCACCTAAGTTGACACCACCATGGGAAGGGCCTTATAAAGTTGTTAAGAGAATTAATGATGTAGTCTACCGAATCCAGAAAAGCCCGAAGTCCAAGATGAAAGTTGTTCATCTAGACAGACTAAAACCTTACCTGGGAAATGTTGATCGAGGCGATCAAACCTGAAGAGGAGGATAGTGTTACAAATTTAAGTATTTAAATTTTATAGTTAGAATTTATTTAGGTTTAGTGTAGTATTAGGTTGACGTATTTTATGGTTGTATTCTTAATCTAGGTTTTAGTTGCGTTATCTGTGACAAACTGGTATGCGAAAGTCTAGAAAAGGGCTGGAATGATTCCGAATCGAACAAGAATGGAAGGGTTCTCGAATAGTAGGCAGCCCTCATATATAAGGCCGGACGTCGTGCATCAGTCAGTCACAGATAACGTACTGTAGTGGTCGTGAGATATTAACACGAAGTTAATAGACCGATTATAGTAGTGAATTATCAGCGAGTTATTAGTCAGTTTTAGTGCGTGTTTTTGTACATAATTTGTCGAAATAAATTGACGTATCGTTTTCAACAATTGCGAGTTTTAATTTGTCGTTGTGAACCCGTAACAGTATCAGTTAAGTATCACTATTTGCAATGAATACACAACTATTGTGTATTCATTGCTATTTGCAAAAATCAATCTAGCAGAAAAATGCAGAGGGAAATAAATAAAGAAGAGTTTATTCTAGATTATAATGAAATCGCTGATCGTGAGTTGTTTGGAAACTCATTTTTCTATTGGGGGAAGGACAGGGTGGGGGTAGAGGTAGAAATATATTTTTTGTTGGGGCTGTATTGCCATCGGACCTTTATGCATATACCAAATTTTATAAAAGTCACTTGAAGTGAAGTGTGTCAAAAACGCATTTTTTATGGAAGGGGGTGGGGGGTAGGGGTGGGAGGACATTTTTTCATAATTGTTGTATTGTTATCGGACCCTTATATGTATACCAAATTTCATCCAAATCGGATAATGGGAAGGGTGTCAAAAACGCATTTTCTATGGAAGGGGGTGGGGTAGGGGTGGGAGGATATTTCTTTTTTAATGTTGTATTGTCATCGGACCACTATGTGAATAACAAATTTCATCCAAATCGGATAATGGGAAGTGTGTCAAAAACTAATTTTTTTATGAAAGGGTGTGGGGGTAGAGGTGGGAGGATATTTTTTTCTTAATATTGTATTGTCATCGGATCACTATATGTATACCAAATTTCATCCAAATCGGATAACGGGATGTGTGTCAAAAACAAATTTTTCTGTGGAAGGGCGTGGGGGTAGGGGTGGGAGGATATTTTTTCTTATTGTTGTATTATCATCGGACCACTATGTGTATACCAAATTTTATCCAAATCGGATAACGGGAAGTGTGTCAAAAACACATTTTTCTATAGAAGGGGTGGTGGTAGGGGTGGGAGGATATTTTTTTCTTAATGTTGTACTGTCATGGGACCACTACGTGTGTACCAAATTTCATCCAAATTAGTTTAGTTAGAACATCTGAAGCTAAATAAAAGCTTGTAAAAAATTGTGCAAAGGATTTTTTAAAGATGTTTTTATATAAATAATATATTTTATTTTTCATCTACACATTTTATTTTTTTAAAAATTTTTAGTCCGGCGCCCAGTTGGCGGCGCCGAGTTGGCCCGGCGCCCAGTTGGCCCGACGCCCAGTTGGCGGCGCCGAGTTGGCGGCGCCCAGTTGTCCCATTCCGGCGTTTACCGGGCGTTCTCAGGTCCGGGCCGCGATAAACTTACACCCGGGCTAGCGCGAAAGCACATCGTTTAACCCTCCCGTACGTCTCCCCTGCATTGTCTAGCGTGGAGCCACGTCTCGCGGCGCTTTCTTTGACGATGCTTACCTACATTTACCTGGCAATATTATATTTTATATTATATTTTCGGTCATCAGAGAAGCGGTCCACTCGGATCTGTTTAGTTCGATACCAGTAGTTAGTACAATGAATAGTGGAGTTTTACCCTACAAAAGGTCCGGTAGTTCTGAATTTTGGATATGTTATTAAGGTCGAAAGGGTAGTTAAAAATCTAAGTTTTCGTCACCCCCACCCCTGTGCTTACTCCGAACCGAACCGAACCGAACCACCCCTGTGCTTACTCCGCCATCTTAAAAAAACCATCAAAAATGGACACTTTTTGTAGTTTTTTGCCTGTAACTTCTTTCCAGTACACTAAATCGCAAAGAGAGTTATAGCGAGCAGTAGTAACGGAGCTAGATAATTTCTAAAAATGACTAAAATCACGTGCTTGGGCAAATTTTCAGATTTTTTCTACTTTAGGCGCGATTCACATTATACGTAACGTCACCGTCCCGTCACCGTACCGTCAACGACGGGTAAAATATTCTTAATTTGAAAGCAATGGACGTATTCACATTACCCCGTACCGGCTAGTTTTCTCGAGGAGAATATTTTATGTGTTGCCGGCGGCTTGACGGTACGGTGACGTGACGGTGGCGGTACGTATAATTTGAATCGCGCATTAGACGGCATAAGCTCCGAAATACTTTGTTCTAGGGTAAAAGTTCTAAGAATATATCTTGTAGAGAATTTTATCAGCTACAAAAACCATTCTTTAAATGTATATATAGTTAGTAAGTTAGAAAATTATATTTTTTTAAAATTTAGTGCTTTAAACGGCACGTTTTTTATTTATTTTTATTTTTTTGTGTAAATTTAGTGACGTACAAAAAGGTAAGAGAGCTTAGGGGTCAAACACCTCCTTAAACTAACCACCTCTTCAAAAACCCCCCCAGACTCCCCAAGATCTAACATATTTAGGTTTTCTCAAATTTTCTCAAAAAATACGCTTCTAAGAGAAAAATGTGTAATATACTTTATTGTAGACAATGAAATTTGCTTTTGAAAAAGGTACAACTCGATGGGGGTCAACTATTTATAAACTCTTCAGCGGCGTCCGTTAATTGAAGTAATTTAAAAAAGTCAAAAAATATCCATGTTTTGTCCATGATTTATTTGATTTTTTTTAAACAAAGGTTTATAAAACAAAATGTGTTATACATTGTTGTAGCAAATAAAATTTCCTTTAAAATATTGTACAAGAAAGTCGGATTGGTTTCATGGTTATAAATTCAGACGCGCCCGTAAATTTAAGCAATTTTAAAAAATCACAAATTAAAATATTTTTGTTACAAGTTTTATCTAATTTTTTCAAAAACTAAGCCTAATTTAGAAAAATGCTATGATGCACTTTATTGAGAGTAAAATTATCTTTTCAACAGTGTTTAACTCGATGGGGTTTGACTTACAACGAACCCGCCAGCGACGTCCGCAAATGGGGGCCATTTAATAAATTTTTTTTAAAATTATGTTTTGCACAGGTTTTATTTGATTTTCTGAAAACCATGCCCTTTATCAAAAAAATTGTTTTTTACTTCGTAAATAATAAAATTTCGTTTTACGTTGTGTAACATGGTAAAAAATATTTCATATTTACCGCTCCAGTGGTGTGCTTAATTTAAAACATTTTTTTTTAAATCACCAAAAAAATTAATTCTGTTACATATTTTAATCGATTTTCTTAAAAACCAAGCCCTTTTTCAAAAAATATGTTTTATACTTTATTGTAGATAATAAAATTTCCTTTTAAATGGTGTATAACAAAGTCGGATTGGTTTCATGGTAATAACTTCACAGGGGCCCGTAAATTAAACCAATTTTAAAAAATGTGTGATTTAAAAAAAATTGTTTTAAATTAAGCACACCACTGGAGCGGTAAATATGAAATATTTTTTACCATGTTACACAACGTTTAAAAGGAAATTTTATTATCTACAATTAGGTAATAAACAATTTTTTTGATAAACGGTATGGTTTTCAGAAAATCAAATAAAACCTGTGCAAAACATAATTTTTAAATTTTAATTTTTAAAGACGTCGCTGACGGGTTCGTTGTATGTCAACCCCCATGTTATACACCGTTGAAAAGAGAATTTTACTGTCAATAAAGTGCATCATAGCATTTTTTAAAACTAGGCTTATTTTTAAAAAAATTAGATAAAACTTGTAACAAAAATATTTTAATTTGTGATTTTTTAAAAAGGGTTAAATTTACGGGCGCCTCTGAATTATAACCATGAAACCAATCCGACTTTCTTGTACAGCATTTTAAAGGAAATTTTATTTGCTACAATAATGTATAACACATTTTGTTCTATAAACCTTAGTTTTAAAAAAAATTGAATAAATCATGGAAAAAACATGGATATTTTTTTACTTTTTTAAATTACTTCAATTAACGGACGCCGCTGAAGAGTTTATAAATAGTGGACCCCCATCGAGTTGTACCTTTTTCAAAACGAAATTTCATTGTCTACAATATAGTATATTACACATTTTTCTCTTAGAAGCGTATTTTTTGAGAAAATTTGAGAAAACCTGAATATGTTAGATTTTGGGGGGTCTGGGGGGGTTTTTTGAAGAGGTGGTTAGTTTAAGGAGGGTCTGGGGGGTTTTTTAAAGAGGTGGTTAGTTTAAGGAGGTGTTTGACCCCTAAGCTCTCTTACCTTTTTGTACGTCACTAAATTTACACAAAAAAATAAAAATAAATAAAAAACGTGCCGTTTAAAGCACTAAATTTTAAAAAATGATTATTTTCTAACTTACTTACTTTAAGTTAAAAGTTACTCCCACTCCGTTACAATATTTAAAAATACATTTAGAGAATGGATTTTGTAGCTGATAAAATTCTCTACAAGATATGTTCTTATACTTTTACCCTAGAACAAAGTATTTCGGAGCTTATGCCGTCTAAAATAGAAAAAATCTGAAAATTTGCCCAAGCGCGTGATTTTAGTCATTTTTGGAAATTACCTAGCTCCGTTACTACTGCTCGCAGAACAACCATAGTATCACCCAATTGTAGATAATTATATCCTCCGAAAAATTTCGTATAACCCTTTTTTCGATTTAGTGTAGTGAAACAAAATTAAAGGCAAAACACTAAAAAAAGTGCGAATTTTTGATGGATTTTCAAGATGGCGGAGGAAGCACAGGGGTGGGGGTGACAAAAAGTCAGATTTTTAACTACCCTACCTACCCTGAGCTAAACAACATATCCAAAATTCAAAACTACCGGACCTTTTGTAGGGTAACCCCCCTATTTTGGCCTCTATTCATTGAACTAAGTGTACTTATTCGTTTATTGAGTGCATTTGGGTAGTAACTTTGATTATATAACAGTCGTGTAAACATTGGTAGTAAGTCTGGATGAACGAAGAAAAGGCAAAAAATGGAGACTTCGACTTAATGCGAAGAGGAAAAAAAAGGCCCAAAAAAAGTGGTAAGTGCAAACATAAATTATGCTTAGGCAGTAGGCCATAATTAGATATTTTGAACAATAGTTTTTTTGCACTTTTCTTTTTTTAACTATGTTTAATATGTACAATATGGAAGCGTACTCCTTTTATTTTAGGGTCCTGGTACGATGCCAACTCTAACTGTACCGAAGGGTCCCAAGGTTTCTTCAACTTGTGTTAACCAGAAACACAGTGAGGCCAGAGGTATTTATAAGGTTAGTCATATAGGTAGTCAAATATATTTCAACTTTTTTATAAAATAGGGATGATTCATGGTGGGGACATTAAAGAAACTAATTTTAGCTTTTAAGGGGGGTGAGTTCGGTTCGGTTCAGGGGAGAGGGCAGTAGAAGACTCAGATTTTTTTTAGATTTAATAATAATTAAAGGTAATATATTTAAAATCTTCTGATTTTTGTTTTGATACCTTTAGATCTGTAAATTTTTACCCTCCGAATACCTGCATCGGGCGAGAAAAGGGAAAGTAAGTCGACAGAAAGAAGAAAAACTACTTATGTCTGTAAAACTTAATGAACCGAACCGCACCTCAGCGAATAAAAACGTATTTTTGACCCTCATTTTATTGACTAAAAACGCATTTTTGTCTCTTATTTCAGAGAATAAAAATTTTAGTCCACGAAAGTCAAGAAATTAGTACAGGTTTATATCAAGGGATAAACGTGCCACTTTTTTCCCGGAGGCGAAAAGTTTGTAGTTTGACAAGCTAGAGGGGACAATTCGCCGCGTGATTAAAAATAAAAAGAACAATTTTATCACAGGGTTTATGCGATTTTTCGCACTTTTTGACTTTTTTCCGAGTTTTCTCTATTTTTTGGGAGGTTCTCGGTTTTCACGTTTTTATTAGAAATTTAATTTTTGTATTTCTTTATATGTCAATTTTAATTAATAATTAATAATTATTACTTTTTATTCCTAAAGTGCGAAAGATAAAATTTAGGCCACTATAGTTAAGTCTGTTTTTTTTGCAAACAATTTTAATAAAACGGGGCTATATAAGCGCAAAAAATAGTATAGTATATATCTCTTTTTATCCTTTGGCAAATTGTAGCTCTCACTAAGCTAGGTATATAATGTTCTATTTCGCAATTTAGGCTTAAAAAATAGCGTAATAAACCGCGGGATAAAAGTGTCTTTTTGTACCTAGTTGAATTTAGGTACTTGCTACGCTCGCTTTTTATCCCTTGGTAGGTAAGTGCTATAAACAAGTGATAAAATAAAAAGAGCACTTTTTAACCCCAACGTCAAAAATTTTTTTAAAATAATTTTATTGTTGGCTAATTTTCGCAGACCACAATAAAAGTTACTCAAATACGGAAAGCGTTATACAAAATGAAACAGAAGAATGCCAAGTAAGTAAGCCAAAATGTGCGTAATAAAATGTTTTGAGTTTAGGTCAAGAGTGGTCACCTTAGGTTAGAAATGCTTTGACATCTGGTAGAAAAACATTTAGTAGAATACATTTGGTAGAAAATATATTTGTTAAAAAAATGTTTGATAGAAAATGCATTTGGTAGAATAACACTTGATAGAAAATAAGTTTGGTAGAAATAACATTTGTTAGAAAAACATTTGGTAAAAAAATATTTAATGGAAAATAGATTTGGTAGAAAAACCTTTGATAGAAAGAGACTTGGTAAAAAAACATTTAAAAAGTACATATTAGGTCAGGATATGTTTGGTTAGATTATGAAATATTTTCATACCCAATGTCCTTTCTAACATTTGCTGTTCTGCCAATTGTACTTTCTATCAAATGTTATTCTAGAAAATGTGTTTTCTGTGATAGGTTTTTTTGCCAATTGTACTTTCTACCAAATGTACTTTACCAAAAATATTTTTTAACATTTAAATGTGTTTTCTATGAAATGTTTGTATACCAAATGTTTTTCTAGCAATTTTTTTTTCTTTAAAATATTTTTTTACCAAATGTATTTAAAATAGAAAATCGTTATACAGGACTCCATAGGACTTCCACAGGATTGCCACAGGACTATACAGCCCAAAAATTTATTAAAGTCCCGTAAGAAGGTGTACAAATTTGGTTCAGCTGATCACCCCTCGGTTTTTATAAAAAAACAAATTATATTAATAACACGCCGTAGATAGATTGACAATTCACATACAACATATTTGAACTTATATTTACACAGTAACAAAAATATTAAAAGATGGCTAAATAAAGTGAAAATACGACTGTGTCAAAAAGTGCCATTATCCGTACCAAACTCATCCAAAAAAAATTGCCGCAAGTCAGTATTTTCCGCACGCGAGTGTAAAAAACAATTTGTAATTTTGAATTTAGTAAAACCCCTATCAAAGGAAGAGAGGATACGAACATTTTATAAATTGTAAGCGTTTTAAATGTCCCAGCTGCCATTTTATTTTAACAATTTCTTTTTATTATTTAGAAGAATATCACCATTAAGACGGAAATTCTTCCCCGTTTAAAACAAAGATATAAAAATTATTATAAAATTGTCGCTTTGTGACTATATTTAAACATAATTTTATCTAAGTTTTGACATTTTGTTTAAACTTAAAAATAATTCTGGTCCTAGACAAAAGATTACTTTCAATAATTAAGGAAAGTTTTTGCAAAAATCTGTAGCCGTCTTGGATAAAACCGTGTATTTCTAAACAACCACAAATTACATTTACACTAGAATATCGGCGCAACCCTGAATCTTAAAAATCTGTGCCCTTATATTGATCTAAAAAAATGTCAAAAGGGTGGATGGAATTATGTATATTCAATTAATGCTAAAGCAGTGATTTTTGGACAGGTAATTAAAGTATTTTTATAGGTATTTTGTGGCACCCCTGTACATATTCAGGAAATAGCGTCCAGTAAACAATGTTGGTCTCATTGTTTAAAATTACACATAGAAACCTCAAACACGGGTTAAGCCTTATAGAAACAGCCCTTTTTCGAACATTTTGTTCGATTTCTGGCTCATTCTCTAGGAGTTAACAATGTTAAGGTGAAAATGTCTAATTAACGTCCTCCTGCATAAAATATATAAATTAAAAAAAAAACACCGGTACTTATACACGTGCAAATGTTTATATTTTCTTCCAATCACTTACACACAATTTGTTTGTTTATAGTCCGCCCAATTTTTTAGTGTGTAAAGTGAAGACGAAAACGTGCCACTTTTCATACCAAACAACTCAATTCAAAAACAGTGCAGAAAGTATATGAGAATGTCAAATATAATTTACCATTTTGATTTGGTAAAACCTCTATCAAGGGGTGAAAGGGACTAAAAATTTTAAATGCTGCCTCGGGCGCCAAAAATGCTAGCTGCGGCTCTGATGGTCCGGTTTCGTAAAAAAACCGAAAAGACAAGGATATTGCTATTGTTTTAAAAATAATTCTTAGCGACCAGCAGAGGGCCCCACTTTATTGATGACAAAAGCGGCAATTGTTGGTCTTGTAAGGGTTTAACAATACACGTTTTCCTACCAGATGACCTGCAATTTTTTGTATTTTTATTTTTTATTTATTAAGAGGAATGTCTCTTGTAGGCCCGAAATTCTTCCCCGATTGAATCAGATAACAATTTCCTATTAAAAAAATGATATGAAAATGATCGATTTTTGACTATAAATAAGCATAATTTCATGCTATTTTGGAGACATTTTTTTGAAGGGTCCGGGGAGTTTCCTCCGGGTTGCGGGGAGAGTTTGGGGAGTCCGGTCCTGCCCTCATCACAGGATACGTGCTGAAAGTCAGGTCCACTTTAAAGGCGATTTTCCGTTAGAAAAGCGTTTCAAACAATTTTCAAAAAGTGTCACAGTGAAAAGTACTACCTTGGATTACATAAAGTCGCAGTGAGTACACGAAAATTCATTTAGATTACCTTAAAACGAAGCAGATTTCGAAACCTCAACAGCGATCTGCGCGCGAACGTCTACCTGACCTTGGTAGACAGTCCGGCGACACAGGTGTATACCTCGTCAGTAGGCAAATCTTAGACAGAGCCGCACTACCAGTATTCTGAATGAAGCGACGTCGAATAAATAAGCCCTAAAATGAATAACCAAACGAGAGGAGTTCATGAGTACATGAGCTCAAAAAATTCCACTACTGACTCTACCTCCAATACCTCAGCCTCTACAAACAATAAAACCTACTCAACAGCTGCTTCTCAACAAACGTTCCCAACGAAAGAACAAGCTATCTTGCTCCCGGCCTTAAACAATGTAGCACTACAGGAATATATTTTTGCTATTGGGGATAAAATTGACCCAAAAAACATAATATTTTCATCACGTATCTCAAACAATCGAATTTGTATCTATCTGGCGAGCAAAGAAATCGTGGATACGTTTATGAAAGAACATAATTCGATAAAAATTAACGAAGAAATCATCCAGGCACGTCGATTAATCACCCCAGCTCAAAGATTAGTAATGTCCAACGTATGTCCAACCATCCCTCATCAACTCCTAGAACAACAACTTATTTCTTTGGGGTTAAAACTCGTTTCTCCGATAACCTTTTTAAAGGTGGGTGTTTCCAAACCGGAATATAACCATATTCTCAGTTTCCGCCGACAAGTTTTCATCTCACCAACGGAAGACATTACTATACCTACTTCTATTCTTGTTGACCATGACAACCAATCATACCGAGTTTTCTTTTCTCAAGACGGAATGTCATGTTTCAAATGTAAAGCCGTAGGTCATTTGGCTTCTCAATGCCCTAGCGGTCCTAAAGAACCAGAAAATTCTGTAGAAAGTCAAGAAGAATCTTCAGAAGAACAAGAATCACTAACTGCATCTGAACTACCTTTAAATGACCCAGAAAACCAACAAACACATAAACAAAATTTCGAGGAAATTTTATCCCCACCCATACATGACCGGTTCGGTTCGGTTCGGTTCGGTTCGGTTCGGTTCGGTTCGGTTCGGTTCGGTTCGGTTCGGAAGAAAACTCCTTTACGAAACCTCAAAACCAACCCAAAAAGCCACGAAAAAATAATGAAACTTTAAGTTCAGAAACAGCCGAAAATATCTTTTCACCAGCAAAATCATTTATACAGAGTCACAATCCACCTTTTAAACTAACCTATGAACAACTCATGGACCTTTTTATCAACATCATGGATCACCAGAACCAATCCCCATTGCAATGGAATACACCAAAGACTTGCTAGCACTAAATTTAATGTTAAAGGAAGTCTACTTACATGTTACGGCTAGAAGCGCTAAAACAAAAATCACAAAGCTTAGGAAAAAAATTGCTGTTCACTTCGATTTAGTCGACGACGCCGCAAGCGATACATCACAAGACTCTAAAGCATAATAACAAAAAAAAATGTCTATAAACAAGCATTCTATCCTTCAGTGGAATTTAAATGGTTATTTTCTCCATTTAGAAATGCTCCAAATACTCATCCATGAACTAAAACCATCTATAATATGTCTGCAAGAAACTCATTTTAAACCTGGCAAGGAATACTGCCCGAAACAATACAAAGGTTTTTACTTAAGTCGACAAAATCAAGAAAAAGCCAGTGGAGGTGTGGCCATTTTTGTTCATAGATCAATAGCAGCGGAAGAAAACATATTAATCACCAACTTTGAAGCATTGTCAGTATCAGTTGAGCTAAAAAAGAAAATTACCATCTGCAATACCTACATCCCGCCAGATACAAACTTTTCTACTCAAGAAATAAATAACCTATTCTCTCAAATTAGCTCTCCTAGAATAATAACAGGTGATTTCAATAGTCACCACATAATGTGGGGCTGCGAAACCACGAAACCACGTGGTAAAACACTTCTAGAATGCCTGGACAATACTAACCTAATTTTACTAAATGGCGGCTCTCCTACGCGATTTGATGCACGCTCTGGCAAATTTTCAGCCATTGATCTCTCATTAAGCGACCCTTCTACAGTAACAGCTTTACAATGGAAAGTACTTCCATCACTTTACCAAAGCGATCATTTCCCCATAGTAATAACTAACATAGAAGAAACATACGAGGCTCATAAGTTAGAAAAATGGAACTTTAAAAAAGCAAACTGGAACTTATATCAAGACCTGATAGAACAAAAACTAAAACCAGATTGCCTAGAAGATGACATTGATATTTCACTCGAAAAACTCAACAACATAATCAAAGATTGCGCTGAAATTTCGATAGGAAAAAAGAAGTATCCAAAAAATAGGAAACACGTATCTTGGTGGAATGAAAATTGTGGAAAAGCATTACGAGAAAGTAAGAACGCTTTCAACAGATTCAAAAGACATAGTACTCAAGAAAATTTAATAATATTTAAAAAACTTAGAGCCAAAGCTCGTTATGTTATCAAAAAAAGCAAAAAAGATTCTTTCATAAACTACACATCATCTTTAAATTCTAACACACCTAGCGTAGAAGTTTGGGAAAAAATAAGAAGAATCGAAGGTAAGTCCACTCACTCATCGATCCAAAAGCTGTCATATCAGGCTCAAACATACACGGAAAACAAAGATATCTCAAACATACTGGCCAAGAATTACTATTCATCATCTTCTAATGACAACATGGACCCCCAATTCTTAAATTCCAAACTGAGAACGGAACACGATGAGATCTTAAGCTTCAATGATGATAATGTCTTTCTAAACAGCAAAATCACTAAAATGAAATTAGTCGAATGTTTAAGTAAACTAAAAAACTCTGCACCAGGACCTGATGATATTCCTACCTTGTTAATATTAAACCTACCAGAGAGCGCCAAAGACTTGCTTTTAGACCTTTTTAACAATATATGGACTCAACGAAAATTTCCAAAACTCTGGTCTAAAGCTATAATTATCCCAATTTTGAAAGAAGGTAAACCAGAAATAAACCCAGAATCCTACAGACCAATCTCGCTTACTTGCGTCATATGCAAATTGCTGGAAAAAATTGTTAACCAAAGGCTATGTTGGTTCTTAGAAACAAAGGGCCTGCTGATCCCAGAGCAAAGCGGTTTTCGCCAGAACAGATCAACGCAAGATAACATAGTCGAACTAGAATCTGAAATTCATGATGCCTTCGCAAAAAACCAAAACTGTGTAGCAGTATTCTTTGATGTAAAAAAAGCGTATGATACAGCTTGGCGACACAAAATTTTACGACAGATTCGTGACTGGAATATTGGTGGACACATGGCGCACTTCATAAGAAACTTCTTACAAAAGCGAAAATTTCAAGTACGCGTAAATAACCAACTGTCGGATGAGTTTACTCAGGAAAATGGAACGCCCCAAGGATCTGTCATAAGTGTAACCCTCTTTTTAGCCGCAATTAATGACATCTTGAAAGACTTAAAAGCTCCAGTAAAAGCCCGGCTCTTCTGCGACGATCTGATTTTAAGAATAAAAGGAAAATCCATTGAATCCATCCAAACAATCCTCCAAGCACAGATAAATAAACTCGAAGAATGGTCTCACCACACAGGCTTTGTTTTTTCAGCAGAGAAAACAAAAGTTATGTTTTTTTCAAAAAAACGTGTGGGTCTTACAAACCCTCGATTACAACTTTATGGAGTAGAACTTGAATGTGTGGAATCTATAAGATTCCTAGGAATGGCTTTAAACCGTAAACTTAACTGGAACCTTCATGTTAAAGCTTTGGTTCGAAAATGCCAAAACAACATCAACCTACTCAAGGTTTTATCGAACAGATCCTGGGGCGCAGACGCTAGTACCCTCATGAGTATCTACAGAGCACTCATACGATCACGGCTAGACTATGGATCAGTAGCTTACAATTCTGCATCGAAATCTGTACTCTACCCATTGGATGTCATTCACAATAAATGTCTAAGAATAATACTAGGAGCTTATGGAACTACGAAGAATGTACCTCAGTATTTCGTATGCAATGGGAGCAATTCAAAACCACTCAAATCCAGCTAGACAAAACATCATACATCACCAATTTAATAACATTTATCAACTTAAACTAAATGCTACACCATCATTTTTCGAAAGAATACAACGATATCAAGCACAAATTGGAGAAACAATTCCAGAATTCTTTGAAGAACAGAACCATCAGCCACCATGGCTTGTAAATACTCCAGAAATTGTGATGTCTATGACCCGTTTTGATAAATCTTGCACAAACAATCAACATCTGCAAAAAGAGTTTCTGAGTCTTCTGCAAAACAAGCAAACGTTTACTAAAATATATACTGACGCATCCAAAACCAGAGAAGGCCTTTGTTGTCGAAAATGAGGAAAACTACCATTTTAAATTAACCAAATTTGCCAGTGTATACAGCGCAGAGCTCTATGCCATATATGAAGCTCTAACTTATATACTCAACAGAAAACAGAAATACGCTCTAATAATTACTGATTCTCTTAGCGCCGTCCAATCTGTTTCCTCAGTATATTCGAAACATCCGATAGTACTTAACATTAAAGACCAGCTTTTTAAAATCCAAGAAGCATCCCTGAATGTAGTTTTTATGTGGGTTCCTTCCCATGTGGGCATAAAAGGCAACGAGTTAGCAGATATAGAAGCAAAACAAGCAATAAGTGACATAAACTCTAAAATAGTGAGCCAAACTGTGTGGAGTGACTTTAAAATGTGGATAAAAGCAAAAATTCAATCAATGTGGCAGGAAAAGTGGAATAACTCAACTTCCAAATTACGCGAAATAAAAACATCAGTAAGTCCATGGGCAACCTTTCCTAAATCGCGTCGCGTACAAATAAAAACAACCAGGCTCAGAATTGGCCACATTAAACTGACACACGAACATCTTTTCAAAAAAACAAATATACCTGCGTGCTCTGAGTGCCGCGAAATAATTACGGTAAAACATATTTTAATTGACTGTCCAAACTACAGTAATCAACGAGACAAACACAAAATTAAAAACAACTTAAAAGACCTCCTAAATAACTGTGAACAAACCACGAACAGCCTTATTAACTTTTTGAAGGACTCTAAGTTATACAATTGTATTTAAGGAAATAATATAATGTAAACTTTATTCTCTTTGTGCGCTAATGACTCAAGTAGTCGATGCGCCTTGTAATAAAAAAATAAAAAAAAATTCATGCTATTTTGGAGAAATTTTTTTAATTAAAAAATAGTTTTAGGCCTGTACTAAAGATCACTTTAAACGATAAAAAAAAGTTTTTGTTAAAACCTTTAGCCGTCTTCAAGAAAAGCGTGTATTTCCAAACCCTTACATTAGCACGAAAATATCGGCGCGAGTCGGCCCCTTAATATTTTTGCCTAACTTTGCATACGTGTCTCGATACCTATCACTGATATACAGGAAGTTCCTAAAAGGTCTTTAAAACAGCTCACAACATATTCCTGAGGTCAAAATAAGCCGAAATACGTTGTTTCCGTTAAAAAAAAGTGTTATTCAAATACTTTGAATAACATTCCCGCACAGAATCGAGCACATCAAATCAAACAAAAACATCGCTAAAACTGCTTACTTCAGCGCATTTTAACATGGGCACTTTTCCAGCTTAAAATTGTCTAGAAAATCACTTTTTTAACAAAAAATTAAAGAATATACCAAGAAAACAGTTATGGCTGGAAGTACTGTGTAAAAAAGGAAAATCCATTGAATCCATCCAAACAATCCTCCAAGCACAGATAAATAAACTCGAAGAATGGTCTCACCACACAGGCTTTGTTTTTTCAGCAGAGAAAACAAAAGTTATGCTTTTTTCAAAAAAACGTGTGGGTCTTACAAACCCTCGATTACAACTTTATGGGGTAGAACTTGAATGTGTGGAATCTATAAGATTCCTAGGAATGGCTTTAAACCGTAAACTTAACTGGAACCTTCATGTTAAAGCTTTGGTTCGAAAATGCCAAAACAACATCAACCTACTCAAGGTTTTATCGAACAGATCCTGGGGCGCAGACGCTAGTACCCTCATGACTATCTACAGAGCACTCATACGATCACGGCTAGACTATGGATCAGTAGCTTACAATTCTGCATCGAAATCTGTACTCTACCCATTGGATGTCATTCACAATAAATGTCTAAGAATAATACTAGGAGCTTATGGAACTACGAAGAATGTACCTCAGTATTTCGTATGCAATGGGAGCAATTCAAAACCACTCAAACCCAGCTAGACAAAACATCATACATCACCAATTTAATAACATTTATCAACTTAAACTAAATGCTACACCATCATTTTTCGAAAGAATACAACGATATCAAGCACAAATTGGAGAAACAATTCCAGAATTCTTTGAAGAACAGAACCATCAGCCACCATGGCTTGTAAATACTCCAGAAATTGTGATGTCTATGACCCGTTTTGATAAATCTTGCACAAACAATCAACATCTGCAAAAAGAGTTTCTGAGTCTTCTGCAAAACAAGCAAACGTTTACTAAAATATATACTGACGCATCCAAAACCAGAGAAGGCCTTTGTTGTCGAAAATGAGGAAAACTACCATTTTAAATTAACCAAATTTGCCAGTGTATACAGCGCAGAGCTCTATGCCATATATGAAGCTCTAACTTATATACTCAACAGAAAACAGAAATACGCTCTAATAATTACTGATTCTCTTAGCGCCGTCCAATCTGTTTCCTCAGTATATTCGAAACATCCGATAGTACTTAACATTAAAGACCAGCTTTTTAAAATCCAAGAAGCATCCCTGAATGTAGTTTTTATGTGGGTTCCTTCCCATGTGGGCATAAAAGGCAACGAGTTAGCAGATATAGAAGCAAAACAAGCAATAAGTGACATAAACTCTAAAATAGTGAGCCAAACTGTGTGCAGTGACTTTAAAATGTGGATAAAAGCAAAAATTCAATCAATGTGGCAGGAAAAGTGGAATAACTCAACTTCCAAATTACGCGAAATAAAAACATCAGTAAGTCCATGGGCAACCTTTCCTAAATCGCGTCGCGTACAAATAAAAACAACCAGGCTCAGAATTGGCCACATTAAACTGACACACGAACATCTTTTCAAAAAAACAAATATACCTGCGTGCTCTGAGTGCCGCGAAATAATTACGGTAAAACATATTTTAATTGACTGTCCAAACTACAGTAATCAACGAGACAAACACAAAATTAAAAACAACTTAAAAGACCTCCTAAATAACTGTGAACAAACCACGAACAGCCTTATTAACTTTTTGAAGGACTCTAAGTTATACAATTGTATTTAAGGAAATAATATAATGTAAACTTTATTCTCTTTGTGCGCTAATGACTCAAGTAGTCGATGCGCCTTGTAATAAAAAAATAAAAAAAAATTCATGCTATTTTGGAGAAATTTTTTTAATTAAAAAATAGTTTTAGGCCTGTACTAAAGATCACTTTAAACGATAAAAAAAAGTTTTTGTTAAAACCTTTAGCCGTCTTCAAGAAAAGCGTGTATTTCCAAACCCTTACATTAGCACGAAAATATCGGCGCGAGTCGGCCCCTTAATATTTTTGCCTCACTTTGCATACGTGTCTCGATACCTATCACTGATATACAGGAAGTTCCTAAAAGGTCTTTAAAACAGCTCACAACATATTCCTGAGGTCAAAATAAGCCGAAATACGTTGTTTCCGTTAAAAAAAAAGTGTTATTCAAATACTTTGAATAACATTCCCGCACAGAATCGAGCACATCAAATCAAACAAAAACATCGCTAAAACTGCTTACTTCAGCGCATTTTAACATGGGCACTTTTCCAGCTTAAAATTGTCTAGAAAATCACTTTTTTAACAAAAAATTAAAGAATATACCAAGAAAACAGTTATGGAAGTACTGTGTAAAAATCCATGTAACGGCCACAATGAAAATGAGTTTAACCATTCCAAAAAACATTCCGGTACCAATTGCGACAGTAATACGTTAAAAAATGACGAAGGAATTTTGGTAGGGTTATACCCTAATAAACTGGACAAATACGTGTTTTTGAAAAAATTAAAATGTCCGGCCTGCTTTTTATTATTACGTCTAACTTTATTCGGAACCAAGAAGAAGTATTTTCGTTTCTTTTCACTATTTTTCTTTTCTCAAGTCGGCTTTAAGTCCCATAAAAAGGGTAAACCAGCTGTTTTTTTTCAAATGCCCGCGGGCTAGTCCGGTATTTGCCGTCCTCTTAATGCTAATCAAATATGGTTACCCTAATTTCGGACCGAACCGAACAAAAACTAAGTTGCTTTCAGTTTTTAACCCTAGGAATATCTGATAAGGTATTGTAAAAACCTCTTAGGGACACCCTGTATAGACGAGTCGGAAAGCTGCCTATCTACAGTTCTCTTTTCTTGGATTTAGTTAAAAGAGAGGTGAGCAAAGAAAATCTTTTTTATGATTCAACTAACAGGACAATCCACTGCAGCTGCTAGCACGCAAAAAACAGCCGGATTTTTATCTCCCGCGGCTTAGCAAAGAAAATAAAAATGTGTCTCATTGTTTTTTTACTAAAAAATATAGATTTAGGGATTTGCGAGAAGCTTAGCCCAAGGCGTGTAAAGCTATATTTTTCAGGATTATTCCTTATTATTTAGGTTTATCTACAAAATTTTACTTCCCGTAATTTAACACTGCAACAATTTTTCACCTGAACTAGACCTCCTATCGAATAAAATAGATGTAATAAACGTCTACATCTTTTGCATGCACAATTTTTGTAAATAACCAAAAATGTTCCTACAAAAAAACGAAAAAACATGTTTTAAATTTTGTTTCTTTTTTTTGCGTGTTGCAAATATTTTAAATCAAAATATTTATCCATACATTTTATTTTAATTTTTAACAAAAAGAGGCTTCATTTTCATTGAAAATGCTTAACTTCCAGGAGTTTTTTTTTTGGAAAAAGCAGAGCTCTTCCTTTTTGTTGAAATTTTAGATTACGTAAAAAATACTCTGCCAAAATATGGACACCTTAGCTCACACTAGGTACTATAGCTATAGTGTACGTGTGAGCTAATATAACTAAAAACTGAAATATATTTTATTAAACTCCAGACTCAATTACCTTTGGTTTGATGCCACACAAGCCATGTTTTGACTCTAATTGCTAAAATCTATGAAGGTAAGTCTTTCGATGTATTGTATTTGACATAATGGAAGATGGCGGAATAAGAAACATGGTTAATAGGATATATTTTTTTGCTACTTTTGCATTTTGTCTTTGTCATTTGAGATATCTGAAAAAACCTTTGAAATTTTTTTACTACAATATTAATAAAGTTTTAGCACTTTTGTCCTCTTTTTCAAACATATTTTTCACAAGCAAACAATTTCAGATAATATATTTTTTTCTGAAGGAAATGTAAGTCTTTCGATGTATTGTCTTTAAATTTTGCTTGTCATAAACAAGTAGTTTAGAATGAAAATCTTTCATGGCCTTACGCACCAAACGACCAATAACCGCTCCGTCGCACAGTGCGGACTCCTGTGGGCAATATTCGAAAAACTGAGGTTACATTTTAAAAGTTTTAATATTGCAAAAGTATAGATAAATGTTCAGTTTATCTGTAATCATAACCTATTTTTTAGTCACACTTGCGAAAGTGAACAAAATAAATAGTTAAAGTCGTTATTTTAAAACAGATACAAAAAAATCGTATAAAATACCTATCAGAAAATTAATTTTACTGGTTCTGCATTTAAATATAAAAAAATGTTCTTTAAGTATTACAGTGATATATATTTACGCTATTTGTTTAAATAAAATTTTGTTAAATTCACGTCTCGCTTTTAAAATAATTTTATTAAAACTGTTATGCTTACAAAAAAAAATATTTTTTAAATTTTATTAAGGTTATAAAAAATTGCAAAGATTTGCAAGGTCTGGGATATATCCTAAATATTAGTCCAATGAATTAGCAAAAAGGTGGCATACATATTTTTTGCTACTGGCTGCTACTAAGGGTGCTGTATTTTTTTAAATAATATATTTCAATCCTAATAATTTATAACACATTGGTTACCACCCCGGTTGAGAGGCATCACATCATCTCCTGTTTAGGTATACCCTTAAAACCAGTCTTGCCACCATTTGGAAAAATATAAAATTGTAACAGCTCTCATCAGCGTCAAAAATGGCGGCAGCAAGGTGTCAAAAATGGCACTAAATCTGGAGAAGATATGAGGCTTATTATTCGGTGATGGCGAGTGGTTATAGGTGATAATAAATTTAAAAAAAAACTCCCAAAATATTTATATTTCAGTCACCTTATACTACTGTGAGCAAAATGGAAAATTAAATCTTTTAGAATCGCATATCGTATTGGCCATTTTTTGTCAATGGGAACGCACAAAAACAATAATTTGAGGTAGTCAATAAATAAAAATACTGCTATCAGTCTTAAAATATATATGCCATTTTGTGTGGGCGAATATTTAAAAAAAAATTGATTTTTGCACTTTGGAGATCAAAAGTGCGCTTTTTATCACAAATTTTAGGGACAAAGTATCACTTTTTATCCCGTGCATAAAAAGTGACGTTCAAAGATAAAACGTAAAAATGGGAAGTCTGTTTTTTTTTGCAAAATAATTTTAATAAAAACGATGCCTAAAAATGACTAAAGTATCTTTTGAGCACTCGGCGAACTGTAGCTACATACAATTTTTTGTTCTCGGGATAAAAGTGCCACTTAAGTCCCTTAGAAGATAATATTCTATTTTATTACTTTTAGAACGCATAAGCATAAAACATTCAGACTTGTTAAATGAGTGGCCTCTCACGAAAATCTGAAGGTGTTAAATATTTTCAAAAAAATTCAACCCTTGTTGGGTTTAGAAGAATGTTCTGACAAAAATAACCAAATTCTAAAAGTCTGTCAAAAGTCTCAGTTTTAAATGGAAGCTATCGGGACGAAACAAAATTTATTTTCGAAACCGTTATTTCGAATGGTTAAATAAAGATATTATATCTGAGAAATTTTGTTATAAAATGGATTCAAAAAAATCAAAAAATACAGAATCGAAAACAGAGGCCGTACCCGGACCGAGTCGTGGACGGCCTAAAACGGCTTTCTTAGAATCATCTATAGGAACAAAGAAACTGAGGGTGCAGTGTGTGTGTGTATGGTAAAAATAATTATTTTGGGGTTGCTAATTTAATTTTTCTGGAAAATTATTTTAGTTTAATTTGAACCGAACCGAACCGAACACAAAAGTTAATTGATTTTTATTTTTAACGTAACTGTAGGTTAAACTGAATGTACTTTTATTTATTTTTTTAATATTTTAAATAAAATGATATATATATATATATATATATTTAAAAAAGTTTTACTTATTTTAACCTTTAGACTACACTTTATCACAAACCCTATAAAAAAATTAATTTTTTTGAAAAACAACAAAGATATTGATTATTGTCCAAAAACACTATTTTTGTCCGCACTGTGCGTCGCACGGATGTCAGCTTGTCTAATTTAGACGATCGAAACCTCAATATCGAACTATTTTGTATCATAACTACTAAGTCTTAAAAAAGTGCCCAATTACCTTATTAGTAGACCCCAATGCAGAGAATCGATCAACTAACTCGTTGTCACTTGTTACGACGACAAGTCATAGGCCGTTTGATAGCCCGCATAATGATCCGCACATATTCCGCGCGGAAAAGCGATTTTCAAAAGTGCTCCAAGTTGGTAAACCAGAGATTATATGGTGATTTCTTTACACCATTTGGAAAGTTTCAATTTGCTTGTTAAAAAAATTAGATAAAAGTTGTGTATTGATTTATTATAATTTTTCAAATATGTATTATATATATTGGACTGAAAAAGTCTGGATCGGTACGTATCAGTTGCGTTTGTGACTTTATTATTTCAATCATGTATCAAGGGTTGTATAGGTGCTACATTCAGCAGCCGCTTCTTGCCGCTGTATTAGCTATGATTTATTGTTTCAGCGTTGGCGCATGGGATTGGCCGACGTAATTTATTTAAAATCTGGCACAAAACACCGGTTTCACAGGATAAAAATCAATCCGTTTTAAACTATGTATGTGAAAATAGTGAATATAAAGACCACGATAAAGAATATCAGTGCACGGTAAAAAATTGATATAGCGTATAGCAAGATAAATAAATTTAGTTAAATTTTTATAAAAAAGCTATGTTAAATAAAAAAAGCTATAAGCTAGTTATGTACACACTCTCAAGTATCAATTTTTCAAGTTTTTTGCTTAACAGGAAAAAATCGATATGTAACATTTTTTTTGGAGGCGACTGTACCATCTCCAGAATGCACAGTACCTATATTAAAATCACATTTTTTTAAACGCTAGTTGACATTTCCTAACTTTTAGCATCAATTTGTCAAAACTAAAACCATAAAATAATTTCGATCGTTCAGAACCGACAAGCTGACCACCGTGCGTCGTAGTCGACAAAATACGGTACCAAAAAGGCTCTTTCGAATTGTCAAATATTGGTGAATTTATCGTTGTCAGCGAAGTTATCGGGCATAAATTTGGCACGACCAAAAACTATCCAATATCAACCCTAAAGAAACTGATGATTTGTCTTTGTCCTTACTATGAAAAACTGCAATCACTAGGATGGTAATTTATATACAGTATCGTTAAATCCAATTATTATAGGGTGTTATTGTTAAAGCGCGTTCCATTATTTTTCTTTTAAATTATTTTTCCTGTTATCCTATACTAAAGTGCATTTTGTCCCTAGGTTTATAATGTACTATTCTGCCGTGCAAAGCAAAAACCTAGTAACTCGACTTACTCGAAAATGAGATTTTTATACTATTAAAATCGCCGTTAAAAACGGCGCCAGCCAGTTTTTTTAGAATGTGGCTATTTTGAAAAACAAGGAAGTTATGAAGTTAGTATGTAGTTAAATAAACTATAGTTAGTATGTAGTCACCAACTGGGAAGCAGTCAATAAAAGGCTAATTAAAATGAATATAACAATAAAAGGAATGAGACTTACGATTTTTGGAATCTATGCGTATAACGACGATGCAAATGTAGCCGTGAAAGACAATTTTTTTGAAGAAATACACAATGAAATATCAGCAGTAAGTACATCTAGAGAAATTGTCATATTGGGAGATTTAAATAGTAGAACCGGTAACAGAGTTAATGATCTGACAGTTGGCCAATATGGAGAAAATGTTGTTAATGATAATGGAAACCGGCTAATTACAGTATGTGAGCAATTAGACCTAAAAATCCAAAACGGTTTTTTTCAACATAAGGAAATACACAAATATACCTGGACCAAACCCTCACAAAACCTTAAATCCGTCATTGATTATCTTATCACTAAACAAAAGATAAAACTAAAAATTCAAGATGTCAGAACAAAGCGTGGATCAACAGGCGGAAGTGATCACTATTTTCTGGAGTCCAAAATTCTCTTTCCTTATCAAGGCCGAAGCCTGCATCAACAACATCTTGATGATACAGTGATTGAAGAAATTGATCACTGTAAATATAATCTACTAAGCCTAGAACATGACAGCGTAAAAAACCTATACAAAAAGAGACTGAACGAAAAACTTAATACAAGTTCAGGTGAAACCCCAGATGAGGAATAAGAATGTATTACATTAAGCATCTACCAAGCTGCAAAAGAAGCACTAGGATTAGTGGAAAAAACTTCTAAAAGAAGAAAACCATACTGGTGGGATGCTGAGATTGAAAGAGAAATAGAGGAAAAAAGGAAATTATATCACACCTACTTATCCCAAAAGACAGATAGAAGCAGAAAAGAATACAAAATCGCGCAATCAAAGGCGAGAAGAATGATCAGTGATAAGAAAAATCATTCGTGGACGCAAAAGTGCCAGAAAATATATTCTTACTTAGGAGGTAGGAGAAGTACCGAAAGCTGGAAAACTATAAGATCGATTAAAAAAGAAACATGCAGAGATATCATTTCACCAATACCAGACAAAGAATGGGATGAGCATTTTAAAAAACTTTTAACTGAAGATAGAGCAGAATTCAAGGAAGACGCAAGATATAATATAATTAGAACGATGGGATCTCCAGTACCCCTCACATTCTCTGAGGTCAAAAACGTGTGCACAACCTTAAAAAGCGGTAAATCTGCCGGACCCGGAAATATCCCAGCCGAACTTATTAAATATGGCACTGAAGAACTGTTTTGGAGATTAAGGAATCTTTTCCAAAAATATTTAAATGGAACTGTAGTCCCAACTGAGTGGAAAACGTCATATATATCCACAATACACAAAAAAGGAAGGAAAGATATATGTGACAATTATAGAGGTATATCTGTGACTAGTACGCTAAGCAGAATATACGGTAAAATAATAAGAAATAAAGTGGAGAGCGAATTTAAAGACATGAAGGTAGAAGAACAAGCTGGTTTCAGGGCGGGTAGATCGACTTCAGATCATATAACCCAAGTTATTGAAAAGAAAATGGCATACCGACAAGAGCTGCATCTTTACGTCGATTTGCAGAAGGCATATGATGCCACTAAATCTACTTTGGAAAGCGTTGGAAAACACAAACATAAGCGTACAACTAATTAAGGCCATCAAAGAGTTATACCGCAAGAGTAAGTCAAAACTTAAAATAAAAGCAAAACTAACCAAAGGCTTTCAAGTAAATGAAGGTCTTAAACAAGGTTGCTGTATCTCGCCTAGGCTCTTCAGATATACTTGGAACAAGTCCTTAAAGTATGGAAGAGAAAATGCCAAAACATGGGAAATCCGTTGGAAAAAACCACCTTGTATACTTTATGTTTCGCCGATGATCAGATAGTAGTGGCTCAGGATTATGACGACCTCGAATACATGACACGAAAACTAATAGAAGAGTACAATAAGTGGGGACTAGAGGTTAATCTCAATAAGAGTATATGTGTATCGGTGGAATGAAACAGGATCTAATCTTAAATACCGGGCAGAGAATTCAGTCCTGTGATGAGTATGAATACTTAGGTCTAAAAATTACAGCTGACGGAACACTAGACAAAGCTATAAAAGATCGAAACGTACAAGGAAGAAAAGCAATAACTTTATTAAATGGAATAATTTGGGACCAAAGTATATCAAAACATAACAAAAAGCTTATATATAACACCAACGTAAAAAGTATTATTACATACGGCTCAGAAGTATGGCCAATCAAGGATAGAACAGAAAAAATGCTTTCCGCTACGGAGATGGACTATTGGAGAAGAGCAGCAGGGAAATCAAAAAGAGAAAGAGTTACAAATCAAAGAATAAGAGAAATTATGACAGTGGGTGAACGTACTTTAGTGGATGATATAAGAACAAAACAACTGGTGTGGTACGGACATGTACAAAGAATGAATGATGAAAGACTACCTAAACAAATACTACAATGGAAACCAACTGGCCGAAGAAAACGAGGACGGCCAAGGAGAAGCTGGAGAGAAGGAATAGATAGTGAAATAAGAATAAGAAGCCTAGATGATGAATTATGGGCAAACAAAAACGAGTGGAGATGGTGTATCGGAAGACGTAGAACGTTGTGAAACCGATAAATATATATATATATATATATATATATATATATAGTATGTAGTCAAATAAACTTCAAACTCTATTTCCCGAAACACTAGTTTTTGACTTACTAGGTTTCTGCCTTGCACGGCACTAGTAATTCCTTTGTATAGCTGGATCAATTTTTTAATAAATGGTTGGCCTATATCAAACCCACTTACTTATATTTATTTGGTTCAAGTATTTTTCTTTAAAATTCAATCATTTATTTTTCTTTGTAAAGATTCATAACTTTTTAAGTTGCTCAAATTTCGAAGAGTTGAATATGTCGTAAATAGAACTCTGGCAATAAAAAAAAAATCAAATAAAAAAACACCCAACTGCTAAATTTACTTTTAAGTACTAGTCGCAGTTCAGTACAAAATTGATAGGTAGGTATACCCATAATGTACGACATGTTTCAACTTTTAGTTTTAATGCCCAAAGCGCATTTACGAAATTATACAGTTTCGTATTTTCATGAATCAGGTTATTGGGTAATTTGGTACCCAACTGCGACTAGTAGTTACAAGTACATTTAGCAGTTGAGTGTTTTTTTATTTTTATTTTTTTTGTTTCCAACTTTTAGGTTTAATTCTTATTCAGCCTTATAAAAAGCACTATGCATTTACAATTCATTTAGCTTTACCCAAAAAGTACGTGTAGATTTGCTACGGACGCGAACAGTGTTACCTTCCCATGAGTGAAGGTGGGGAGGAGGGAACTAGTAAAATGATGTCAAAAAAATCTTAAAGCGTATACCGAAAGAATTTTTGAAATCGCTCTAAATTTGTGAAAGGTAGCTATAAATATTACTAATAAGGATGGTGGGGAGAAGAGTCTTCAAGCGTGCGCAGAAAGAACTTTTGAAATCGCGTTATATTTGTGAAAGTTATAGCTCCTTTACTAATAAGGATGGCGAGGAAAAGAGAGGGAGAGGTGGGGAGGGGACTAGTAAAATGGTGTTTGAAAAAAAATCTGAAAGCGTATGCAGAAAGAATTTTTGAAATCGCTCTCATTTGATAAAATTATGCGAATATGGTTTTTGAATAGGGTGGGGGAATGACAGGAGGGGAGATGGGTGGGAGCAGGGAGGACTACAAAGTAACTACAGCAAATTAGAGGACATTTGCAATGGGTAATAAAAGAAATTTCAATAAAATCGCCTGAAATTTAGATAAATTGTATGCCTAAAGCATACATCATGTGACAAAATTGCGTCTGAAGACCGCGATGTTGATTCCTGTTTAAAAAAATATAGCCTATAGCACCTTCGGGATCAGTAGCAATTCAACGACATATTTTTTGTCAAAATCGGTTCAGCCGTTTAGCCTCTAGCGTGACACAAACATATTTACTTATACATACAACAATCGAAAAACATTACCTTCCTTTCGCCGTGCTGCAGTTGGGTAAAAACAGACTGGACTAAAGGTAATCATTAAAATGTCATTCTTGTTTTCCCTTCTTCTAATTTAAGCTTTATAAAGTTTTTAACACGAAATTAATTTCTTAAAAGCACCAAAATTCAAAAATAACCTAAATATCCCCCAGCATCCGCCTCGGTTGGTTATTTCTTTTGAATTCACTTATAAACTTTGTCCAAAGCTCCCCTTTTCTAACTCTTATGGTTTTTGAGTAAATCCATCTAAAGACTGGTTTTATAAAATTTATTCGACTGTGAAAAATCAATGCAGGCTTAAAGTAAAAACACGCTTTTAAAAAAACGTGGGATAGATCAAAATAAAAAAATTGTTTTATGTCACTAAATATATAAGAAAAAACTATACTGGCCCTAGAGAAGCCTGCTTAGAAAAAGAGAAACTAGATTAAGTCATTGTATACAATTGAGGTTATAAAATGTCCAAAATTATTTTCTACAAAATAAGATGTCGTATCCTTGTTGCAGCAGCACACCCAGGAATTTGTCGTGGGGGAAGGGGGAGGTTGAGAACCCATGATATTATATTTCACGACGGATAGAATAGACCGGTGTTCGGATCTTATAAATATATGTCGAATTTTTACGTCACTGGTGGTCCAGCTGATTTATGTAAACAAAAGTTAGATATGATATAAACAACTAATATTTTTTGAATTTTTTGAACACTAAGGCAATTTTCCTACTATTTTTTAGTATATTCTTATAAATATTTTTTAGACAAACCAGTCGTTATTTTTTTTAGCCGCTTCATTTCTTTACACAGAAATTAAAATTCGAATAAAATACTGTGTTCGTTTCAGCTTCAAAAATAATCTGCTGACCTATATCTTTGTTTACTTCCCAAGTCTTCGGTTCACCTTTGATACTATAAGATCACATTCAGTTTGACTTGTAGTTTAAGTTTTGTGTAATAAAAAATAAAGCGGGCTAAAAAAAATAACGGCAATACGTCTAGAAAATTACATTTTGTAAGGATGTACTAGAAAACTGTAGGAAAATTGCCTTAGTTTTCAAAATATTCAAAAAATATAGTTGTTCCGTTGTTCATATCATATCTAACTTTTGTTTACAAAAATCAGCTGGACCACCAGTCACGTGAAAAATTGGACATATATATAAGATCCGAACACCGGTCTATTATATCCACCGTGATTATATTTCATGCCCTTTTTTGTTTTTATTCATAAAATATGCGAAATATATTTTAAAATATCTTAGGATTGGGGCCCCAGCACCCCCCCTGAATGCGCCCTTTTTTACTGAGTTACCTGAAATGTTAGAGATACCTATATTTCCTCTGAGTTTCTATATTATATGCAAAATAAACTGAATTTATTAGGTTTTTATCTAATTATCTCAAAAGGATTATCTTCTAATGTAATCCAAGCGCATTTTATAGAAAATTTTTAAAAACTTGTATCAATGAATCGGGTAAAGTTAATATCTAGCACTTAATTGGCGTCCCGATGTTGGGGTTAATTTTAAAGTTTAGTAAAAAAACGTGTTTTTATAAGATTTATCTAGTTTTATTAAAAAAAATTGATTTTTGCATGGAACAAAAGAAATTTTCTTTTAAACTGTGTTTTACAAAAATGTGTTATGACTAAGAATAACGCTCCAGTAGCGTCGGCACATTAGGATGATGTTTTTAAATCTAAAAAAAAATATTCGTTTTATTAATTTAAAATAAACTAAGTATACAAAAATTTTTCTCTTAGGCGGTGTCCTAGTGTACATTGCCGCTTGAAAGTCAAAATAATTTTTACCTTCGTAGCCCGCGTAGCAATGGCTAGAAAAGGTATTATATTCGACGAAAATTTTTTTTGAGATAATCCGAAAATGTGTTATTTTGGTGTATTTTGACCTATCTTAGCAATATCGTCGTGATGTCTGTCTGTGTGTGTATATTATTTCTGTCCGTAACACGATAGCTTCTAAACCGCTGAACCGATTTTCATAAAATTTTCAGGTAAAATACCTTTCGGCACTAACGACCTGATTAGATTTTGGTCAAAATCCATTAATGCTAATGACAGTTTTTTAACAATTAAAAAATTTAATACAGGCTAATTTTTTAACGGAGCATTGTGTCAATATCCGGTTTTTGCAATATAGTACACTACATTTTGCTAAATAATTTGTAGGAGCTTTGGTTTCTGAGATATAGGGTAGCTAGGAAAGTATCAGAGCCGTCATGGATCCATTTATTTTTATTAAGATAGTGAAATAATTTTTTTCATCTTGCCCATACAAAGTGTGCTATTGGTGAAAACGTGTGATGTGGATCATCATATTCTTGAAGCACGAGAATAGAGCCTTCTAAATTAGTTTTTCTAATTAGGGTTTCTCATGGTCACTATAGCTTTTCCCTATATAGTATGTTACTTTCTATTTCAAACTCAAAACATTCTTTTAAATTACATGAGAAAAAATGCACCTTAAATGCCTCAATTAAGAAAAGGTAATTTCTGTCGAAAGGGCCAGGCTTTGTTAACTTTTTTGTCGCTATAATAATAGCCAACCGCCTGTTGTAGACCAGAGTGTAGGATGGTCCCAGCAACATAGCTAAATATAGCTGGGAAAACTGCCAGCTGAAATAATTACCAACTGAGCGTGTACTCAAAATTAGCTGCTCATAGTATGTGCATAAATTGAACAGCGTGCTTCCAGGGACCTTTTTGCATTTAATGTTTATTTGAAATATTTTTTGAAATATAAGAGTATATTATATACCAAGGGATAAAAGTGTTACTTTTTACCCCGAGGTGAAAAGTTTGTAGCCCGACCAGAGGGAGGATAGGGGGTCTACTTACATAAAACTTTATTTTCAGATGGCATAACCGTACTTGTGGTACCTCGGTCGAAAGCTTAAGAAAAAAGAAGAACAACAATGTAATTTTTTTTGACATGCGTCAAACAAAATGTCAAAAAATGATTTTTTGAATTTTTCACAAAGCTTATGGAAAGAAACAAACAACGGTATAACTTTTTCTCACATACGTCATTTAAAGTGTCAAAAAATGAAGAAGTGTTTTTTTTTCAAAAAACCAATGAACAAAAAATTTAAAATAATATTTTTTGACATTTTAATTATCATACCGGGTGGGCCAAAAAAAGCCGGACAATTTGTTTTTCATTATAAGTTTTAAATTATACAATCGATTTTAATGGGACAAACTGCACTTAGCAGAGAATTAATCAGAGTTTTGGCCAAATATATTTTTTTGTCCGCTATCTCAAAATCCAAGATGGCGGACGAAATTAAAATATACCCTTTAAAGATGCTCGTTTATTCTTGTGTTGAGAACATGTTTTAGTTATATTTTTAAAATAGTACAAAAGCTGCATTCTTGCCAGGCACAACAACGTAAGAATGAGCAAAATCGGTTCAGCGGTTTAAAAAAAAAGTATTTTTGTTTCAACCATTGTTTTGCATATTATACGATTGCCTTGCCAATCATGTCTAGATTTATTTATTTATAAATTCATTACTACTAAACCGATTTCAATGAAATAAAAAACATCCTGGTTAGAATTGATTTTTCTTTAAAGAACATGATCAAAGTTTATCGCCATCTTAAAAGTTAAAATGGTGAACAGAATCTTACTTGATTCTTCGAAATGATGTGTTTAGTCTTATTTTTCGAAAATATTTTAGTTTTTTTTTAAATTTATAGAAAATTACTACTTTTCTCCTACACAACAAGGTACAAATTAGTAAAATTGGTGTGATGGTTCTCGACCAATCTATTTTTAATTCATCCATTATTTTAGAGATTATACGATTACATTGCCAATCCTGTCTGCATTAATTTCCTTATAAATTCGCTACTACTAAACCGATTTTAAAGATTGTAATCAAAATTTTCCGCTATCTTAAAATTTAAGATGTCGGACAGAATCATATTAGTGCAAGGCAATCGTAGAATTTGTAAAACAATGGTTTAAACAAAATCAGATTTTGTGAGAACGACTTCACCGATTTAAGTCCCTAACATCTTAACTTTTAAGATGGCGGCAAATTTCGATTATAATCTTTAAAGAACAATCAATTCCTTGATTTTTTATTTCACTAATATCGGTTCAGTAATAATGAGTTTGTAAGGGAATGAATGCAGACAGGACTGGCAATGCAATGGAAAAAATGATTTTGTGAGAACTACTAGACCGATTTTACTAATTTGTACCTCGGGGGAAAAGTATTGCTTTTCCATAGATTAAAATAAAAACCAAATCGTTTTTAGAAAATAAGAATAAACACACCATTTTGAAGAACCACTTATGATTTTAACCGCCATCTTAAATTTTAAGACAACGATAACTTTTGATCATGAACTTTAAAAAGCAATCAATTCTCACCAGGATTTTTTTTTATTTACTCAAAATCGGTTCAGTTGTAATGAATTTATAAGGAAATAAATGCAGACTTGATTTGCATGGCAATTGTATAATATTCAAAACAATGGGAGAAACAAAAATGAATTTTTTAGAACCATTAAACCGATTTTGCTAGTTCATACCTGGTTGTGCATGGCAAGAATGCAGCTTCTTTACTGATTTAAAAAAATAATTAAAACGTGTTCGCAACATAAGAATAAACGCGCATCTTGAAGGGTACAATTTAATTTCGTCCGCCATCTTGGATTTTGAGACGGCTGACAAAAAAATATATTTAGTCGAAACTCTGATTAATTATCTGCTAAGTGCAGTTTTTCCCATTCAAATCGATTCTATAGTTCAAAAGTTACAATGAAAAAAAATTGTCCGGTTTTTTTTTGGCCCAACCGGTATATAAAAAAAATTATACCATTGTTTTTCTTTTTCCATAAGCTTTCCAATAAGTAAAAAATTGAAAAAATCAAGTTTTGCCATTTGGTTTGACGTATGCCAAAAAAAATTATTTTGTTGTTTTTCTGTTTTAATAACCTTTCGAACGAGGTACAAGTGGAGGTTGACCAAATTTTTTTTCATGATTTACAAAATGTTTTAGAACGATTTAATAAGGATAAAATATTAGTTAACTAGAATCGATCCCATTTTATACTAAAATTAGGAATTTAGGCTTGATTATGAACCAGGAATTGAGATTACTGAGCATTTGAACAAATATTTTCAAAGGGGCTACTTTTATTTAAAAATGATTTACCAACACAGAAAATCATTAACACCTAAAATCAAAACATTGCTATGTGAAAGTTATGTATTGTCACAAATAAACTACGGCGATCAGTGGCGTATATAAGGGGGGCCTGGGGGCCCGCCCCCCCCCAAGCTAAGATTTTTTTAGATATTTTCCACATATTTCATTAATACAGACATAAAATAGCATAAAAGACGGCCTCATGAGGTCTCGGCCCCCCCGAAACCGTCTCGGCCCCCCCCCCCCGAAATTTTTTTCTCTATACGCCGCTGACTGCGATAAAATATATGGACCATATCTGAAACAGATTGACTCAAATAGGGTACAAAGACTACAAAATTCTTGCCTCAGGCTAATTCATGGTATTCGAAAATACAATCGCATCAGTCACACTCTAAAGCGGGCTCAAACCACAGAAGAGCTCGGTTCGGTCCGATTTGCCAATATGTTATGGCTCAAACGACTCGTGTACTTGGCAAATACACAATTATTTGCGTACTTGGCAAGTATACGCAAGTAACAATTATTCACAAGTACACGAGTCGTTTGATCCCGGCTATAGACAAGTATTGTATTGGCAAGTGTACGAATAATCGTGAGCCCTTTGACTCGGCCCATTTTTACCGACCACAAATGGAAAACCAACGAGTGACAAATAATTGTACAAGTAACAATTATTCGCCAAGTACACGAGTCGTTTGATCCCGGCTTAAGAACAAGCAATTGGTTAAATATGTTTAATCGTCGTCAGCTCCATGTCAGTTTATGTTCAAATTACAAGTGCCTAAATATTTGTACAATAAAATACGCTTTAGAACGGATGTCAACAACTTAAATCTCCGCTTTCGAGGTAGCCTGACCCTCGCTAGATAACACAGTCAATTTTTCAGAGATCTTTCTCATACCGGATAGTAAATACTTGGAATAAATTACCCAAATCTGTCATGAAAGTAAACTCTAAAATCTTTTTTCGTAATCACATATTTAAAAAACTAATGGAGGAACAAAATGGTTAAGTTTTTTGTGCCAAGAAAGTATTTTTGTTTGTTTTAAATTTCTATTACTCAAAAGAGTGATCTTTTTTTTGTTAATTTAAGTAAATCTTTTAAATAGATTATTGTTGAAGAAAAATCTACGGATTAGTTAGAATAAGTTGTTAGGTTTAGTGGGTTAGGTGGAAGAATAGGTCTTTCGTTTGGAAACAAACGGAAGAACGGAACCTCGCCCAATTTGGTCATGTATTTTTTTTTGGTGATCAATAAAAGACCTTATTATTATTAATAATATAGAAAGAAAGCTCGTAAAAAAAACGTAGTTGTAAACGTGTTTTTGTCTTTCTCCAAGGAATCCAATATTAATCCGCTAGAGGCAGTATGCCATTTAAAGTCGCCACCCTGTATATGTTGTTGTTGAGAGGGTCAGCTCTGTAGGTACTGTGTTGCCAGGTTAATATCAAGTTATAACAATATGCATTTTTCAATAAAATATTTATTATTCACAAGTTCCCAAATGACGAAGTAATAATACAAAATATTTATCATTTAAAATTCTTAAGCAACTTCTTAGTTTGTATAGAGCTTGGAAATTGGGAAGAGTACCAAGTACCTTATAGGTGATTTTCTCTTAACCGAGCTCAACCCTTTTCTTAAAAATTGCCTCAAAAGCCTGACTAAGAATTATTATTATTTAGTTAGTAATTCTTTATACTATCTAAAAAATCCGTAGATTTAGCAAGTAGGCCTGTTTTTGCCCACACTTGTGTCAAAATAATTCAGACAAACCGCGGAGCCAGACCGTAGATAACCGCGGAAAAGCGTATAACAAACATAACTGTTTATTCAAAGCATAATTTCCCCAGAGAAATCAGTACACATTTACGCGATATACAAACTTTGGCAAAGTACCGAAAAAAAAATAAGAGAATTCCTTTCAAAATCAGACAAGTGTCATAACTAGGAGTTGCGTTGGTGAAAATGTCTAGAAATATAATAGATTATTATTCTAGACATCTTCTTTGTTTGAAACTTGTAGACATTGATTGAGTAGAAGCACAATTTTGGACTTCTTTATTTATTTTAATCACGACGTTTCGGTTAGTAAATATCTCTAACCGTTTTCAAGTGTAAACTAAACAATCCAGTCTACAGGGTACGGATTAGACTACTTGGTGTGCAGTCATGTGTGAAGGTCCGCCCTCTTTTTTAATCCTAAGACGCTTGTTTCTCTTAATGAGTGGTTTCCATATGTTTGGTATGTCCGTGCTTGGTTCACTGAAAACTTCTTTATTGTGCATTATGAACGCAGCTTTAGAAAACTTTCGTTTTCACAAAGGCGACTCCTTATGCAAAACTTTAGCTTCTGACCATTAAATCCTATGATCATTTGACCATGCATGATCCGCTAAACCGGATTTTTCAATATCCCCTAATTGGGTATTTATTAGATGTTCATTAACTCTAACCTAAAGAGGGCGTTTCGTTTACATTAATACATTCCTTATTATTTGAGGAATTTTCTGGTTTTGTTTTAGTTACAAAACTCCTTATCGTATGTCCCGATGAAAATACTGTTTTTATATTATAGTGTTTGGCTATTCCTCTTATGTTTTCTGAAATCGTTATTTTTAGAATTTGCTACATTTGGTTTGTCCTTAAATTTAGAGATCGTTGAGCTTATTAATATTCTATTGTAAGTCTACCTTCTTATAACTCTTTGTTTTGTAGCAACAGAATGATTAGACTTAAAATCTAGGTACTGTCCCGTGTGTGTAGGTTGACAAGAACATCCAAAAAAGGGAAGGTCGAATCTTTTTCAATTTCCATTGTGCCTTACTGCACAGTGTGAGTGTGGTAAATCATATTATGTAGGTGAAACGTAACGCCCTCTTTAGGTTAGAGTAAATGGACATCTATAAAGTCCCCAATTAGGGGATATGGAAAAATTCTGTTTAGCGGATTATGCATGGTCGCATGATTTAATGATCAAAAGCTAAAGTTTTGCATAAGGAGTGGCATTGGCGAAAACGAATGTTTATTGACGCTGCGTTCATAATGCAGAAAAAAGAAGTTTTCAGTTAACCAAGCACGGACATACCAGACATATGGAAATCACTCCTTGATAGTGATAGAGTTGTTTTATTTTTGTCGGGCACATTGTTTTATATGGTTTGGTTGTTAAGTTTTTAAAGGCTGCGTTTTATTGTAAACAATTGTTTGCTTGTCACGAACAAATACGTTATAGCATAAATACATGTTCAAAGAATCGAAAAGTGAAGCCCTCATAGCTGGCTTTGGAAACAATGGCAAGGTGGAGGCCATCCTTGTTGCTTATTTACATTTTGCGGTGTTTTGCACTTTATCGTGTAAAATTATGTTTTTTTTTGTGAGAAATGGGAAATAACTCATATAAAACATGTGTGAGGTTTGTGGGAAAATGTCCGGAAGAAGTAAGGGAGTGCCATTCCATAGGTAACTACTTGTATTTTTCTTCATAATTGGTTAATAAAGTTAAGAGTGGTTTCTAAATGCCATTAAACATTCTTCATAGTGCCCACAATAAACCTGCACAATTAGTTTTGGAAAAACTACAATTTTAATACACAATATGATAAATTTTCACCCAATCAACTAGTTTTTAGAAAAAAATAATAGACATAACCCTAAAATTTTGACAATTGTCAAATAATGTAGTGACGTATCGGAGTATGTTCAAAAACCATTAAAACTAACGCATGCGCAGTAACCGAAATCCTGTCTAACCGAAAAAGGGACACTAAGAATTAAATAGGGGTCCTGGATTCAAGTATCGCGTGTGAGAATGCATGGGTATGCCCCATCTTTATGCTCTCATAGGGCTATCAAAATGGACGGGCCACGATCCTCCACTTTGTTGACGTCACATCCGGGGCTGATTTTTTTTTTGATGGTCACGTTACGACACAGCTGATTGTCTTTAAAATTTTGAAGTTGGAATGACGGTTCATGGATATTTGATTTTTTGTTAAATAAAGCCGTTTTTGAGATTGTTTTTACTTTATTCTGGCAGAACAATTTTTTTTAATGTATAGTAAGCCCTAATTTTTCATAGCCGCTTCATTAGCTCACACAAAAATTAAGTTTAAAGCAGAAGCGAATGTGACAATCACATATGACAAAGTCAAATACATGTCAAATATAACAGTTGGCATGTGGTACATGGCGGGTAATTTGAATTCAAAATAAGGAATGCTAAATCTTGAAGATTTTAACCTTTAAATCATGTTGCTTCCTTACAAACCTATGGTGGAATATCGGGATGGTGTCTGAGAATATTTCACTGAACTTTTGCGGAAATCTGTAGTGCCATTTTGAAAATATCATAAAAAAATGTCTGACCTCCCATAAGACCCAATGTAAAATTCAGCCCCGGGAGAACAGCTGATTTTTTCAGGGTCGTGGCCTCTATTTTTGTGTTGGCCTTGGCTCTCACAATAATATGTCGACGCACCAGCAGATCTATTTGTAACGTCATTCCGAAATGATCAATAGCAACCTCTGAATCTGAGTCAACAAGTGTTATGCAAAGAAACTTATGCGAAACGCTGAAGGAGCGGTCAGTTACTTGAGAGGCGACAGCTTTTCACGCTGGGCTGCTATTTGTCGAAGAAACGTTACCGTGCGACCGTTTCTACTTATTCAAGAATCTACGCGGTTCGGTTCGGTCGGTAATTATCCGCCCGAAACCCGAAAAAATATGTAAAGCATTAGGGGCGGCTAGCTATTACAGGTCAGTTAAAGGCTGAAAAAAATTATATTTTAGTTGACTGGTTTTATCGAAAAAGCACTCAAGGAAGAAATCGTCTGTGGAAAAAGGTGCACACGGAAAAAAGCGCACAGAAGAAAAACTTTACTTAAGCAATAATAGCTCTGGCAAATAAAACAAAAAAGTATTCTCTACATCTCGATGCACGTAATTCAAATACCGGGTTTGTTTTGCCCCTACACCCCAAAATTTAGAAAATTAGAATTTTGGAGTTTTTTGATTTTTTCCAAGAGTTTGGTCATAATTTTTATTAGTCTGCCAAATTTCAGCTTTGTAGCGTGTCTGGAAGTACGGTAGAATTTTGATGATCTACTCGTATACATGAGTGAGTAGGTGAGTGAGTGAGTGAATGAGTGGCAATTTCGACGGTTTTTGAATTTGGTAACTACTTTACCACTTTATAAGGTCTACGATTGTGCAAAGTTTGAATTTCGTACCTCATTCCGAAGTAGAGTTTTAAATAGGTCAAATATGGGCTGAAATGTTTCAAGAAAAGATAAAAGATGGTCCAGCAGTTTCCGCGCGAACTTGGCAAGGCACTGCCGTGCCCCCAAATATGGCGGTCTTTATTATTTTTTTTTTTTAGTTTTTGTATTATAAAATTATAAACGCCGTGCTATACATTTAAACGATATTCACTGACACATTTGCAAAACATTAAAACCGACGCCGAATGGGGATTGTGGGTCGAACGAACCCACTGCATCACGGGAGAAAATTGTCGAAATGCCCCGAGGGTTGAAATTTTTATTATTTTTTAAATTGCACAAAGGCACAAAGGTATGAAACCATTGTTTTTAACAACTTCCAGCGGTTTTTATAACTGACGAAATATTCATTGAATTTAACTTGCATACGAATATAAATGTTTTAACATAAAGAAGAAAAAAGGTAACGAAGAATTGTGCGATTCTTCCAGTTCATAGCGAATAAGATGGAATTCGTTCGCTTACGTTTGGTTACACTTTTATCCGAAAACATAAATTTTACAGCATGGTAAGCAAATGATAGCAAACCTACACATTACTACCCCCTACCTAAACCCTGATACTCAAATAGCTAGTAATAGGATTAAAAGCATCTTTTAGTGATTTTTGACTGCGTATCCACACTCGTCAAAAATCCCGCTGCCGATGCCGTTTTGGGTGCCACGTCCGGTTTAACCCAAAACTAGTTACAAAATAGTCTTGAAAAAGTTGTATGTTGTATTGGACCTAGATCTTTAAAATAAATTTAAAAAAATTGAAAAATTTCTTACAACATGAGAAAAGCAATCCTTTATGGAGGGTTAATAATTGTAGTTATTATATAGCTAATTTTTTTTTAACGTGAAGTGACATAGACATGTGTGATCGCATTTAAAGTCATGATCAGGGTCGCATTCAGGGTTGGATGGGCTCAAACTCCAGACTCAATTACCTTTCGTTTGATACCACACAAGCAATGTTTTGGCTTAAACTCTAATTTTTGAGATCTACCCCCACCCTTTCTTTTAAAATGAAAATGTACTTTCATTAACTCCAGACTTAATTACCTTTCGTTTGATATCACACACGCCATATTTTAACTTTAACTCAAATTTTTTAAATCTACCCTACCCTCTTTTTTAAATAAACTTAAATGTATTTTCTTTTACTGCAGACTCAATTACCTTTTGTTTGATATCACACACGCTATATTTTCACATAAACTCTAAAATTTGAAATCTACTCCCACCTTTTTATTTGATTTCCGTTCCGTGGATTTTGTTCACTTATAAATGGGACCATCTCGACCCAAGACCCAGCCTATGTACCAAATTTCATTCAAATCGGGAAAGCGGTTTTTGAGTTATGCGGGTATGTCGTTACAGATAGACATACAGCCAGATAAACAGACAGACGGCGCGAAAAAGTTTCAAAATCATCTGAAACGCAAAGATATATAAAAAAAAATTGAAATCGGAGCAACTATTTTTTTCTCGAAAAAATTAGGATCACCATAGCTCACAATATTATTGTATAGTAGTAGTGTGAGCTAAAACAAAACAAACTTCGAAATTTCGAAGGCTGATTGACTGTCCACTCTAAACTATTGATAACGTGGAATGTAGAATAGGGATCTATTATTTTTGCACCTGTGCAAACCTATTCCCCTTTCTGCGTTCACAACTGCAAGGAATTTGACGTCCCTACAAAAATACCTTCGACCATTCTACATCCCGTTTTGCTCCTGTATGGGACATCAAATGTACGTACTAAAATGTACGTCTACAGGAAGTTCATGGAACGTACTTTGATCATTTTACAGCCCGTTTTGATCACGCATGGGACGTAAAATGTACGTACCTGAAAAGAACATGGTACGTACTGCCCCACATTCCAGGGACGTACATGTGATTGGAAAATAAACGTCCACAGTACATAGTAAGTACCTGTACGTACGTGTACGTCCCAGGAACATACCGTTCGTCCGAGAGTTATGTCCCAGGTACGTACATAGTACGTACCGTGGCTTCATGAGTAGAAATAAGTTTTCGGACTTCCATTGACTTATTGACTTTGAACACTACGATTCGGTTAGGAAGTATCTCTAACCATTTTCAAGTGTAAACATAGCATTACCACTTAAAAACTGGATATTCGCAATATATTCATTAATTGTCATAAATTTGTCGTAAATTGGTTGTGAAGGAAAAAATTTTGTCGCGTCACCCGTTTTCCCGGAAACTAGCTATAAATGATTTGAGATTTTCAGCATGAATGTCAGTGATCTTTAAGTTGATGATAAAATGTGCAATGACGTTTAACCTTTTCGCTCAATTGTAAATTTTTCGTGAAACAATCATTACATTACGTCCCGCTTTTACTTTTCAATTTAACCCTTTGTAGTATTAATAGAAATATTTGTTACTTGTTGTTTTAAACTATCAAGCTAACGCCATGATTTTGCGTAGTTTTAGACATTATGAAAAAAAATACATTATGTCAGGCTTTTACATTTCAATCAGGGCTATCAAAACGGACGGGCCAAGATCCTCCACTTTGTTGACGTCACAACCGGGGCTGATTTTTTTTTGATGGTCACGTTACGACACAGCTGATTGTCTTTAAAAATATTGAAGTTGGAATGACGGTTCATGAATATTTGATTTTTTTTTAATAAAGCCGGTTTAGAGATTGTTTTTACTATATTATTTCAGAACATTTTTTTTAAAATCTATAGTAATCCTTAATTTTTCAAAGCCGCTTCATTAGCTCACACAAAAATTAAGTTTAAAGCAGAAGCGAATGTGACAATCACAGATGACAAAGTCAAATACATTACAAATATAAGAGTTGGCATGTGGTAAATGGCGGCTAATTTGAATTTAATGTAAGGAATGCTAAATCTTGAAGATTTTAACCTTTTAATCATGTTACTTCCTTACAAAACTTTGGTGGAATATCGGGATGGTGTCTCAGAATATTTCACTGAAATTTCGCGGAAATCTGTAGTGCCATTTCGAAAATATAATAAAAAAACGTCTGACCTCCTATAAGACCCAATGTAAAATTCAGCCCCCGGAGAACAGCTGATTTTTTCAGGGTCGTGGCCTCTATTTTTGTGTTGGCCTTGTTTCAATTTAACCCTTTGAAGCGTTAATTTAAATATTCGTTGCTCGTTGTATTAAACTATCAAGCTAACGCCATGATTTTGCGTAGTTTTAGACATTACGAAAAAAAGCGAACTTCTCGCGAAATATTATGTTGTCCCTTTAACGAAATTTTTTTTGATTCGTTTTTCTTTCATTGACATTGGTGCGAGTTTTTTGTGTCACCATACGTTACCAATAAAAAGTCTGTGTTCAGGTGTGGACATGGGTTCAACACAACGAGTCTTATTTTACGTTTATTACTTTTATTTTGGTCGCTTTTTTATTACTTTTTTTATAGTGAACTACAGGGTGAATTTTGCAATTTAAGATTTTTATTCATAGACTTTAAAAGATATGGTTTTATCTTATTTATAATAAATTATTGAGATTTTACCCTGCAAAAAAATTTCATATTATTTTCTCGAAATGACGTTACGGTTACTCGGAGTGACCAATTTCATGACATCATCAGTCAAGGCTATCAAAACGGACGGGCCACGATCCTCCACTTTGTTGACGTCACATCCGGGGCTAATTTTTAGCTCACACATATACTATACTATAGTAGTGTGAGCTATGGTGATCCTAATTTTTTCGAGAAAAAAAAAGTTGCTCCGATTTCAAAAATTTTTATATATCTTTGCGTTTCAGATGATTTTGAAACTTTTTTGTTGCGCCGTCTGTCTGTCTGTCTGTCTGTCTGTCTGTCTGTATGTCTGTCTGTATGTCTGTAACGACCAACACGCATAACTCAAAAACCGCTTGGCCGATTTTAATGAAATTTGGTACCTAGGCTGGGTCTTGGGTCGAGATGGTCCCATTTAAAAATGAACAAAATCCACCGAACACAAACGAAATAAAAGGGTGGGGGTAGATTTCAAAAATTAGAGTTTATGTGAAAATATGGCGTGTGTGATATCAGACGAAAGGTAATTGAGTTTGGAGTTAAACAAAATACATTTTAATTTATTTTTAAAAAAGGGTGGGGGTATATTTAAAAAATTAGAGTTTAAGTGAAAATATGGCGTGTGTGATATCAAACGAAAGGTAATTGGAGGAGTAAAGGAGTTTAACAAATAGCATTTTAGTTTTTGCTTTTTTTAAGGGTGGGGGTAGATTTTGAAAATTTGAGTTTAAATCAAAACATGGCTTGTGTGGTATCAAACAAAAGGTAATTTAGTTTGGAGTTGAATAAAATATATTTCAGTTTTTAGTTATATTAGCTCACACGTAAACTATAACTATAGTACCTAGTGTGAGCTTAGGGGCCCATATATTGGCAGAGTATTTTGATGGTCACGTTACGACACAGCTGATTGTCTTTAAAATATTGAAGTTGGAATGTTCATGAATATTTTTTACTATATTTTTTCAGAACAATTTTTTTAAAGCTATAGTAATTCTTAATTTTTCAGAGCCGCTTCATTAGCTCACACTTAATTAAGTTTAAAGCAGAAGCGAATGTAACAATCACAGATGACAAAGTCAAATACATGTCAAATATAACAATTGGCATGTGGTACATGGCGGGTAATTTGAATTCAAAATAAGAAATGCTAAATCTTGAAGATTTTAACCTTTTAATCATCATGCATCCTTACAAAAGTTTGGTGGAATATCGGGATGGTGTCTGAGAATATTTCACTAAAATTTTGCCAAAATCTGTAGTGCCATTTTGAAAATATCATAAAAAACGTGTGAGCTCCCATAAGACCCAATGTAAAATTCAGCCCCCGGAGAACAGCTGATTTTTTCAGGGTCGTGGCCTCTATACCGACCGAATATTTTTTAAAAAGTTAATTATAATATAGACTTCAGATTGAAGTTATGAAAGCAAGCACCTATAACCTCAACATTTTAGGAAATTACATTTGCTAGACTGGTTACTTTAGCTGCTTTTGATTACAGATTAGTCTGAGCAAATTGGAATTTACGAACGATCCGGATCAAATCGATCAAATGTTTATAAATTGTTATAACCTTAAATATAACCAAAAATATTATGTACATATTGCAACTTAGGCCCAGCTATAATTTTGACAAAATTATGATGTTGGATATTTATATAATCATAACCAAAATTATTTCAAGTAAAAAAAGCCAAGTACGCGAAAATGGTATTCCGTAAAAAGAATTGATATAAAAGTAAAGCCAAGTTCTCCAATACAAATTTTAAAATGAAAGGTGCTTAATAGTTTGGAAATGTTTTTTAACCTTTGCTATTACAGCCCAACTGCTTTATGTTCAATTTAACTCTGCCTACGAGTCATTTGCAGGCCTAACACACACACACACACACACACACACACACACACACACACACACACACACAGACATAACGACGATATTGCTAAGATAGGTCAAAGTACACCCAAATAACACATTATCTCAAAAAAAAATTTTTCGTCGAAAATAATACCTTCTCTTGGCATAGCTGCCCGTTCTAGGAAGCTGAAAAATTTAAACAAACCATCAAAATAAGGCCAAGTTACATAAATGCTGCGTGACTTTATTTGTTCATTAATAAAGTCCAGCACAATTCTTATTAAAGTCTGCCGTATTTTACGGCGCGCCTGCGTATATAGATGTCTATATACTGCTAGACCTTACTATACTTCCAATAAGTCTTTATTAGCCTAAAGTTTCGTGTCTTAACATAAGGTTAATCGCAAAAAATTTCTCTCGACAGTATACTTTTCTACTCTTTGTTCATTTACGAGTATCGTAGTATTATGCTTTCCTGAGAGTAAGATTCTTTTCTTAGTATGTCTCTCTTTGCTTCACTTTTGCTATTCAATTCCCAACCGATTTAAAGTTCGAGAGTTGCTCTTCGACATCACCAAAGTTTCTTTCGACAGTGTGTACAGACACACACTCTTAGGACGTTTGCACACAGGACGGTAAAGGCACGATTTGCCTCGCGAGATAAATCGTACGCGATATCGCAACGACCAAAAATCAGAAGTTTTTCATTTAGTTAAGTGTCGCCCATTGTTGTCATTCAGAGCGCGCAGTCCATGATAGTAGAGTAAATTTGTAGGGTATTTCAATAAAAAGCTGCAAAAAGGGTATATTTTTTTATATTTGGCATGGTAGTAGCTAACATCAAAAGCTAAATTTTCAATAGAGGATCCCCTGATTTCCGGCATCGGAATCCAAGATGGCGGCTGCCAAAGTTAAGAAAAAAAATGAATTCCCTGTTTTAAGACAAATTAAGTTAACTTTGATAAACTTACTTTAAGTGGGACCTACTTAATTCACTTTGAAACAAAATGGCGGCTATATTTTATAAAAATCGTTTTTCTTCGATATTTTTTTTTGCGCGATATTTATTTTTAATACCTCATATTAAAGCCACTGACCAGCTCTTTAAACCTAATGAAAAAAAGTTATTAGTTTCTCAGCCGACACAAAGATGGCGTTTAATATGTCAAAAATAAAAGAGACCTTTATAACCTGTAGACCAAATTAAATTAAAAAAAATTTTTTTTTGGATTTTATTAATGGTAAGCCAAGTTTTGTAAAAATTTCAAAAACATTACAATTTGACGTTAAAAATTTTAAGATGGCGGTCGAAGTTCAGATAAAAAAGTTATTTTTTCGTTCTTGTTTGACAGAACTAGTATTGCCGTGTAATATATCGATTTATACTAAATAGGGGTCGCCGATTTTAAATATTTCATCATAAATTACACATGTCTATTATTAATCAAGATGGCGGCGTTCAAAATATAAAAACAACATTATCTTCTTGGTTTGGTATTTTTTTTTTAGAAGATATGTAGTTTTATATTGCTCTTAATTAGCTTTAAGTCATAATGTACAAAAATAATATAATTTATTTATTTTTTAAAGATGGCGGTCGAAAAAGTAAAAAAAAAAATTTTGTTTAATTTTGCGAAATTTAACAAAAAAACTGGCAAAAACAAGACATCTTGGTAAACAAAAGACAGATATTTTAAAAATGTCAAAAAAGTTGACATATGTCACGTACCGGGTGATTTGATTGAATTGACCATATTTTACTTAATAGCTATCTCCGTTAATATTAATCTAACTGTAATGTTTAAATAAGCAATGTTAAATAATTTTTTCTAAATCATCAGAATCTGATGTTAAAAATGACATATGTCATACACTTGTAAAACTTTTGACATATGGTTTATTTTTTTAAATAAAACACCCTGTATATAATTTTTTAGTTGATAAGACTCGTTTTTCTGATTTCAAAAATATAATATATTGACATTTAGACCAGCCGTTATTGAAATATTTGCATTTTAATAACCTAAATAAACAATAAGGATGTTGCCATTTTGTTAATGAATATAATTTTTTAAATGCAAATATTTCAACAACGGCTGGACTAAATGTCAACATATTATATATTTTTGAAATCAGAAAAAGGAGCAATTAAAAACATTATATACAGGGTATTTTATTTAAAAAAATAAACCATATGTCAATAGTTTGACAAGTGCATGACACATGTCATTTTTGACATAAGATTCTGATGATTTAGAAAAAATGATTTAACTTTGCTAATTTAAACGTTACTGTTAGATCAATATTAAGTGAGATAGCTATTAAGTAAAATGTCAATTTATTCAAATCACCCGGCACGTGACATATGTCAACTATTTTGACATATTTAAAACATCTGTGTTTTGTTTAACGAGATGTCTTGGTTTTCTCAGTTTTTTTTGTTAAATTTCGAAAAAATAAACAAAAATGTTTTTTTTTTTACTTTTTCGGCCTCCATCTTTAAAAAATAAATAAATTCTATTTTTTTTGTCCATTACAATGTAAAACTAATTAAGATTAATATAAAACTACATATCTAGGTAAAAAGACTTACTAAACCAAAAAGATACTGTTGTATTTATATTTTGACCGCCGCCATCTTGGATATAACCCCATTTAGTATAAATCAATATATTACACGGCAATACTAGTTGTGTCAAACAAGAACAAAAAAATTACTTTTTTATCTGAACTTCGGCCGCCATTTTAAAATATTAAATGTCAAATTGTAACTTTTTATAAATTTTTACAAAATCTGGCGTACCACTGATGAAAACCAAAAAATTTTTTTGTATAAATTTAATTTGGTCTACTGGTTTTAAAGCTCTCTTTTATTTTTGACAAATTAAGCGCCATCTTTGTGTCGGCTGGGAAACTTATCATTTCATTTAAGCAGGTTTAAAGAACTGGTCAGTTTAATATGAGGTACCAAAAATAAATATCGCACAAGGAATAAAGAAAATATCGGAAAAAACGATTTTTTTAAAATATAGCCGCCATTTTGTTTTGCAGTGACAGGTGTAATTCTTTTTTACATTTAGTATATCCCACTTAAAGTAAATTTATCAAAATGAATTTAATTCCTCTTAAAGCAAGGAAACATTTTTTTTCTTAACTTTGGCAGCCGCCATCTTGGATTCTGAGCCCGGAAAATCGGGGATCCTAGAATGAAAATTTAGCTTTTGGTGTTAGGTACTACTATGCCAAATATAAAAAAATATTTCACGGGCAAGACCTCAGAGGTAAAGGTAGCTCGGGGACGCGTTTCTGCCTCATTAGGCTTCATTCAGCCCGAGCATAACCATAAAATGGAAGGAGATGAAATGATGATGTTTGCAGGTTTATTTTACAAATTTACTCTACTATGACAAGTTTTGCACGATATACCGTGTAGTGGGTGAGCATTCAGCGGATGCGGCGCGATATATCGCGCGCGGCAAATCGGACACGATATCGCAACGACCAAAAATCACAAATTTGTCATGCAATCAAATACACTGCCGCTCACTGGCTGAAAAATGCCGCGACGATATTTTATACCGTCACGGCAGGATGGTGCCGCTCAAACCTGCGATTTGGTGGTCAAAAAACGCGCGAATTCGGGTCGCCTGACTTTTGAACGCTAATAGAATTACATGATTTGTAGCACACACAACGATATCGCCAACGATATTTTTAGTGCATTGTTGTCATTCAGAGCGCGCATTGCGTGACAAGTTTCGCACGATATACCGTGTATATCGCGCGTGGCAAATTGTACACGATATCGTATCAACCAAAAATCACAAATTTGTCATACAATTAAATGCAGTGTCGCCCACTGGCTGAAAAATGCCGCGACGATATTTAATACCGTCGCGGCAGAATGGTGCCGCAGAAGCCTGCGATTTGGCGGTCAAAAACGCGTGAATTCGGGTTGCCTGACTTTTGAACACCAATAGGATTAAAGGATTTGTTGCACACACCACGAGTCGTCAACGATATTTTTAGTGCATTGTTGTCATTCTTAGCGCGCATTCCATGACAGGTTTCCATTGAGTTGTATAAAGCCCTAAGTTTCGCATGATATACCGTGTAGTAGGCGAGCAGATATATCGCGCGCTGCAAATCGTGCCGTTACCGTCCTACGTGCAAACCCCTTAGACAAATAGTCTTTGCGAGATATTTCACCTTGTATACAGCCAAAAATCCTGGAGCTCGTTTTAAGAGTTGTGTTCGCCTTCCGAAAGCCATAACGCCCGTGTCCGTAAACATTTTGTTGCACACGCTAGCCCTCCTGATAAAAAAATTTATCGTTTTTATTGCTAGGTTTTAAACACACACTGAGTATTACAGCTGGTACAATTTGTGAAGCATAAAAAATCTGGAGATAGGGAAGGGTGAAGGAATGCCGATACCCCAAATTTCTAGGAATACAAAAAATTGTTAACCAATCCTGAACAAAAGTTGATATCTTATTCCGTTTAGAAGTTTAGGATTTTTGTGGCATTATATGTTCATATACTGGATTCAGATAAAAGTAGCTCCTTTTTTGCGGGATTGCCGGTTGGTTTTCAAATATGAAGATGTCAGTTAGGGTAAATCAAATTTCCCTAGCAAGTTCTAAAAATTTTTAAGAAAATTAACTGATTCATTTGTATTATTCAAGGAAATAAAAATAAATTCTATTTTGCACATTTTTTGTTATTTTTAAGTCAAATTATTGAAAATAAAAATATTAAAATTGAAGTGAGGAAGATTTTTAAATGAGTTCGCTAAGATCAGTTCAGTTTAAAGTGAACATTACTAAACCCCTTCAAAATCATCATCACTTGCCAGTGTGACAGGTTTCAAACCCGGAATCAAGAAATGTCAAAAACTGTTTGACAATTATTTGACTGATTTTGTATACCAGAGATGTCGCACTAGTTTTTTAAACAGGGCCGGCTTTCAATAACGAAGTTTTCTTTATACCTTTGTTTCGAATCTGGCAATAGCTATTATTATCAACTAAATCCTTTTGAGCAAGACACTTGAAATTTGGTAGGTTTATATTGCGTTCTGGTGATTGTACATTACAATATGTTTTTTATTACAAATATATCAAAATGGCGGTTATTTTTATTTAAAAACCAACTTGCCTTAATCTTGTATTCTGACTTATGAATCAATATGTATCAAATTCGGAACTTCGAGGGTAAGGTGTTTAAGAACTTTGATTCTGATTTTTAAATCAAAATTTTAAAAAAATTAACAACATTGTCGATCTCTTATTTATAAATCAATTTAGTTTAAATTTAAAACTTCGTAGTGCTTATGGTCATTCAATACAACTTTTTAGGCAAGCTTAAAAAAATCAAATATTATAAGGGATTTTTGACGGACTTATAGAATGTACAGGGTGAGCAAAATTCGATTATTATTATTTAGGTATTTCTAGCCAAGATACATTAAAACGAGTAGACATTTCGTGGGTTCGATTTTCGAGACGTCTTCAAATATCAAAACCGCAAAAGGCCTTGTAGTTTTTTAGCTACGAGGGGATTTTTAAAAGTCTGCAAGTGGACTATAACTTTTTAATTTATAAAAATTTCATTTTACTTTTTTATAGAAGTTTTAATAAAGATTCAACTGTAAAAGTAAATTTCATCGGCCTCTTTTAGCATTACATTAAGTTAAAATAGCATCACTATATATTAAATTATTTTATTGTTTTTTTATAAATTTGTTTATTTTAAAATATTTCAAACCTATTTGTTTAAAACTTGTAGACAAAGGCTGAGTAAAAACAAAATTTCGGACTTCCTAAAATAAATAGACAATAAATTATATAAAATAAAAAATATTAGAAAGTACAATGAATATAAAGTGTTTCGGTTTCGCAAAAAACCTCTTTTTCTTTCAATCTAATTTTTATTATTTTTTCAAAACATTTTATTTTTATTTTAAAACTCATATTTTGGGTTACAATTGGGTATAATTGGGTTGTAGTTTTACTCAATAGGTTAAGTTAAATTTAAGGCTTACAAACTAGCTATAAACTATCAATTTGGCATAGTTTAATATTTAAATTCCAAACGCATTTAATAATATATATCTAATTTTAATTCAATCCTTATATTACTACCGCCCTCTGCATATTTTAATTTAAATCGCGTTTTTATTCTTTTTAATAAAATTAGAATTCTAAATTCTTTTTATCAGAAGTGATGCGATTTTCCTATAGAGGGCGAAGAAACACGCCGCAAAAACAAGACAGAACCTAAAGAGAACTGTCTTCATTCACACACGCGCTTGATCGGAATATTTTGAACGATCAACGCTTTTATAAAAAAATGGTGAACTCTAAAAACCGTTAAATTCCTCTAAAACTCCAAACATTGAACTCGGGAGTGCTGGACCGCTATAGAAGACTTCTGGCGAATCTGGTGCACCAGTTGGAAGAGATCAAGACATCACTGGTAAGTCCCTCTCCTATAAGATCGCAACATTAATATTTTTCTATTATTTCGCTCTTAAATAATCATCATATTCCAATATTATTTTTATGTCTCAATTAAATTTCACTTCAGAAAGGTACGATTTCGCATGCGTTCGTATACCCTTCAAATGAAAGCGGAGGACTTGTTTAAATATACAGTCCACTAGGTAATCCAATTTTTTGAGCTATCGCAGTGAGACATATTTTTGATCACTTCGATCGCCGGATTTTGATTTTAAAATTTGAAATTAAAAAATCATCCTTTCTAAAGTGAAACGCAGGTAATATTGGTAATAACATGAGGACTGTTTTTTACAAGAATTTTTAAATTTTAAAATATAACAATCTAAATTTATTTACTGCTCGTGTAGTAGGTAACGCCATATCAGTTTTTTTATAAAATCCTTGGTCTCGACAGTCTAACAAAAAAGGTTTATTCGGTTGTTGGGGATCACTGATCTGAGGTCACCTCGCTATAAAAATAAACGCATATATTTTCAGGAATTCTTTCAATGGTATACTGAAAAAATGACTACGTTTATATCGCTTCTATAAATATTTTAAAAAATTATAAAAATACTTTTAAAATTATTTTCGCTTTTAAAATAGCTTGATTTACAGTTTAATTTTAATAAACGCTTTTGATATTCGCTTTTAATATACGCTTTTATTATAATACAAAATGGCAGCTGAGAAAATCAAGAAAATTAAAGTTTTTCGAGATATGGAGGAATCCAATGTTAATGAAATTTTAGCAGTAGCCCTAGAAGCTAAAACTGACGCCACAAAACGAAATACTTTTAAAATTCGCTTTGAAGAACTTGAAGATATTCGCGCGGAGTTTTCAAAAAAACACTCTACTTTGCTAAATGAAATTTTTGCTGATAAAAATGAAGTCGAATCAGCTAGGAAAAAACTTCACGATTTTCAGAGAAGTGTCACGCAAATTCAAGAAATTTTTATTGATCTTTTTCAAACTTCTGCACAGGCTTCTAGTGGTAATCGCCGTCTTACCATGAATCCATATTCTCCGGGTGGTTCGCAACAAAATGACAATATGTCTTATCATTTACCGAGGATCGATTTAATTAAATCTAATGGAGAATTGAATCAATTTCCACCTTTTTATGATTTGTTTAAAAGCTTGATTCCCAGGGTTACGGGAGAAGACCACATCGATATGAAAGGCGGAGAGAATGGACCTCGGTACGGTGATCATAGCGTAGGTGGCAACCCTTTCTTTTAGGGATAGTATAAAAGACTACTGCCTTGTAGTACCGGCGTTGGAATCGTCAAAGGCTAGGGGAAAAAAACCTCGATCAAAAATCACCTGGTCCTCCAGGTTGGGGGTTGGGGCATCAGACTAACTCTCTGATACCCGGAAAAAACGTACACTGTTAAAAAACCCAATCAAACGCCTCGGAAAGAAATGAAAAACCTAAGACGAACCAAGCAAAGAAACAGGAATATGATTTTTGGTACATGGAACGTACAAGGAATGAATCGAAAAATGAATGAAATAGTACATGAGTGCAGCAGAATGAAGGTAGACCTTGCTGTACTAACAGAAACGAAAAGGAAAGGAAAAGGATCTGAAAACCTAGGACAATATGACCATTTCTATAGCGGAGTTGCAAAAGAAAAACATGCCCAACAAGGAGTATCTATTTTGGTCAACAAAAGATTTAGAAAATTTATCACCAACTGGGAAGCAGTCAATGAAAGGCTAATTAAAATGAATATAACAATAAAAGGAATGAGACTTACGATTTTTGGAATCTATGCGTATAACGACGATGCAAATGTAGCCGTGAAAGACAATTTTTTTGAAGAAATACACAATGAAATATCAGCAGTAAGTGCATCTAGAGAAATTGTCATATTGGGAGATTTAAATAGTAGAACCGGTAACCGAGTTAATGATCTGACAGTTGGCCAATATGGAGAAAATCTTGTAAATGACAATGGAAACCGGCTAATTACAGTATGTGAGCAATTAAACCTAAAAATCCAAAACGGTTTTTTTCAACATAAGGAAATACACAAATATACCTGGACCAAACCCTCACAAAACCTGAAATCCGTCATTGATTATCTTATCACTAAACAAAAGACAAAACTAAAAATTCAAGATGTCAGAACAAAGCGTGGATCAACATGCGGAAGTGATCACTACTTTCTGGAGTCCAAAATTCTCTTTCCTTATCAAGGCCGAAGCCTGCATCAACAACATCTTGATGATACAGTGATTGAAGAAATTGATCACTGTAAATATAATCTACTAAGCCTAGAACATGACAGCGTAAAAAACTTATAGAAAAAGAGACTGAAACCCCAGATGAGGAATACGAATGTATTACATTAAGCATCCACCAAGCTGCAAAAGAAGCACTAGGATTAGTGGAAGAAACTTCTAAAAGAAGAAAACCATACTGGTGGGATGCTGAGATTGAGAGAGAAAGAGGAAAAAAGGAAATTATATCACACCTACTTATCCCAAAAGACAGATAGAAGCAGACAAGAATACAAAATCGCGCAATCAAAGGTGAGAAGAATGATCAGTGATAAGAAAAATCATTCGTGGACGCAAAAGTGTCAGAAAATAGATTCTTACTTAGGAGGTAGGAGAAGTACCGAAAGCTGGAAAACTATAAGATCGATTAAAAAAGAAACATGCAGAGATATCATTTCACCAATACCAGACAAAGAATGGGATGAGCATTTTAAAAAACTTTTAACTGAAGATAGAGCAGAATTCAAGGAAGACGCAAGAGACAATATAATTAGAACGATGGGATCTCCAGTACCCCTCACAATCTCTGAGGTCAAAAACGTGTGCACAACCGTAAAAAGCGGTAAATCTGCCGGACCCGGAAATATCCCAGCCGAACTTATTAAATATGGCACTGAAGAACTGTTTTGGAGATTACGGAATCTTTTCCAAAAATATTTAAATGGAACTGTAGTCCCAACTGAGTGGAAAACGTCATATATATCCACAATACACAAAAAAGGAAGGAAAGATATATGTGACAATTATAGAGGTATATCTGTGACTAGTACGCTAAGCAGAATATACGGTAAAATAATAAGAAATAAAGTAGAGAGCGAATATAAAGACATGGAGGCAGAAGAACAAGCTGGTTTCAGGGCGGGTAGATCGACTTCAGATCATCTCTTTTGTATAACCCAAGTTATTGAAAAGAAAATGGCATACGGTCAAGAGCTGCATCTGCTTTACGTGGATTTGCAGAAGGCATATGATAGTATACCACTAAATCTACTTTGGAAAGCGTTGGAAAACACAAACATAAGCGTACAACTAATTAAGGCCATCCAAGAGTTATACCGCAATAGTACGGCAAAAGTTAAAATAAAAGCAAAACTAACCAAAGGCTTTCAAGTAAATAAAGGTCTTAAACAAGGTTGCTGTATCTCGCCTACGCTCTTCAAGATATACTTGGAACAAGTCCTTAAAGTATGGAAGAGAAAATGCCAAAACATGGGAATTCCGTTGGACGAAACCACCTTGTATACTTTATGTTTCGCCGATGATCAGATAGTAGTGGCTCAGGATTATGACGACCTCGAATATATGACACGAAAACTAATAGAAGAGTACAATAAGTGGGGACTAGAGGTTAATCTCAATAAGACAGAGTATATGTGTATCGGTGGAATGAAACAGGATCTAATCTTAAATACCGGGCAGCGAATTCACTCCTGTGATGAGTATAAATACTTAGGTCTAAAAATTACAGCTGACGGAATACTAGACAAAGCTATAAAAGATCGAAACGTACAAGGAAGAAAAGCAATAACTTTATTAAATGGAATAATTTGGGACCAAAGTATATCAAAACATAACAAAAAGCTTATATATAACACCATTATAAAAAGTATTATTACATACGGCTCAGAAGTATGGCCAATCAAGGATAGAACAGAAAAAATGCTTTCCGCTACGGAGATGGACTATTGGAGAAGAGCAGCAGGGAAATCAAAAAGAGAAAGAGTTACAAATCAAAGAATAAGAGAAATTATGACAGTAGGTGAACGTACTTTAGTGGATGATATAAAATGAACCGAACCGAACCGAAGAACAAAACAACTGGTGTGGTACGGACATGTACAAAGAATGAATGACGAAAGACTACCTAAACAAATACTACAATGGAAACCAACTGGCCGAAGAAAACGAGGACGGCCAAGGAGAAGCTGGAGAGAAGGAATAGACAGTGAAATAAGAATAAGAGGCCTAGATGATGAATTATGGGCAAACAGAAACGAGTGGAGATTGGGTATCGGAAGACGTAGAACGTTGTGAAACCGATAAATATATATATATAAAAGCTTGATTCACGACAATCCAAATATTCCAAATATGCAAAAATACTCTTTGCTTGTTACAAATTTGGAAGGTCCTCCAAAAGAATTGGTCACTCAATTACCCCTCTCAGACGCGAATTATCCAATTGCTTTTGAACAATTAGTAAAACGCTATAAAAATGATCGCCTCTTAGCCCAAACATATTGGAATGCCATTGAAAACGCTCCAAAAGTTAATTCTGAAGACCCTTTAGCTCTCAGAAATCTACTTGATATTTTTACAAAAAATCTCGAGGCTCTTAAAACAGTTGGTTTAGAACCTGATTTTTGGGATTTTATTTTAGCGCAAAAACTGCTTAAATCGGTTGACCATAATATTCAAAACCGTTTTTCGCGGAAAACCTACGGAAATTCCTTCCTATAGGAGTATCTAAAATTTCTTTGATCAACATTGCAACGCTCTTTTTACTGTCAACGCTAGTTCCTCATTTAATATGCAAGTTTCTCTTAGAAATAAACCCGCAAAATCGCAAAATAATCATTTTAAAACGCAATCCACGCATCAATATAACACGCGACAATCTCCACGTGCCTTTTTTGGTACAAATAATTCGCCGCCAAATCAAACCCCTCAAAAATTAAAATGCCCTATTTGCTCAAGCGATCACGCTTTAACTTTATGTCCAAATTACGTTTCTAAGTCTCCTCATAGATTTAATTTTCTGAAGGATAAAAAATGGTGCATAAATTGTACTTCTAATATGCATCGCACTTTTCAATGCAAAAGCACACATTCATGTCGATTTTGCCAGAAAAGACATAGGGTATGTGATAAAGTGTAGTCCAAAGGTTAAAATAAGTAAAACTTTTTAAAATATTTATGTCATTTTATTTAAAGTATTAAAAAAATTAATTAGAGTACATTCACTTTAACCTACAGTTAAAAATAAAAATCAATTTACTTTTGTGTTAGAAATTAAACTAAAATAATTTTTTTATTCGGATTCATGGGCGTAGTTGGGAAGGCTTAGGGGGGCTAAGTCCCTTCCAGAAAAAATTAAATTAGCAACCCCAAAATAATTATTTTTACTATACACATACACATTGCACCCTCAGTTTCTTTGTGCTTAAAGATGATTCTAAGAAAGCCGTTTTAGGCCGTCCACGACTCAGTCCGGGTACGGCCTCTGTTTCCGAATCTGTATTTTTTGATTTTTCTGAATCCGTTTTATAACAAAAATTCTCAGATATAATATCTTTATTTAACCATTCGAAATAACGGTTTTGAAAATAAATTTTGTTTCGTCCCGATAGCTTCCATTTGAGACTGAGACTTTTGCAAACATTTAATGATGCCTTATTTAGAATTTGGATATTTTTGTCAGAACATTCTTCTAAACCCAACAAGGGTTGAATTTTTTTGAAAATATTTAACACCTTCAGATTTTCGTGAGAGGCCACTCATTTAACAAGTCTGAATGTTTTATGCTTAAGCGTTCTAAAAGTAAAGAAAAAGTGACAAAATAGTATATTATCTTCTTAAGGACTTAAGTGGCACTTTTATCCCGAGAAGAAAAAAGTGTATGTAGCTACAGTTCGCCGAGTGCTCAAAAGATACTTTAGTCATTTTTGGGCCCCGTTTTTATTAAAATTATTTTGCAAGGAAAACAGACTTCCCATTTTTACGTTTTATCTTTGAACGTCACTTTTTATCCCTAAAATTTGTGATAAAAAGCGCACTTTTGATCTCCAAAGTGCAAAAAAACTATTTTTTTAAATATTCGCCCACACGAACACCAGAATAATTTTTGGCATATATATTTTAAGACTGATATTATTTTTACAATTTTATTGACTACCTCAAATTATTGTTTTTGTGCATTCCCATTGACAAAAAACGGCCAAAACGACATGCGATTCTAAAAATTTAATTTTCTATTTTGCTCACAGTAGTATACGGTGACTTAGTACCATAAATATTTTGGGATTTTTTTAAAAATTCCCTATCACCTATAACCACTCGCCATCACCGAATAATAAGCCTCAAATCTTATCCAGATTTAGTGCCATTTTTGACACCTTGCTGCTGCCATTTTTGACGTTGATGGTTGATGTCACAATTTTATATTTGTCCAAACGGCGGCAAGACTGGTTTTAAGGGTATACCTAAACAGGAGATGATGTGAGGCCTCTCAACCGGGGTGGTAACCAATGTGTTAGGATTGAAATATATTATTTAAAAAAATACAGCACCCTTAGTAGCAGCCAGTGGCAAAACATATCTATGCTACCTTTTTGCTAATTCATGGGACTAATATTTAGGATATATGCCAGACCTTGCAAATCTTTGCAATTTTTTATAACCTTAATAAAATTTAAAAAATATTTTTTTTTTGTAAGCATAACAGTTTTAATTAAATTATTTTAAAACCGAGACGTCAAATTAACAAAATTTTATTTAAACAAATAGCGTAAATATATATCACTGTAATACTTAAAGAAATTTTTTTATATTTAAATGCAGAACCAGTAAAATTAATTTTCTGATAGGTATTTTATACAATTTTGTTGTACCTGTTTTAAAATAACGACTTTAACTATTTATTTTGTTCATTTTCGCAAGTGTGACTAAAAAAAAAGGTTATGATTACAGATAAACTGGACATTTATCTATACTTTTGCAATATTAAAATTTTTAAAATGTAACCTCAGTTTTTCGAATATTGCCCACAGGAGTTCGCACTGTGCGGCGCAACGTCCAGCAGCGAAGCGCGCATACAGCAACAACCAACGGTCGAAAATTCCCAAAATAACGGTGGTGCATGCTACTCGTCTTATATGAATAATTCCGCTGTACTTTTATCAACCGCGATTTTTGAAATCAAAGATGTTAGGGGAGTTTTGGATACTGGGTCGCAGCTCTCATTTTTATCCTTGAAATGTGCAAATAAATTAGGGTTACCCCGCGTATACGTGACTACTGAAGTCCAGGGGATTGGTGACACGCATTTACAGTCAAAATTGGGTTCTGTAAATTTAATTATCAGGCCTTGTAATGACACGCAAACTTTATCGGTTAATACTATAATTTTGCCGCAAATATGCTCTTCAGTTCCTAGCACTGAGATTAAAATAAATGACTGGAGAATAGTTAAAAATTTGAATCTCGCGGACCCGAACTTTTATAGACCGGGAGCTATTGACATTTTAATCGGAGCTGATTTGTTTCCTTATATAATTCAAGATGGACGAATTTTTGGAAATAATCAGGAACCGATTGCGCTAAATACCATTTTTGGATATATTTTATTGGGAAAAATTAATTCTCTCGCTACGCAGCAAATTTCACAATCATTTTTTTGTCAAATTTCAAATAAAATGCTAAATGATTCGCTTATAAAATTTTGGGAAATAGAAAATATCCCTGAAACGAAACGTATTCTTTCACCTCAAGATGATATGTGTGAAAAAATATTTCAAAATACGGTATCTCGTAATGATGAAGGACGCTATATTCTAACTCTTCCTTTTCGCGATAATATTGAACCGATTTTTCCAAATAGTCGTGATCTTGCGCTAAAGAGGTTTCTCTCGCTAGAAAGAAGGTTAATAAAAATGCCGGAAACTTATAAAAAATATTCCGATTTTATGGAAGAATATTTAACACTTGATCACATGGAATTAATCGAAAACCGGGAAGTTACAGAAAAAAGTTATTACATTCCTCATCATCATATTGAACGCCCTGGAAGCTTATCAACTAAGCTTCGAGTCATTTTTAATGCGAGTACAGTTATGCAATCAAATAACCAAAACCTCTCCTTAAATGATACACTTTACGCTGGTCCTAAATTGCAAAAGGACATTTGCAGCATTTTACTTAATTTTCGATTATACGAAGTAGCTCTTTGTTGCGACATTTCTAAAATGTTTCGTGGAATCTTAATTGCACCTCAGCACCAGGATTATCAAAGAATCCTGTGGCGTTCTAATAACTCTAAACCTTTTCGCGATTATCGTTTAAAAACTGTGACATACGGTACTACCACCGCTCCTTATTTAGCTCTTAGAGTTTTACAGCAATTGGCTGAAGATGAAAAACAAAATTTTCCTCGCGCTTCTCAAGTCTTAATGTCTGACAATTTTGTCGATGACATTGTAACTGGCGCTAGCTCTGTAGAAGAAGTTATTTCGCTTCAAAAAGAGCTATCTTGTTTGCTTAACTCTGGAGGCTTTAAGCATCATAAATGCGCTAGTAATAACAAAAAAGTTTTAGAACACTTGTCTGAACCCGATATAAACCCAACCGCGCTTTCTTTAGATACGGACGAGACCACTAAAATTTTAGGTCTTAGATGGCAGCCTTGTTCTGATTATTTTTCTTACTCAGTAGAACCCTTGAGTCGCGAATGTACCAAACGCAATATACTTTCTGAAATTTTTAAAATATATGACCCTTTAGGTTGGCTTGCGCCAGTAACCATTTTAATAAAATGTCTAATTCAAGAATTTTGGAAACTTAAATTAGACTGGGATTCCGAAGCACCTGTTGAAATTATTCGACTTTGGGAACGTTATAAATCGGAACTACCCTTACTCAAAGATTTTCGCTTGCCTAGATTTATAAATATTTTTTCTGGTAATGCACGCATTGAAATAATCGCATTTTCGGACGCTAGTAATAAAGCTTATGCCAGAATAGTATATTTACGCGTTATTTACAAAAATGAAATATCAGTTTACCTTTTATGCTCTAAAACTAGAGTTGCTCCTTTCAAATTTACAAGTATTGCAAGACTTGAATTAGCCGCTTGTAATCTTGTAGCTGATTTAGTTCACTTTCTTTTAACCACTTTTGAGTCCCGCTTGAAAATACATCAAGTTTTTGCTTTTAGTGACTCACAAGTAGCACTTTCTTGGATAAGAGCGCACCCTTCTAGGTGGAAACGTTCGTTCAAAATCGTGTTACACAAATTCAAGATAAAGTACCACCCAAAAATTGGTCATACATCTCAACGTCACAAAACCCCGCAGATGTTGCTTCAAGAGGAGTTTATCCCAGTGAACTAATTAATCACAAATTATTTTTTTAACGGCCCTGATTTTTTGAGACAATCTTATGAATACTGGCCTAAAGACTGTAAACAAAATGACTCTCCTGAAACTCATTTAGAGGAGAAATAATTGCCTAATTTAACTTTAATTGCAACGCAAAATACAGCTCCTAATTTTTTGGATACGTTTTTAATGGAAAACTCTAATTTTTCTAAAATGTGTAGCGTTTTAGCCTATATTTTACGCTTTTTAAATAATAATTTTTTTTTAAACCGTCTAATTTAAAAATTAATGAAGATTTTCTGACATTTGTTGAAATAACAAACGCAATTCATTTACTCATAAAAAATGAACAGTCAATTTATTTCTCAGAAGAAATTCACGCTTTAAAAAACAACTTAAAACTAAATAAATCAATGAAAAAATTAAATTTATTTTTAGATCCTCACGATTTAATCAGAGTAGGGGGCAGATTGCATCACTCCTCTCTGCAATATGACAAGAAACATCAAATTTTATTACCACGCAAGAGTAAACTCACCCTCATGATTATCGAACATTTCCATATAAAATATCTTCATGCAGGAGTGAGGACGGTACATTTTTTGCTTAGTCAATTGTACTGGATCATTGCCGCAAAACGCGAAATTGCACATGTTTTATCAAAATGTATAATATGTTTTAAATGCAATCCTAAGTCGGTTCAGCCTATGATGGGTTCATTACCGTTTCCCCGCGTATCTCAGTTGAGAGCATTTTTGCACACCGGTGTTGACTACGGAGGTCCAATAAATATAGTCATGAGTCGACATCGTGGAAATCGTACTACGAAGGCTTACATATGTCTGTTTGTTTGCCTAAGTACTAAGTGCATTCATATAGAAAAAGCAAGCGATTTGACCGCTGATTGTTTTATTGCTGCGCTTCGCAGATTTGTTGCGCGCCGAAACTACGTATCCGATCTGTATAGTGATAATGCAACTAACTTTTTCTCAGCTAACCGCAAGCTTTTACAGCTCGATTCTACGCATCCCATTAAATGGCATTTTATCCCGAGTAATAGTCCAAATTTTGGAGGACTTTGGGAGTCAGGAATCAAGTCAGTTAAAAAACACTTGATCCGCTTAATAGGACATCAAATATTAACTTTCGAAGAACTATACACTGGAACTTGTCAAATCGAAGCTATTTTAAACTCGCGTCCTCTCACTTTCAATCAATCAACTTTATTGATATTAAAATAAATCGTCTCACGCGTTGGCAGCTCCTCCAACGAATCCACCAAGATTTTTGGAGACGCTGGCAACAAGAGTATCTCCATACTCTACAACAAAGGAGTAGTAGGAGTGGTTGGAACCCACTTCAACTCCTGAAGTCGGACGCTTAGTTATAATTAAAAACGATTTATTACCGCCCCTTCAGTGGCAACTCGGCAGAGTGGTTGAAATTTTTCCCGGTAAGGATGGGATAAATCGAGTAGCCTCTGTCAAAACCAAGGATAGTTTGTTAAAGAGACCAATCTCTAAACTGTGTCCTTTACCTATTGGCCCCTTGGAAAATGCATAGCATTTTCGGCCGCCAGTATGTTTCGGTTTCGCAAAAAAGCTCTTTTTCTTTTAATCTAATTTTTATTATTTTTTCAGAACATTTTATTTTTATTTTAAAACTCATATTTTGAGTTATAATTGGGTTGTAGTTTTACTCAATAGGTTAAGTTAAATTTAAGGCTTACAAACTAGCTATAAACTATCAATTTGGCATAGTTTAATATTTAAATTCCAAACGCATTTAATAATATATATCTAATTTTAATTCAATCCTCATATTACTACCGCCCTCTGCATATTTTAATTTAAATCGCGTTTTTATTCTTTTTAATAAAATTAGAATTCTAAATTCTTTTTATCAGAAGTGATGCAATTTTCCTATAGAAGGCGAAGAAACACGCCGCAAAAACAAGACAGAACCTAAAAAGAACTGTCGCCATTCACACACGCGCTCGATCGGAATATTTTGAACGATCAACGCTTTTATAAAAAAATGGTGAACTCTAAAAACCATTAAATTCCTCTAAAACTCCAAACATTGAAACTCGGGAGTGCTGGACCGCTTTAGAAGACTTCTGGCGAATCTGGTGCACCAGTTGGAAGAGATCAAGACATCACCGGTAAGTCCCTCTCCTATAAGATCGCATCGTTAATATTTTTCTATTATTTCGCTCTTAAATAAACATCATATTCCAATATTATTTTTATGTCTCAATTAAATTTCACTTCAGAAAGGTACGATTTCGCGTGTGTTCGTATACCCTTCAAATGAAAGCGGAGGACTTGTTTAAATACAGTCCACTAGGTAATCCAATTTTTTGAGCTATCGGAGTGAGACATAAAGAAATAGAGGGGTCATTTCATTAAACAATACCGATTTTATGAATATCTCAAAAACTATGAAAGAGACTTATACACCAATATGAAATTTTCATAATAAAAGGTTATAGGAAAATTCCCTCGTAGCTGAAAAACTACGAGGTCTATCAAGAAGCGGTTTTGATATTTGAAAATCGAGCCCACGACATTTTTTTATGTTTATCGGCTAGGAATACCTAAAACCCTCAAAAAACAAAGAAATTGGCCCACCCTGTACGTACCAAATTCGGAACTTAAAGTGTTTAAGGAAACTGATATTTAACTTAAACTTTAAAAACCTTTGGATATATTCCTATATTTAAACCCATTTGCGCCAAACTGAAAATCTCGCAGTGCAAAAGGTCACATAATACAATTTTTTGAAAAACTTTAAAAAATCACAATGATGAACTTTCCTATTTATAAACCGATTATTGATATGAAATTCTGGAACTTTGGAGTGTTTTGTGGGAAGATTTTTTGAGGTGGCTTTTTATTTTTGACTTAAACTGAAAAGAATCAACATGACAAGACGATCCAAAATGGCGGTCTATCTTACTTTTTACCAAAATTTCCCTTAAAAGTAGTACCTGTCTACTTTAGGATTTTAGGGTTTTAAGATCATAACAAGGGCACACACACCTGACGTTTAACAGATAAAAGCGTAGCGCGCACACAAAAAAGACTTCGAGGGAAAAGTTGCTACCCCAAAAAATGTCGAATGATTTCCATTCAAATTTTCCCCAAGATTCCTAGTGCCTAGTGATTCCTAGATATTTTCAGGTATTTGTGATGAGAAAAATGTTCAAATCGCGAGTTTCCCCTCAAATGACTATTTAAAAAATAGGTATTTTAAATGCGCCTCACAATTTCATTTTAGTCGGTAAAAAGCCAGGTTTGTATGCGTACTACTTTCAGTTAAAGTCCCCACACTGAATATATAAATGATTTAAGATAAAGAATACCAATACGAATAATTATCATTTCAACTTAAGCAAGAACTTTGCAAACCACAGGGAGAGAGAGAGAGACATTATCATTGATTTTTTTAAAATCCTAACCATTGAACGAGGTTCTAACACAAGCAATGAATATATATATAAATATACCTAATTACGGACCTGTGTCCAGTTTTGCCAATCGATTATTTGATAAAAACAAAATTACCAAACTGTCACAAGGCAAATTTCAGTTGACAGCTAAATAAGTGTCATTTGTACATGGAAATTTTTGAATTTAATATAGTTTTAAATAAACTGGCCGTGACGTTTGCGCCAAGGGTTCGTTAGACTATTATGATAAATCACCTTTAAACTACTATTATTTTTAATTTATATTGGGACTTTCTGTGCATCCATAATGATTGACCCGCAAAAATCAAGCGCTGAAGAGTAATCCCAATACTTTTCTAGGAAGTGCTGATCAGAAGTTTTTGATAAATGGTTTTATCGACTGAACATGGAACAAGTATAGAGAGTTTCGATTATCAGCAGTATAATTCAATTCCGTTAGGGGTTTTACACTCAAAGCAGTTGTTTTTATTGGTTTCAAACAGCATGCTCTACACGAAGCTTTCACCTGCATAAACTTGTAAAGGGTCAAATATGTCAAAATTTTTCGACACTGGTGGTCCAGTTGATTTTTGTAAACAAAAGTTAGATATGAACCGAACCGAGCCGAACCGAACCGGCGGCATTTTCCATTTTTTTTCATACTTCGGCTTATAACTTTTGCTAAATTAGTTTTACAGAAAAACTGTAACTAAGGTTTTTATTTACAAGATAACAGCATAGGTCAGAAAAAATGGCCGACGATAATGACGTGGTTTCTGTTACTCCGTTAAAAAATCAAGAAAATAGTAGTGAAAAAGTTGTTAGTAAGTGCAGGCACTGTAAGAAGGAGACGAAAAACTTCATACAGTGTGGAAAGTGTAAAAGGGATTACCACTCGGCGTGCCTAATACAAGCGGCAACCCAGAAAACAGCCGTATGCCGACATGTACCAGCCTATGCTGAAGAAGAGTCCTGGAGCCACGAAAGGGACCTCTACAAGGTAGTTCTTAAGCTGATGGAAGAGAAGAACGAATTGTTACAAGAAAACAATTGCCTTTTGCGGGAAAAAGTGATGGAAATTGAAGAAAAACTGAAAATTCAAGAAAGTAAGGTTAGAAAATTTGAGAAAATCCCGCCAGAAGCAGCTGATCCTATCATCAACAAAAATACAGCGAAGTTAGCAACGCCTCGAGATAACAACAAGGCTGAAAAACCGAGCAAGCCTAAAACGCCGGTTTTTGATGCTCAAGTTTTTGAACGAACCCCGAACACGGCCAAACCACACACAGAACCAATGAAATTGAAGGAACAGGCGCAATCGAAGCCGGCCATAGACGCTTCGTCATCGTCATTAATAACCTCAAAAAGCAAAGAACAAAACAGGGAGAAAAACACAATTTCCTTGGTAAACAAAGTAAATTATCTTACAGTAGATGATCCGATGCTGGAAACAATGCAAAAGGATTGGGAAACGGTGAGCTATAGGAGAAAACCAAACATAACCCGATACAACAACCCTATTCACGGAGGATGTATCAATTTTTCCCTTCAAGTTGCTCCCAGAAAAGAATACATTTTTCTCTCGGGGCTCTCGCCTGCAGTAACCGAGGAAGATGTAAAGATGTACATAAAAAATAGTACTGAAACTGAGTGTAAATGCTACAAGATGAAAACTAAGAATAGTAGGTACAAGAGCTCCTTTAAAATAGAAGTTTCTGAAGATAATTCAAAGAAAATTATGACCCCTGAGATTTGGGGGCAAGGTGTAGTGGTTGACCATTTTATGCACACGAGACGAAGCCCAACAATACGGGTAAATCAGCCACCAACACAATAGATAGTAAGGAACAAACCAATGAAAAGAAAGCAAACCTTAAAGTGCTCCATTACAACACACAATCTATAAGAAACATTACAGAAGAAATGGATGCATTTATTTATGATAAGAACATTAGTATACTATGTGTGACAGAACATTTTCTTAAGGAAGATGAAATTGAATTTTTAAAAATAGGAAATCTTGAGGTGGCCGCTTCATTCTGTCGAAATGAGTACATAAAAGGTGGATCAGCAATTTTAATTGAACAGAACTCTAGTTTTAAGGAATTATTTGAGATAAGGCAGATGAGTGTGGAGAAATGTATAGAGGTATGTGGTGTAAGATGGTATGACTATAACATTACAATAATTTGCGTGTATAGGTCTCCTTCGGGAAGTTTTGACACCTTTCTTGATATTTTAGATAAAATTCGCAGAAGTATTAACATACAAACCAACCTACTACTTGCAGGTGACTTCAGTGTTAGATTCTGCTCAAATGAGAAAACTTGTGGAGATCTGGTAGACCTTTTAAGCACTTATGGTCTGGTTCAGACAGTTTTTGAACCTACACGGGGGGAAAATTGTTTGGACAATATTTTTATCAATTTTTCAGAGACTGAGTTTATTGCAAACATTGTCAAACCTAGCAAGTCAGATCATGATGGCCAATTACTGTCAGTAACATGTCCACAACATAAAACAAACTGCAATTTTATAGAAAGATTGTGGCAGCCTATAACACAAGCTGGTAAAAATATATTTTATGAAAAGATATCTAAAATAGATTATAGTTTTATCGATAGCGACTTACAGACCGGGGAAAAATTTGAAACCCTTATGCATTTTGTTGAACAAGCTCTAAATGAATCATTTCCTAAAAAAAAATATAAAAAACAAGAAAACCACACAAATGAAATAAACTGGTTCAATAATGACCTAAGAAACATGAGAGAGCATCTTCAATATATGAATGATGTATATAGACATCATCCAACTCAAGAACTAAAGGACTATATTAAGCAATTTCGCAATAACTATAAAAATGCAATAAAACAATCAAAAATAAATTGCAATGAAACAAAAATAAAAAATGCTACAAATCCAACAAAGTGCATGTGGGAGATCATAAATGATTACCGTAAAAACATAAAAAGTAAAAAAACAGAACTTTCTACAATATCGGCACAGGAGTTTAATAATTTTTTCGTAAATGTTGCAGTTGACACACAGGCACAAATTCAGAATACAGATAAAAGCCCTATTACATACATGAACAATAATACCAGTTTAAATAATCAATCCTTTTCCTTTAAAGAGTTGTCTTTCAATGAAGTGCGGGATGTAATTGATCAAATGAAAAATAAGGTGAGCAGGGATTACTATAATTTGAACATAACTATAATAAAAGGGGTCAGGGACCTGTTGTTGATACCGCTAACTAAATTGATAAATAATTGCATCAGAGATGGTGTTTTTCCTGACTGTCTGAAAATTGCAAAAGTAACCCCAATATATAAGAAAGGCAATCTTGATGACCCAGGCAACTATAGGCCAATATCAATATTGCCTGTTTTATCAAAAATCTTTGAAAAATGTCTAGCAAATCAAATTACAAATTACTTAGAAAAAAATGATATACTTAGCACTGGACAGTATGGTTTTAGGGCAGGGAGGAACACTACTTTGGCAATTTTAAGGGTTGTTGAAAAGATTATGGAAGGGTTTGAAAAGTCAGAGCATACTGTCACTACATTTTGTGACCTAAGCAAGGCTTTCGATTGTGTTTCGCACGACATATTGCTGGACAAACTACCATTTTACAATTTTACACTAGACAGCATTCACCTTATTAAATCTTACCTTTTTAAGCGTCAGCAAATTGTTAATTATAATAATATATCTTCCAGTAAACAAGAATTTACTATAGGCGTCCCGCAAGGGTCGATTTTGGGTCCAATTTTATTTTTGATATACATAAACGATCTTCCAAATATTGCCGAAAATGAAAATGAAACTCTTACAAATTTTGCAGATGACACGACAGACCAAGTACAAGACACAGACTTACAGACAGCGCTAGTAATGTCGGGCGAGGCACAATCGAGAGCAGGCCAATGGTTTGCATCAAATAAATTATACCTCAATGAATTCAAAACACAAAATGTAGTCTTTTCACTTAAAAAGGTTGAACCTGTGATCGACAATCCAAAATTTCTAGGGGTAATTATGGACCAGAAATTACTGTGGGATGCACACACTGAAATGATCTCAAACAAGATGAGCAAAAATACTTTTCTACTACGAAACTTGGCAATGTGTGTCTCCCTCCAAGTGCTGAAGCAGGCATACTTCTCTCTTGTGCATTCCCATCTGGGATATGCTCTTTTAGTGTGGGGTCATGCAACAGGGGAGCAGAGGGTGTTTGCCATGCAGAGGAGGGCAGTCCGCATTGTTTCGGGTCTTGGGTATAGGGACAACTGTAAAGAAGCCTTCATCAGCTGCAGGATCCTGACTTTGCCTAGTGAGTTCATCTTACAAAACTTGCTTTATGTGAGAGATAACTTTTTTCTTCAGTACAACTGTAACAGTGATATACACAGCCATAACACTAGAAATAAAAACAACTTAAGGCCAAATTTTTATCGACTGCATAGGTGCCAGAATGGACCGGGATACCATGCCGCAAAACTGTTCAATAAGCTCCCAGAGGAGGTAATTAACCTCAATAAAACTCTTTTCAAAAAAAAGATAAAAGAGTATTTGTTGGGAAAAGCATTTTATTCACTTGAAGAATTTTACAACTCCACACTCACTTGGTCAACTAATAAAATTAAATAGTGCTGTTTCTTTCATTGTACTTTTTGGCTGCAATTTTTCTAGTCCCCAAATTTTATTAAATTTTATCAATCTTTATGTGAGTAATGTGTCCTTTTTTATGACCAAATTTTCTTTTATAGTCACTATTTTATAGTATGTACTTTAGGTGTATTTTAGAATTTAGTTAAGTATTTCCCAAATATTAAAAAAAAAAAATATAGTGTAAAACTATTTGAACTTTTACTAGTAGAATTTTTTAGAACTTTTTTTTTTAGATAAGTTATTGTTCAAAAAAAAAAAAATTATGACTTGTGTAAACACTTTGTGTATCTAACACCAATAAACGATTTGATTTGATTTGATTTGATTTGATTTGATATCTTACAAACTAACAAATCACATAGCACAAAAAGCACATCAACGTTAAATTAACATGAGCAAAAATAATACAGTTATTTTTTACCAGGAAACAACCTCATACCGTGTAATATTTGTTTTGTTAAATCACAAAGTAATTTGTGGTTAAATCTACATACTTAAAGATAACCTAAAAGCAAGGAGGAATCAAGCTATAAACAATGTGCTAAAGTTTCTGGTGCTATTTATATAACGTCTTTTTTACCCTCGCTATTTTTATATGTCAAATTCACACTCGAAACGTCCTTCACAACATGTTCTTTAATACCACTAGATTAACACTTCTCAAACCTACCAAATTTTTGCGAATTATTTTGTCACGTTTTGCCTCTATATGTTTTTTAATTAAAAAAAGACACGAAACACTGTTTTAAAAGCCCTCTAGATAAAGACTTGTTAAAAACTTCCTGCGTCTTTTTTTAAATTAAAAGTGACGCGCAAGGAAGTTCTAAAAGTTCACTAGTTTGAGACTATAATACTTCAAGTCAATTTTAAAAGATGGCACTCCAGGCAAGACAAAATCCCTATACCTACATTTATGTTTTCTTTAAAAGCTAAATAAGGTTTTTCAACAGTAAACACTTTCACACAATATTAATGTGTCTTTATCAGGTTAATAACTGATTCGCCGTGATTGTGAAGGATCAGGGATCAGTCCATTAACTGGTGTTTGTAGTTTAGAGGCCAAAGCCCTATCGGATAGATTTCGTCGAAGTGAAAAATGTCGCCAATAGTGACATCTCAATCATGTAGAAAAGGCCCGAACCTATTGTGATTTTGACGTTGATAAAAATCTACTTAGAATTTACTTAAAAATAACGCAAAAATATTGCGGTTTTGATTTGATAATGGCGTTATTACAACGCCGTTTTTACCAACGTTATTTTTTATACATAACGTTATTAAATGACCTTGAGCTTTTTTTCATATATAAAATAAACGCTTTTTCTAGTAGCTCTTAAAATCAACGTTTTTTTTCTCACGCGTTTTTTACGTGTTAAATACGTGTTTGTGCTATGTGGGAAAGATATAATAAAAAATATAATAACAGTTTTTTACTAAAAGAAATCATCTTTGTTAAACATAGTAACATTATTAACAAATTATTGAGAAAATCGTGTTCTACTATATTCCGAAAACCGCATATTGACGATGCTCCATTAAAAAGTTAGGATCTTTTTATTTTTTAAACTGTCAAAAAATCGGCATTGATCAACATATATAATCAGCTGTTTACAGCATTGTACAGTATTTTACCTGAAAATTTCATGAAAATCACACACACCGCGGAGGATCTGGAGTAAAATACGTCGTAGGCAAAGACAAAATATGGTTTACTTAGTTATATTCACTCTAAGAATTCGGGCACATTTTGGCGCTATTGCGGCATGCATATTTGTAAACGACGTCCATGATTGCGATTCGGTTGTAGCCCGAACGCAGCCGTAACCGTGTCAATGAAGCCCTATTCTACATTGACACGGTTCGGTTACGTTGGCGATCGATTGACAACGGTTAGGTTACACATTCTCTAGGATCCCGGGAAAGAGGTCAGGAGAGTATGTTTTAAAAAATATATGTGTATTAGAAATTTACGAATTCTTTCTTAAGAAAGATTGTGGTTCTGACATCCAGACTGATTTTTAACGAACATTTTTGCGATCACGGGTGTTAGTTACACAAGCGATTTACCATATCGTCTGCTATTTACTGCTATTTATTTACTAGATGTTCGACTGGCGATCCTGGGTGTTGTATACAAATATGCTTGCGGCATCCCTGGCGACTGGCGTCCTGGGCAGGTGCATACTCTGCCCACGCTTAGATCCGCCACTGCACACATACACAAATACCTAGTAACAGTATAGAGTGGTCTGTGTGTATCTTACTTACGTCACTGGTGCATGGTGGTCCCGCTGATTTTTGAATACAAAAGTTAGATAGAATATCTCTTTAATGAGTAACTAATATTTTTTGAATTTTTTGAAAACCAAGGCATTTTTCCAAATATTTTTTAGTATATCTTTATAAAATAATACTTTTTAAGCGTTGTCGTTATATTAGCTCACACATATACTATACTATAGTAGTGTGAGCTATGGTGATCCTAATTTTTTCAAGAAAAAAAAAGTTGCTCCGATTTCAAAAATTTTTATATATCTTTGCGTTTCAGATGATTTTGAAACTTTTTTGTCGCGCCGTCTGTCTGTCTGTCTGTCTGTCTGTCTGTCTGTCTGTATGTCTGTCTGTCTGTCTGTCTGTCTGTATGTCTGTCTGTAACGACCAACGCGCATAACTCAAAAACCGCTTGGCCGATTTTAATGAAATTTGGTACCTAGGCTGGGTCTTGGGTCGAGATGGTCCCATTTAAAAATGAACAAAATCCACCGAACACAAGCCAAATAAAAGGGTGGGGGAAGATTGCAAAAATTAGAGTTTATGTGAAAATATGGCGTGTGTGATATCAAACGAAAGGTAATTGATTATGGAGTTAAACAAAATACATTTTAGTTTTTTTTTTCTTCAAAAAGGGTGGGGTTAGATTAAAAAAATTAGAGTTTACGTAAAAATATGGCGTGTGTGATATCAAACGAAAGGTAATTGAGTCCGGAGTTAAACAAAATATATTTTAGTTTTTGTTTTTTAAAAAGTGGGGGTAGATTTCAAAAATTTGAGTTTAAGTCAATACATGGCTTGTGTGGTATCAAACAAAAGGTAATTTAGTCTGGAGTTGATTAAGATATATTTCAGTTTTTAGTTTTATTAGCTCGCACGTACACTATAACTATAGTACCTAGTGTGAGCTTAGGGGCCCATATATTGGCAGAGTATTTTTTGCCCGTTTCATTTTTCATTACACAAAACTTGAAATACAAGTCAAACTGAACGTGATCATTTAGTATCAAGACCCATTTGTTTACTTCCCAAGTCCTCGGTTTACCTTTGATACTAAACAATCGTGCTCAGTTTGACTTGTATTTTAAGTTTTGTGCAATGAAAAATTAAGTGAGAAAAAAAAATAACGACAATACGACTAAAAATATTGGTTTTTAAAAAATTCAAAAAAATTAAGAGACATCTAACATTTGTATAAAAAAATCAGCTGGACCACCAGTGACGTGAAAATTTGACATATATATATATATATATATATATATATATATATATATTATATATATATATATATATATATATATATTATATATATATATATATATATATATATATTATATATATATATATATATATATATATATATATATATATATATATATATATATATATATATATAATAATATATATATATATATATATATATATATATATATATATAATATATATATATATATATATATATATACACAGGGTGTCTTAATTGCCATGGGCCACTATTGCAGCAGCGAGCAGTTTTTGGGGGACATTAAAATTCTGGTTTCAGATTTAAAAAAAACTAATATATCCCCAGGTACGAGGGTTTTTCGAAAAATTGCTCAAATCTATTTTATTAAATATCTCAAAAAATTTAGTTTTTACCTTAGAGTAATATATTACTCTGAGGTTTTTACAACCGAACCGAACCGAACAATCATAAAGGAATTTTTTCAATATGGTATTTTTTAGGAAAATTTACCACCTCTAGTTTTCGAGATATTACCATTAATTTACTGTTTTTGGATACGGACCTGTATTTTTTATTCCATTTTTTAAAAGAACATTTTTTTATGATTTTAACGATGCATCACGTGTCCATATTTTTTGTATTTGAATGCTAAAGAAATGGTAAAAGTTTTTTGACACTTTTACCGTGTTATCATAGGTGGCTTGGAGAAAAAAAAAACAATTGCTTATAAAAACCTATGATGCGTAATACATCTGTTAAATTTAGTTTGGTTACTAAGACGCCAGATTTTTAATATCCCCCAAAAACTGCTCATTTTATCTAATTTGAAGAACCTTGTAGTTCTTATAGTTACCGAGATAGCAATAGTGACCCATGGCAATTAAGACACCCTGTGTATATATATATTCGCATTTTTATATATATATATATATATATATATATATATATATATATATATATATATATATATATATATATTCTAGCGACCGTGCTAGTTACCCACATGTAACTAAATCAAAAGCAATCAAAATTTGTAAGATCATTATTTTCTCAAGTTAATGCATGACATTATACAAAACATAAAAAAAAGAAAACTTAAAAACACTTTCGTGCGTTGTTTGCATTTCGCGCATCCCACGCGTTTCAATTCAAAATAAGTCGAATGATTTTTTTTTGCAAAATTCGCTTCTTATGCAGATTTTATGCTTGTTCTTTTAAACTTTTATTCGTAAAATATGCTAAATTGTGAAATATGCCGTGGCGGTCAGATAATTTGAAGCCAATGAGAAAACAATAAACTTTTTAGTTAAATGAGCATGGAACCCTGATTCTAAATATTATTCATATACAATGTTCCTGAACTTGTATTTAGGAGTAGGTACCATCTTTATAAAAATCAAACAGACAGACAATAGATTTTATTTAACCAAATTTAATATAGGAAGTGTCCTCCATCGTGGATTTTCTATTTTTATTGATTTTCAGCAGTATTATGCATTTCTCAAAAAAAAAATTGTTAAAAACAAATTTGTGAATATATAATTTCTCTATAATTTTTGTTGAATTAATATTTTTTTTAAAAATGCGAATAACAAGCAAAACGTGTAAAAAATACAGTATTACTAACTTAAAATTATTTGGCATGTTTAAATAGCCGGAACTTGATTCTTAACAATTTTTGTTTTAACAAGTTTTTGTGGAAATTGCAGATAACGGTTTTTTCATTAATTAAAATAAATTAAAAAGTGTTTTTAGTATTTTCCGTGAACGTGCAATAAAGTATTTTTTATCTCAAAAACAAAGTAAGATACGAAAACAACTCAGTGTACAAAAAAAATATGGTGTCCTAACTCGTCAAAAATACAAAAATTGGAAAAAAAACAGTGGCGCACAATTTTTTCTCAAAAATTGGTACTTGTTAGGAAGTCTTCCGGGGCGGCACTGGACTTTATAATTTAAATATATATAACTAAACCTAAATTAGCTTCTCGCAACTACAAACAGCACGTCCAAACTTTAACCAACCGTTTAAAAGAGTGCATTTCTGGACGAATATTGATAAAAAGTTTTCTTCTTAAAACTACATAATGAAGAACCCTTTAAAGTTGGACACATACTTAAATAACATCCTGTATATTGTGGACTATTATAACCTTCTAATAGCGAACCGCCTTACGCTGCGCTGCTGTGTTTAGGGCGTTCCCATCCATGATCTACTACCTCGTACCAAAAAAACATTAAATAAATTAAGGCCTCTCTCTATAGCTTTATTACTTAAATGTGTCAGTTATTTTTCATGATAGTGTTTCAAAAGTAAAGAAAACTGCGTTAGTGTTTTTATTTTTTACACTTTTTGAATCATTGACAATATTTTTTTCAAACATATTGATTTAATTACAATTGTAGTAAATTAAATTCTCCTCAAATTTGTGTTCGACCATTTTATTCGAGAAATAGAGTTGTCAGGTAGATACTTTAAGTAAAATACTTGAAATTGTATACTTGAAGTACTTTAATTGAAGTAAAACTACAATCCAGTACTTGTGCTTGCTATAATAATTAATAATAAATAATGTTTATTCAAAGAATCAAAATAGTTTACATTTTCCTGCCCTAACTCAAAATCGAATTAACGTAAAGGAAAACCCCACAAAACTCGCAAGTTGTGTGTAGGGAAGTGTTTTTTGACAAGTAATGCACTTTAAGTACACTAAAATGTACTTTAAGTACAAGACAAAGTATATATACTTGACAATTGAAGTATATTTGAATAGAAAATGTACTTACAACTTTAAGTAATTTTACAAAACTTAATGTACTTTGTACCTACCTACATGTACGTCAAGTATTTTAAAAATGTAGTTGTGATAGCTTTTTTAAGGGTAAAAATCGGCAAAAACACAAAATCCGAGATGGAGGACACTTTCAATATCAAATTTGGGTCCAAAAAAGATTTCATAATCCGGAAGCTACTCAGGGAACATTCATAAATAACTTTGATTTGATGGATTTTTGACACCCCGTCCGAAACGCATTTAAAAAAAAAACATTGAAAAACATTGAGTGTAATGTAAGACTCAAGCCCCTCCCCCTTGAGCATTATGTAATGTAAGAATTACATAATGCTCAAACCCTGTATGTATGATATATTTTAAAGAAATAGAGACGCGACAAACTTATCAAAGTTAAATTTATTTAAGTCAAAATCAATAATATTTTCAGGGGATGACAGACAAACATGTTTGCATGTGCATGATGATGAATGTCACTCACTGCTGACAAAATAAATTATTTTAGTGAAACGCCAATGAACTTGGCAAAAAAATAACATAACCAAAAAAATGTGAGTTTGAGTGACTTTGATGGGTTTGTCGCGTCTCTCTTTGTTATAATATATGTCATACATACAGGGTTTCTAGTACGTACCTTCCTCTGGAGTGTCACGTGACGATAAATATAACAGATTTTTTTTTGTTTGAAACTCGTAGACAATGATTGTGTAGAAATAAAATTTCGGATTTCCATTGTCTTTATTTATTTTAAAAGACGACGTTTCGGTTAGTAAGTACAGTCGAACCTCTATAACTCGAACCTGAAGGGACAACCAAAACAGTTCGAGTTATGGAGAGTTCGAGTTATAGAAACTCGAGTTACATAGGTTAAAATACATGTAAAAAGTGCAGGGACCGTTTAAAAGGTTCGAGTTATAGAAGGGTTCGAGTTATAGAGGTTCGAGTTAGAGAGGTTCGACTGTATCTCTAACCGTTATCAAGTGTAAACTAAACAATCTAGTCTCTAGGCTACTACTTATACTACTTGGTGTGCAGTCAGGTGTGATGGCCCGCCCCCTTTTTAATCCTAAGACGCCTGTTTTCCTTAAGGAGTGGTTTCCATATGTTTGGTATGTCCGTGCTTGGTTGACTGAAAACTTCTTTATTCTGCATTATAAACGCAGCTTCAATAAACTTTCGTTTTCGCCAATGCGACTCCTTATGTAAAACTTTAGCTTCTGACCACTGAATCCTGTGATCATTTGACCATGCATGATCTGCTAAACCGGATTTTTCAATATCCCCTAATTGGGTACTTTTTAGATGTTCATTTATTCTAACCTGAAGAGGGCGTTTCGTTTCACCTATATATGATTTACCACACTCACACGGGATTTGGTAAATACATTCCTTATTATTTGAGGGATTGTTCGGTTTTGTTTTAGTTACAAAACTTCTTATCGTATTTCCCGAAGAAAATACTGTTTTTATATTATAGTGTCTAGCTATTCGTCTTATGTTTTCTGAAATCCCTTGAACATATGGAATGTTAATAACATCTAACGGATTATTACTTTGAGAATTTGGTACATTTAGTTTGTTTTTAATTTTAAATATTGTTGAGTTTATTAATTTCTCGGAATAACCATTCTGTTGTAAGTCCTTTTTAATGTTGTTAATTTCTGTGGTTAATTCTTCATTATTACTACAAATATTTACGGCTCTTAAATACAAACTTCTTATAACTCCTTGTTTTGTTGCAACAGAATGATTAGACTTAAAATTTAGGTACTGTCCCGTGTGTGTAGGTTTCATTAGAACAGTGGTTTGAATGTTTCTGTCTAATCGTTTGACAAGAACATCCAAAAAAAGGTAAGGCCGAATCTTTTTCAATTTCCATGGTGCACTTGATTGTTGGTCGAATACCGTTTAAATGAAGCAACAAAAGACAAACATCACCAGTCAAGAACAACGGGCAATCAACAACCTGCAGGCTGACAAATCAATCAAGATTCTACCGGCCGACAAAGGAAACGCAACGGTGATCATGGATGTCGGGACTTACGACAAAAAGATCCAAGAAGTTCTGGAGAAAGGAGACTACAAGCAACTACCCAAAGATCCAACCACCACCATAGAAGGACGCATCTACAGGACTTTGAAGAAGTATGCTGAAAATATCCCGGACGCTGTTAGATCCCGCCTGACTCCACACCACAGTAAGGCACCACATTTTTATGGATTACCAAAGATTCATAAGAAGGATATACCACTGCGACCAATTACCAGCTCCAGGGACTCACCGACCAGCACTTTATCGAGGTTTTTGTTGGACATAATTCAACCACTACAGGGTAAGTCCGAATCTTTTGTCAAAAACTCGGAACATTTTGTGGAGGTTTTAAAAGGTATCGAATTAGATCCCGGCGATAGATTTGTAAGTTTTGATGTAGAAAGTCTCTACACCAACGTGCCAATAAACGAGTCACTCAGTATCATTAAAAATAAATTACAAACTGATGATACACTGCACGAGAGAACAACGCTATCGGTGGAGGGGGTGATGGATCTTTTGGAGCTCTGTCTCCGTAACTCTTACTTTCAAGTGAAAGATAAGTTTTACGCGCAAAATGATGGATTCCCAATGGGTTCATCTCTTTCACCAGTGGTAGCAAACATCTACATGGAGTGGTTCGAGGGCCATGCGATCAACACAGCAAGAGTCAAACCAAAACTATGGCTACGATACATGGATGACACATTTATTATATGGCCGGAAAATGATGACGAACTACAAAATTTTCTACACCATTTAAACGGTATTCGACCAACAATCAAGTGCACCATGGAAATTGAAAAAGATTCGGCCTTACCTTTTTTGGATGTTCTTGTCAAACGATTAGACAGAAACATTCAAACCACTTTATATAGGAAACCTACACACACGGGACAGTACCTAAATTTTAAGTCTAATCATTCTGTTGCAACAAAACAAGGAGTTATAAGAAGTTTGTATTTAAGAGCCGTAAATATTTGTAGTAATAATGAAGAATTAACCACAGAAATTAACAACATTAAAAATGACTTACAACAGAATGGTTATTCCGAGAAATTAATAAACTCAACGATATTTAAAATTAAAAACAAACTAAATGTACCAAACTCTCAAAATAATAATCCGTTAGGTGTTATTAACATTCCATATGTTCAAGGGATTTCAGAAAACATAAGACGAATAGCTAAACACTATAATATAAAAACAGTATTTTCTTCGGGAAATACGATAAGAAGTTTTGTATCTAAAACAAAACCAGACAATCCCTCAAATAATAAGGAATGTATTTACCAAATCCCGTGTGACTGTGGTAAATCATATGTAGGTGAAACGAAACGCCCTCTTCAGGATAGAATAAATGAACATCTAAAAAGTACCCAATTAGGGGATATGGAAAAATCCGGTTTAGCAGATCACGCATGGTCAAATGATCACAGGATTCAGTGGTCAGAAGCTAAAGTTTTACATAAGGAGTCGCATTGGCGAAAACGAAAGTTTATTGAAGCTGCGTTTATAATGCAGAATAAAGAAGTTTTCAGTCAACCAAGCACGGACATACCAAACATATGGAAACCACTCCTTAAGGAAAACAGGCGTCTTAGGATTAAAAAGGGGGCGGGCCGTCACACCTGACTGCACACCAAGTAGTATAAGTAGTAGCCTAGATACTAGATTGTTTAGTTTACACTTGATAAAGGTTAGAGATACTTACTAACCGAAACGTCGTGTTTTAAAATAAATAAAGACAATGGAAGTTCGAAATTTTATTTCTAATATGACAGATATTAAATGATCTATAATTATACTCTAATTTCTGTACTATCTTTAATACTGTTTTGTATTGTTTTAAACTATATTTTATTAAAACCAATTTTTGTTTGTTTACTACTTTTTATATTGAATATCAACTATATTGACACTTTTAAAATGACAGCTACCAAAATAAATATAAATCATTTGGATACTCTGATATTTTGTAAGTGAATGGGTCATATCGCTTTTCTTGCCATGTCTTTCTTTCGCGGCTATAGTAACCGCCGCGTATCATCTGCCAGGATTAACCACGTGAATGGATGTAGAGCTTTAATAAATTAAATTTAAAATGACTCGGCTATCCGCAACTTATGCAACTTAATATGCAATTTTTTAAGTTCTTTATCTTAATTACAGATTTAAATATAATGAAATTCCAGTATTTTTCTTTCCAAAATAAAGGTACGAAAACTCAAAAGAATATTTGCATGATTCCATTCCGATGGAAAAGCGGAGATCCCCCATACATAAAATTTTAATCCCCGGGGACTTTTTAAAAATGTATTCGCAATTGTTGGCGCTCTGTCTTCGCCTGTTTATGCGATTTTTATATTTTTATATGCAAAGCGAACGTCAAACCTTATTTTAGAGATTGCCTGAATTTAAAAAATATTTTTATCTCTAATAAATTTGCACGTAGACAAGAATAAATTTATCTTTGGTTATGTTTGGTATATATGCATGGTTAAGGAAACTTGAGCCCTATTTACCAACAAATTTTTAAATAAGTGTCGCCATAAGAAAGTTGTAGGAGCTAGAGGTCCTGCTAGTCGGCTCTTTAAGGAAGTGTATTGGAGTGCTTTTTTGCTAATTTTCTAGAATACCCAAATTGGGTGTCCACAATCGGTAACTTTGATATGAATAAAATAGTCAACAGTACACCAATCTAGTTTTTTTGTGGTAACAGGCTGAATTTTTTATTTTGCTGAGACCCCTAAACTTTTTTCCTCTGCTAAAACTCTTAAAAGTGATTTTTAACAGGGTGCGCAGGCGCTAAATGTTAATTTAGTGACTAAAAATTCATTAAATATAATAACAATAAATTTCTTGCTTTGATTTTGTGATATTAAACATTAAGAAATGTTTATCATACAAATTAAATGCTTTGGATGGCCCATCTCAAACATATGAAAGTAAGGAGATCAATAAAGTAACAGTAAATACATGGATCCATGCGACGGATCTGGTACGTTCCTAGCTAGCCTATTAGCTTCAAGTAAAACCATAATATCAGCCTTGAAAACAGTTTTTTGTAAATATCTCAGAAACTAAAGCTCCTACGGAACAAAATGCAGTTTACTATATTCCAAAAACCGCATATTGATGCAATGCTTCGTTAAAAAGTTAGCATCTTTAAAAAAATACTCTGCAATACAATATATGGGCACCAAAGCTCACACTAGGCACTATAGTTATAGTGAACATGTGCTCTAATATAACTAAAAACTGAAATAAATTTTATTCAACTCCATACTCAATTACTTTTCGTTTGATACCACACAAGCCATATGTTGACTTAAACTCTAATTTTTTTAATCTACCCCCACCCTTTTTTTTTAACTGCAATATATTCTTATATTTAACTCCAGACTCAATTACCTTTCGTTTGATATCACACATACCATATTTGCACATAAACTCTCATTTTTGAAATCTACCCCCACCCTTTTATTTGCCTTGTGTTTGGTGGATTTTGTTCATTTTTAAATGGGACCATCTCGACCCAAGACCCAGTCTAGGTACCAAATTTAATTCAAATCGGGCAAGCGGTTCATTCACAGACAGACAGCCAGACAGACAGACAGACAGACAGACAGACAGACAGACAGACAGACAGACAGACAGACAGACAGACAGACAGACAGACAGACAGACAGACAGACAGACAGACAGACAGACAGACAGACAGACAGACAGACAGACAGACAGACAGACAGACAGACAGACAGACAGACAGACAGACAGACAGACAGACAGACAGACAGACAGACAGACAGACAGACAGACAGACAGACAGACAGACAGACAGACAGACAGACAGACAGACAGACAGACAGACAGACAGACAGACAGACAGACAGACAGACAGACAGACAGACAGACAGACAGACAGACAGACAGACAGACAGACAGACAGACAGACAGACAGACAGACAGACAGACAGACAGACAGACAGACAGACAGACAGACAGACAGACAGACAGACAGACAGACAGACAGACAGACAGACAGACAGACAGACAGACAGACAGACAGACAGACAGACAGACAGACAGACAGACAGACAGACAGACAGACAGACAGACAGACAGACAGACAGACAGACAGACAGACAGACAGACAGACAGACAGACAGACAGACAGACAGACAGACAGACAGACAGACAGACAGACAGACAGACAGACAGACAGACAGACAGACAGACAGACAGACAGACAGACAGACAGACAGACAGACAGACAGACAGACAGACAGACAGACAGACAGACAGACAGACAGACAGACAGACAGACAGACAGACAGACAGACAGACAGACAGACAGACAGACAGACAGACAGACAGACAGACAGACAGACAGACAGACAGACAGACAGACAGACAGACAGACAGACAGACAGACAGACAGACAGACAGACAGACAGACAGACAGACAGACAGACAGACAGACAGACAGACAGACAGACAGACAGACAGACAGACAGACAGACAGACAGACAGACAGACAGACAGACAGACAGACAGACAGACAGACAGACAGACAGACAGACAGACAGACAGACAGACAGACAGACAGACAGACAGACAGACAGACAGACAGACAGACAGACAGACAGACAGACAGACAGACAGACAGACAGACAGACAGACAGACAGACAGACAGACAGACAGACAGACAGACAGACAGACAGACAGACAGACAGACAGACAGACAGACAGACAGACAGACAGACAGACAGACAGACAGACAGACAGACAGACAGACAGACAGACAGACAGACAGACAGACAGACAGACAGACAGACAGACAGACAGACAGACAGACAGACAGACAGACAGACAGACAGACAGACAGACAGACAGACAGACAGACAGACAGACAGACAGACAGACAGACAGACAGACAGACAGACAGACAGACAGACAGACAGACAGACAGACAGACAGACAGACAGACAGACAGACAGACAGACAGACAGACAGACAGACAGACAGACAGACAGACAGACAGACAGACAGACAGACAGACAGACAGACAGACAGACAGACAGACAGACAGACAGACAGACAGACAGACAGACAGACAGACAGACAGACAGACAGACAGACAGACAGACAGACAGACAGACAGACAGACAGACAGACAGACAGACAGACAGACAGACAGACAGACAGACAGACAGACAGACAGACAGACAGACAGACAGACAGACAGACAGACAGACAGACAGACAGACAGACAGACAGACAGACAGACAGACAGACAGACAGACAGACAGACAGACAGACAGACAGACAGACAGACAGACAGACAGACAGACAGACAGACAGACAGACAGACAGACAGACAGACAGACAGACAGACAGACAGACAGACAGACAGACAGACAGACAGACAGACAGACAGACAGACAGACAGACAGACAGACAGACAGACAGACAGACAGACAGACAGACAGACAGACAGACAGACAGACAGACAGACAGACAGACAGACAGACAGACAGACAGACAGACAGACAGACAGACAGACAGACAGACAGACAGACAGACAGACAGACAGACAGACAGACAGACAGACAGACAGACAGACAGACAGACAGACAGACAGACAGACAGACAGACAGACAGACAGACAGACAGACAGACAGACAGACAGACAGACAGACAGACAGACAGACAGACAGACAGACAGACAGACAGACAGACAGACAGACAGACAGACAGACAGACAGACAGACAGACAGACAGACAGACAGACAGACAGACAGACAGACAGACAGACAGACAGACAGACAGACAGACAGACAGACAGACAGACAGACAGACAGACAGACAGACAGACAGACAGACAGACAGACAGACAGACAGACAGACAGACAGACAGACAGACAGACAGACAGACAGACAGACAGACAGACAGACAGACAGACAGACAGACAGACAGACAGACAGACAGACAGACAGACAGACAGACAGACAGACAGACAGACAGACAGACAGACAGACAGACAGACAGACAGACAGACAGACAGACAGACAGACAGACAGACAGACAGACAGACAGACAGACAGACAGACAGACAGACAGACAGACAGACAGACAGACAGACAGACAGACAGACAGACAGACAGACAGACAGACAGACAGACAGACAGACAGACAGACAGACAGACAGACAGACAGACAGACAGACAGACAGACAGACAGACAGACAGACAGACAGACAGACAGACAGACAGACAGACAGACAGACAGACAGACAGACAGACAGACAGACAGACAGACAGACAGACAGACAGACAGACAGACAGACAGACAGACAGACAGACAGACAGACAGACAGACAGACAGACAGACAGACAGACAGACAGACAGACAGACAGACAGACAGACAGACAGACAGACAGACAGACAGACAGACAGACAGACAGACAGACAGACAGACAGACAGACAGACAGACAGACAGACAGACAGACAGACAGACAGACAGACAGACAGACAGACAGACAGACAGACAGACAGACAGACAGACAGACAGACAGACAGACAGACAGACAGACAGACAGACAGACAGACAGACAGACAGACAGACAGACAGACAGACAGACAGACAGACAGACAGACAGACAGACAGACAGACAGACAGACAGACAGACAGACAGACAGACAGACAGACAGACAGACAGACAGACAGACAGACAGACAGACAGACAGACAGACAGACAGACAGACAGACAGACAGACAGACAGACAGACAGACAGACAGACAGACAGACAGACAGACAGACAGACAGACAGACAGACAGACAGACAGACAGACAGACAGACAGACAGACAGACAGACAGACAGACAGACAGACAGACAGACAGACAGACAGACAGACAGACAGACAGACAGACAGACAGACAGACAGACAGACAGACAGACAGACAGACAGACAGACAGACAGACAGACAGACAGACAGACAGACAGACAGACAGACAGACAGACAGACAGACAGACAGACAGACAGACAGACAGACAGACAGACAGACAGACAGACAGACAGACAGACAGACAGACAGACAGACAGACAGACAGACAGACAGACAGACAGACAGACAGACAGACAGACAGACAGACAGACAGACAGACAGACAGACAGACAGACAGACAGACAGACAGACAGACAGACAGACAGACAGACAGACAGACAGACAGACAGACAGACAGACAGACAGACAGACAGACAGACAGACAGACAGACAGACAGACAGACAGACAGACAGACAGACAGACAGACAGACAGACAGACAGACAGACAGACAGACAGACAGACAGACAGACAGACAGACAGACAGACAGACAGACAGACAGACAGACAGACAGACAGACAGACAGACAGACAGACAGACAGACAGACAGACAGACAGACAGACAGACAGACAGACAGACAGACAGACAGACAGACAGACAGACAGACAGACAGACAGACAGACAGACAGACAGACAGACAGACAGACAGACAGACAGACAGACAGACAGACAGACAGACAGACAGACAGACAGACAGACAGACAGACAGACAGACAGACAGACAGACAGACAGACAGACAGACAGACAGACAGACAGACAGACAGACAGACAGACAGACAGACAGACAGACAGACAGACAGACAGACAGACAGACAGACAGACAGACAGACAGACAGACAGACAGACAGACAGACAGACAGACAGACAGACAGACAGACAGACAGACAGACAGACAGACAGACAGACAGACAGACAGACAGACAGACAGACAGACAGACAGACAGACAGACAGACAGACAGACAGACAGACAGACAGACAGACAGACAGACAGACAGACAGACAGACAGACAGACAGACAGACAGACAGACAGACAGACAGACAGACAGACAGACAGACAGACAGACAGACAGACAGACAGACAGACAGACAGACAGACAGACAGACAGACAGACAGACAGACAGACAGACAGACAGACAGACAGACAGACAGACAGACAGACAGACAGACAGACAGACAGACAGACAGACAGACAGACAGACAGACAGACAGACAGACAGACAGACAGACAGACAGACAGACAGACAGACAGACAGACAGACAGACAGACAGACAGACAGACAGACAGACAGACAGACAGACAGACAGACAGACAGACAGACAGACAGACAGACAGACAGACAGACAGACAGACAGACAGACAGACAGACAGACAGACAGACAGACAGACAGACAGACAGACAGACAGACAGACAGACAGACAGACAGACAGACAGACAGACAGACAGACAGACAGACAGACAGACAGACAGACAGACAGACAGACAGACAGACAGACAGACAGACAGACAGACAGACAGACAGACAGACAGACAGACAGACAGACAGACAGACAGACAGACAGACAGACAGACAGACAGACAGACAGACAGACAGACAGACAGACAGACAGACAGACAGACAGACAGACAGACAGACAGACAGACAGACAGACAGACAGACAGACAGACAGACAGACAGACAGACAGACAGACAGACAGACAGACAGACAGACAGACAGACAGACAGACAGACAGACAGACAGACAGACAGACAGACAGACAGACAGACAGACAGACAGACAGACAGACAGACAGACAGACAGACAGACAGACAGACAGACAGACAGACAGACAGACAGACAGACAGACAGACAGACAGACAGACAGACAGACAGACAGACAGACAGACAGACAGACAGACAGACAGACAGACAGACAGACAGACAGACAGACAGACAGACAGACAGACAGACAGACAGACAGACAGACAGACAGACAGACAGACAGACAGACAGACAGACAGACAGACAGACAGACAGACAGACAGACAGACAGACAGACAGACAGACAGACAGACAGACAGACAGACAGACAGACAGACAGACAGACAGACAGACAGACAGACAGACAGACAGACAGACAGACAGACAGACAGACAGACAGACAGACAGACAGACAGACAGACAGACAGACAGACAGACAGACAGACAGACAGACAGACAGACAGACAGACAGACAGACAGACAGACAGACAGACAGACAGACAGACAGACAGACAGACAGACAGACAGACAGACAGACAGACAGACAGACAGACAGACAGACAGACAGACAGACAGACAGACAGACAGACAGACAGACAGACAGACAGACAGACAGACAGACAGACAGACAGACAGACAGACAGACAGACAGACAGACAGACAGACAGACAGACAGACAGACAGACAGACAGACAGACAGACAGACAGACAGACAGACAGACAGACAGACAGACAGACAGACAGACAGACAGACAGACAGACAGACAGACAGACAGACAGACAGACAGACAGACAGACAGACAGACAGACAGACAGACAGACAGACAGACAGACAGACAGACAGACAGACAGACAGACAGACAGACAGACAGACAGACAGACAGACAGACAGACAGACAGACAGACAGACAGACAGACAGACAGACAGACAGACAGACAGACAGACAGACAGACAGACAGACAGACAGACAGACAGACAGACAGACAGACAGACAGACAGACAGACAGACAGACAGACAGACAGACAGACAGACAGACAGACAGACAGACAGACAGACAGACAGACAGACAGACAGACAGACAGACAGACAGACAGACAGACAGACAGACAGACAGACAGACAGACAGACAGACAGACAGACAGACAGACAGACAGACAGACAGACAGACAGACAGACAGACAGACAGACAGACAGACAGACAGACAGACAGACAGACAGACAGACAGACAGACAGACAGACAGACAGACAGACAGACAGACAGACAGACAGACAGACAGACAGACAGACAGACAGACAGACAGACAGACAGACAGACAGACAGACAGACAGACAGACAGACAGACAGACAGACAGACAGACAGACAGACAGACAGACAGACAGACAGACAGACAGACAGACAGACAGACAGACAGACAGACAGACAGACAGACAGACAGACAGACAGACAGACAGACAGACAGACAGACAGACAGACAGACAGACAGACAGACAGACAGACAGACAGACAGACAGACAGACAGACAGACAGACAGACAGACAGACAGACAGACAGACAGACAGACAGACAGACAGACAGACAGACAGACAGACAGACAGACAGACAGACAGACAGACAGACAGACAGACAGACAGACAGACAGACAGACAGACAGACAGACAGACAGACAGACAGACAGACAGACAGACAGACAGACAGACAGACAGACAGACAGACAGACAGACAGACAGACAGACAGACAGACAGACAGACAGACAGACAGACAGACAGACAGACAGACAGACAGACAGACAGACAGACAGACAGACAGACAGACAGACAGACAGACAGACAGACAGACAGACAGACAGACAGACAGACAGACAGACAGACAGACAGACAGACAGACAGACAGACAGACAGACAGACAGACAGACAGACAGACAGACAGACAGACAGACAGACAGACAGACAGACAGACAGACAGACAGACAGACAGACAGACAGACAGACAGACAGACAGACAGACAGACAGACAGACAGACAGACAGACAGACAGACAGACAGACAGACAGACAGACAGACAGACAGACAGACAGACAGACAGACAGACAGACAGACAGACAGACAGACAGACAGACAGACAGACAGACAGACAGACAGACAGACAGACAGACAGACAGACAGACAGACAGACAGACAGACAGACAGACAGACAGACAGACAGACAGACAGACAGACAGACAGACAGACAGACAGACAGACAGACAGACAGACAGACAGACAGACAGACAGACAGACAGACAGACAGACAGACAGACAGACAGACAGACAGACAGACAGACAGACAGACAGACAGACAGACAGACAGACAGACAGACAGACAGACAGACAGACAGACAGACAGACAGACAGACAGACAGACAGACAGACAGACAGACAGACAGACAGACAGACAGACAGACAGACAGACAGACAGACAGACAGACAGACAGACAGACAGACAGACAGACAGACAGACAGACAGACAGACAGACAGACAGACAGACAGACAGACAGACAGACAGACAGACAGACAGACAGACAGACAGACAGACAGACAGACAGACAGACAGACAGACAGACAGACAGACAGACAGACAGACAGACAGACAGACAGACAGACAGACAGACAGACAGACAGACAGACAGACAGACAGACAGACAGACAGACAGACAGACAGACAGACAGACAGACAGACAGACAGACAGACAGACAGACAGACAGACAGACAGACAGACAGACAGACAGACAGACAGACAGACAGACAGACAGACAGACAGACAGACAGACAGACAGACAGACAGACAGACAGACAGACAGACAGACAGACAGACAGACAGACAGACAGACAGACAGACAGACAGACAGACAGACAGACAGACAGACAGACAGACAGACAGACAGACAGACAGACAGACAGACAGACAGACAGACAGACAGACAGACAGACAGACAGACAGACAGACAGACAGACAGACAGACAGACAGACAGACAGACAGACAGACAGACAGACAGACAGACAGACAGACAGACAGACAGACAGACAGACAGACAGACAGACAGACAGACAGACAGACAGACAGACAGACAGACAGACAGACAGACAGACAGACAGACAGACAGACAGACAGACAGACAGACAGACAGACAGACAGACAGACAGACAGACAGACAGACAGACAGACAGACAGACAGACAGACAGACAGACAGACAGACAGACAGACAGACAGACAGACAGACAGACAGACAGACAGACAGACAGACAGACAGACAGACAGACAGACAGACAGACAGACAGACAGACAGACAGACAGACAGACAGACAGACAGACAGACAGACAGACAGACAGACAGACAGACAGACAGACAGACAGACAGACAGACAGACAGACAGACAGACAGACAGACAGACAGACAGACAGACAGACAGACAGACAGACAGACAGACAGACAGACAGACAGACAGACAGACAGACAGACAGACAGACAGACAGACAGACAGACAGACAGACAGACAGACAGACAGACAGACAGACAGACAGACAGACAGACAGACAGACAGACAGACAGACAGACAGACAGACAGACAGACAGACAGACAGACAGACAGACAGACAGACAGACAGACAGACAGACAGACAGACAGACAGACAGACAGACAGACAGACAGACAGACAGACAGACAGACAGACAGACAGACAGACAGACAGACAGACAGACAGACAGACAGACAGACAGACAGACAGACAGACAGACAGACAGACAGACAGACAGACAGACAGACAGACAGACAGACAGACAGACAGACAGACAGACAGACAGACAGACAGACAGACAGACAGACAGACAGACAGACAGACAGACAGACAGACAGACAGACAGACAGACAGACAGACAGACAGACAGACAGACAGACAGACAGACAGACAGACAGACAGACAGACAGACAGACAGACAGACAGACAGACAGACAGACAGACAGACAGACAGACAGACAGACAGACAGACAGACAGACAGACAGACAGACAGACAGACAGACAGACAGACAGACAGACAGACAGACAGACAGACAGACAGACAGACAGACAGACAGACAGACAGACAGACAGACAGACAGACAGACAGACAGACAGACAGACAGACAGACAGACAGACAGACAGACAGACAGACAGACAGACAGACAGACAGACAGACAGACAGACAGACAGACAGACAGACAGACAGACAGACAGACAGACAGACAGACAGACAGACAGACAGACAGACAGACAGACAGACAGACAGACAGACAGACAGACAGACAGACAGACAGACAGACAGACAGACAGACAGACAGACAGACAGACAGACAGACAGACAGACAGACAGACAGACAGACAGACAGACAGACAGACAGACAGACAGACAGACAGACAGACAGACAGACAGACAGACAGACAGACAGACAGACAGACAGACAGACAGACAGACAGACAGACAGACAGACAGACAGACAGACAGACAGACAGACAGACAGACAGACAGACAGACAGACAGACAGACAGACAGACAGACAGACAGACAGACAGACAGACAGACAGACAGACAGACAGACAGACAGACAGACAGACAGACAGACAGACAGACAGACAGACAGACAGACAGACAGACAGACAGACAGACAGACAGACAGACAGACAGACAGACAGACAGACAGACAGACAGACAGACAGACAGACAGACAGACAGACAGACAGACAGACAGACAGACAGACAGACAGACAGACAGACAGACAGACAGACAGACAGACAGACGGACAGACGGACAGACGGACAGACGGACAGACGGACAGACGGACAGACGGACAGACGGACAGACGGACAGACAGACGGACAGACAGACGGACAGACGGACAGACGGACAGACGGACAGACGGACAGACGGACAGACGGACAGACGGACAGACGGACAGACGGACAGACGGACAGACGGACAGACGGACAGACGGACAGACGGACAGACGGACCAGACGGACAGACGGACAGACGGACAGACGGACAGACGACAGACGGACAGACGGACAGACGGACAGACGGACAGACGGACAGACGGACAGACGGACAGACGGACAGACGGACAGACGGACAGACGGACAGACGGACAGACGGACAGACGGACAGACGGACAGACGGACAGACGGACAGACGGACAGACGGACAGACGGACAGACGGACAGACGGACAGACGGACAGACGGACAGACGGACAGACGGACAGACGGACAGACGGACAGACGGACAGACGGACAGACGGACAGACGGACAGACGGACAGACGGACAGACGGACAGACGGACAGACGGACAGACGGACAGACGGACAGACGGACAGACGGACAGACGGACAGACGGACAGACGGACAGACGGACAGACGGACAGACGGACAGACGGACAGACGGACAGACGGACAGACGGACAGACGGACAGACGGACAGACGGACAGACGGACAGACGGACAGACGGACAGACGGACAGACGGACAGACGGACAGACGGACAGACAGACAGACAGACAGACAGACAGACAGACAGACAGACAGACAGACAGACAGACAGACAGACAGACAGACAGACAGACAGACAGACAGACAGACAGACAGACAGACAGACAGACAGACAGACAGACAGACAGACAGACAGACAGACAGACAGACAGACAGACAGACAGACAGACAGACAGACAGACAGACAGACAGACAGACAGACAGACAGACAGACAGACAGACAGACAGACAGACAGACAGACAGACAGACAGACAGACAGACAGACAGACAGACAGACAGACAGACAGACAGACAGACAGACAGACAGACAGACAGACAGACAGACAGACAGACAGACAGACAGACAGACAGACAGACAGACAGACAGACAGACAGACAGACAGACAGACAGACAGACAGACAGACAGACAGACAGACAGACAGACAGACAGACAGACAGACAGACAGACAGACAGACAGACAGACAGACAGACAGACAGACAGACAGACAGACAGACAGACAGACAGACAGACAGACAGACAGACAGACAGACAGACAGACAGACAGACAGACAGACAGACAGACAGACAGACAGACAGACAGACAGACAGACAGACAGACAGACAGACAGACAGACAGACAGACAGACAGACAGACAGACAGACAGACAGACAGACAGACAGACAGACAGACAGACAGACAGACAGACAGACAGACAGACAGACAGACAGACAGACAGACAGACAGACAGACAGACAGACAGACAGACAGACAGACAGACAGACAGACAGACAGACAGACAGACAGACAGACAGACAGACAGACAGACAGACAGACAGACAGACAGACAGACAGACAGACAGACAGACAGACAGACAGACAGACAGACAGACAGACAGACAGACAGACAGACAGACAGACAGACAGACAGACAGACAGACAGACAGACAGACAGACAGACAGACAGACAGACAGACAGACAGACAGACAGACAGACAGACAGACAGACAGACAGACAGACAGACAGACAGACAGACAGACAGACAGACAGACAGACAGACAGACAGACAGACAGACAGACAGACAGACAGACAGACAGACAGACAGACAGACAGACAGACAGACAGACAGACAGACAGACAGACAGACAGACAGACAGACAGACAGACAGACAGACAGACAGACAGACAGACAGACAGACAGACAGACAGACAGACAGACAGACAGACAGACAGACAGACAGACAGACAGACAGACAGACAGACAGACAGACAGACAGACAGACAGACAGACAGACAGACAGACAGACAGACAGACAGACAGACAGACAGACAGACAGACAGACAGACAGACAGACAGACAGACAGACAGACAGACAGACAGACAGACAGACAGACAGACAGACAGACAGACAGACAGACAGACAGACAGACAGACAGACAGACAGACAGACAGACAGACAGACAGACAGACAGACAGACAGACAGACAGACAGACAGACAGACAGACAGACAGACAGACAGACAGACAGACAGACAGACAGACAGACAGACAGACAGACAGACAGACAGACAGACAGACAGACAGACAGACAGACAGACAGACAGACAGACAGACAGACAGACAGACAGACAGACAGACAGACAGACAGACAGACAGACAGACAGACAGACAGACAGACAGACAGACAGACAGACAGACAGACAGACAGACAGACAGACAGACAGACAGACAGACAGACAGACAGACAGACAGACAGACAGACAGACAGACAGACAGACAGACAGACAGACAGACAGACAGACAGACAGACAGACAGACAGACAGACAGACAGACAGACAGACAGACAGACAGACAGACAGACAGACAGACAGACAGACAGACAGACAGACAGACAGACAGACAGACAGACAGACAGACAGACAGACAGACAGACAGACAGACAGACAGACAGACAGACAGACAGACAGACAGACAGACAGACAGACAGACAGACAGACAGACAGACAGACAGACAGACAGACAGACAGACAGACAGACAGACAGACAGACAGACAGACAGACAGACAGACAGACAGACAGACAGACAGACAGACAGACAGACAGACAGACAGACAGACAGACAGACAGACAGACAGACAGACAGACAGACAGACAGACAGACAGACAGACAGACAGACAGACAGACAGACAGACAGACAGACAGACAGACAGACAGACAGACAGACAGACAGACAGACAGACAGACAGACAGACAGACAGACAGACAGACAGACAGACAGACAGACAGACAGACAGACAGACAGACAGACAGACAGACAGACAGACAGACAGACAGACAGACAGACAGACAGACAGACAGACAGACAGACAGACAGACAGACAGACAGACAGACAGACAGACAGACAGACAGACAGACAGACAGACAGACAGACAGACAGACAGACAGACAGACAGACAGACAGACAGACAGACAGACAGACAGACAGACAGACAGACAGACAGACAGACAGACAGACAGACAGACAGACAGACAGACAGACAGACAGACAGACAGACAGACAGACAGACAGACAGACAGACAGACAGACAGACAGACAGACAGACAGACAGACAGACAGACAGACAGACAGACAGACAGACAGACAGACAGACAGACAGACAGACAGACAGACAGACAGACAGACAGACAGACAGACAGACAGACAGACAGACAGACAGACAGACAGACAGACAGACAGACAGACAGACAGACAGACAGACAGACAGACAGACAGACAGACAGACAGACAGACAGACAGACAGACAGACAGACAGACAGACAGACAGACAGACAGACAGACAGACAGACAGACAGACAGACAGACAGACAGACAGACAGACAGACAGACAGACAGACAGACAGACAGACAGACAGACAGACAGACAGACAGACAGACAGACAGACAGACAGACAGACAGACAGACAGACAGACAGACAGACAGACAGACAGACAGACAGACAGACAGACAGACAGACAGACAGACAGACAGACAGACAGACAGACAGACAGACAGGACAGACAGACAGACAGACAGACAGACAGACAGACAGACAGACAGACAGACAGACAGACAGACAGACAGACAGACAGACAGACAGACAGACAGACAGACAGACAGACAGACAGACAGACAGACAGACAGACAGACAGACAGACAGACAGACAGACAGACAGACAGACAGACAGACAGACAGACAGACAGACAGAC